>JAPSGF010000015.1:165242-652989 GCA_035772895.1 Perdix hodgsoniae | reverse complement strand
TTTGACCCTCTGCCTTCCGAGGGGAGGGGTGTGAGGTGCATTTAGCCACCTTGTGTTTGTACATGCCCGTTTAGCCCTGTGGCAGGGGGTGGTGCTGATCTGGGGCACGTGCCCTGCCGTGAGCCCTGCAAGCAGTCCACCTGAACGAAGAGTGGATGGCTGAAGAAGACTGTAGCATGCCAAGGGCTTGGTTTTCTGCTTTGCTGCTCACCATTAGGCTGTCTGCTGATTTTTGTCCCTGTCAAGTAAAAGGAACTAATATCTTTAAAGTGCCTGAGCTGGTTGAGGAGGAGGAGCCAAAAGAAGAGGTTCCAGTGGTTGTTCCCAAGAAGCCTGAGGCAGTGCCCAAGAGGCCTGTGCCATTGTCTAAGAAGCCTGAGGCAGTGCCCAAGAAGCCTGTGCCAGTGCCCAAGAAACCAGAGCCTGTACCTATTCTTAAAAAACGTGAAGTTCCTCCTTTGAAAGGTATAGATCAGTGTCATGAACAATTTCGGTATTTTCAGTTATATACACAGTGCTTATGTATTTGTGTATGCATTATCCCTGAAAATTTTATTCTTCATATTCTTAATCTGTTTCTCTTCCTTTGCACTTTTCTGCATTGTGCTTTTGTATGTTTTTACATTCCCAAAAATGAAAATTAAATATCTTTTAAGCACCAGAAGTGACAGCGAGAACTGTCCCAGAGGAAAAAGTGACTCTTGAAATACCTAAAAAGCCGGAATTCAAAAAACCAGAGCCTCCTCCAACCAAAGGTATATATGTCTATTAGGCACTTTCTTAGGATGTCTTTTCCATTTCTCTTTCCTTTGTTTATGACTGCGTCTACAGAATGTGTCTTGTTAACTTCCTGTTTACAACACACTCTTTTGTTGTTGTGGACACTGTTACTCATTGTTATTTTCTTTGTGGTAGTTGTCATTTTCTTTTTATGTTTCATTGACACATTTATTTACATGTAAATAAATGTATTAATATTTTTTAAAGTGCTTGAGGTCCCCAAGAAAGTTGCTTCAGAGGAGGAAGTCCCTGTTGCTCTTCCTAAAATACCTGAACCTCTACCAAGTGAAGGTATATACCATCATGGCTGTTATTGTAAAGTCAGCCCTTTTAACTGTTATTCCAAATGTATGCTTTAAAAAAAAAAAAAAAAAATATCCATTCTAGTTCTTGTAATTTGTTCACTTCATGTTCTAGATTATACCAATTTATGCTTTTTTGTCTCTTCTATTACAGTTCCGTATGAGAGAGTAAAATATTACTTATTTCATATGCTCATATGTTGGGTATTCTTAAGAGAATCTTTTATCATTCAATTTTAGGCAATAATCAATTCTCACTAAATTCACATTTCTTAAGACCTACTATTTATATTGCTGTAATCTTAAATTAACTGAGAACATTCAAGCTTTTATTTTCTCCAGTTATAAATACTCATCAAAAATGTATTTCATTTATATTGCATGCAGAAAAATTACTATCCTCCACACAACCCTGAATTATGCTTGCAGATAAAGCAGAATTTCAAACAATGCATTAACTGCATAGTTAGCTGTATGAGCTGATACTGAGTGATTATGTATCCTAACATGTATTTGTCTGTGTGTATTGGAGTAGCCTTCTTTTTATTGGTGTCTGCAATGATCTTATCATTGGAAACTTACACCAGTTATCAATGTTCTTTAAAGAATATGAAATTGAAAAGGAAAGTGAAGCTGAAGAAACTGAAGAAATATCAGTAACAGAAGTAGAAGAAGCTTTACCAGTGAAAGGTATATAGATTACCTAGAGGCTATCAGACAGTTACGTCTCATTATTGCACAGATTTTCTTGCTCTGTTGTTCTCCACAAATGTACTTGTGTGCTGTCAGTCTCCATGTATTTCCTTCTCTATTACATGTTGCAGACGAGTTCAGATCTCTTAATTCTTCTAACTATAATATACAAAATATTTTAAGTGCTTTCACTTTGTTTTCTGTCAACTGGATTCTTCTTATTATTTGCTTTCCCATCTTTGTCCTCATGTTATTTACATGTTTTTTTAAGTCAGCTTGAATGTTTGTGGTTTTTGTAAGCTACAGAGAAATAGCCTAAAACTCTTATTCCCATTTGATCAATGAGATCTTTTTCATTAACTTCATTGAAAATGGAAAATGATCATCTTTACGTTTGCACTGTTCACATGTCTACTGTGGTAGTACGTTTATTCTAAATATGCCTAATGTTATTTAAAGCACCAGAACCTGAGAAGAAAATTCCTGAAAAGCGAAAGCCAGCAGTTCCTGCACCAACAGAAGATATTAAACTGGCAAAAGAACTACTTAAAGGTATAAGCATCTGAAGCCACCATTAACAGTGGAGATTCAGACATGTAATCCTTCTTAAGTACACCGGCAAATCTTAAAAAGCGTGTTTTAAAACATATGGCTGGATTTTTTTCCTTCTCTATTATTACTCTAATAAGGCATTTTGCTAATGCTAAATCTTTATGAATTTTCAGCATATTGTGGGTAAATAATATTTTTTACTTACCATAATTTACTAGTATTATGCCAAGTTTGCATGAATTCTTTTCAATAATTCTGGAACAAATAAATGTATTTATAAATATCTTTAGAAAGTTAACACATTCTTTTATGCTTAACATAATTCTTCTACTTTTGACATGTTCTTATAAAAGACAAGAATCTCGCCCGTAATTTGCTGATTCTGTTTTGTAAACATTGGTTTCAAATCAATTCTGCTTCATTTCATCAGACTTCTTCTAAATAGCAAATCAACCAGAATCTTATCTTTGTAGCCTTTGTCTTTCTACAGTGTCACTAATACTAACCAGCTATATGGATTTTTGAGAAACTTGTTTCTTTTTGGAGTCAGATGATAAATATGATAAAATTCAAATAATTTTCTTTAAAGCTCCTGAAACAAGGAAGAAAGTTGTGACAGCAAAACCTGTTGAGGCTCCGCAACTGGAACCCCCACCTGCTAAAGGTACCTACCTAATAGAAATATCTTTATTCTCTGAGGCATCTTTTGAACCAAGACTTATACTTTTCAGTATATTCTTCTTTCATTTGCTCAGAAATATCAAGTGGTGCCTTTGTTAGATTATACTTCAAGAATAGACTCTAGTCTTGAATGGATATAGTCCATGTCCTCATTAAATTCCCATTTTACAATTTCTATAGATAATAATGGAAGAGTAAGAAAGTTTTGTCATTTTGTTTATTCCAGTTCTCTGCTTACAGAGAAATAAGAGTATGCTGTTTAAATGTACATAGCATTATTCATCCATTCTTACTATTTGTCTGACATGTAACTTTATTTTGTTAAAAGGCTTCCAGAATTAGCTTATGAAAGATAAATTGAGCAAGACACTTTACAAGTACTCCTTTTCATTCTTCATATGTACTTGGGTTCTAAGCAACACCATATTAATATCTCTTCTTAATGCTTCTTAAATTTAGAGGTTAAACTATGAATATCATAGTACAGGTGAAGGTAATTAAAGGGTTAAACGTAACTATGATAACTCTCTTTGAATACATAACTCTTCTAGTTTTCTTAGTCCATACTTCACTTTTGTTATTTTGTATGAAAATTTACTCTTGCGCATAGGCCTTTAAGACCACTGTGAACAAATAGTATGGGAGGTTCATTGAAAATACTGACTTCAATCTCAGCAATTATTTGCTTTGAATGTTCAGTAGTGGACCAGCACGTTATTTTTGTGTTTGGAGTTGTTAGTAGTTAATTAGCTCTTCCTACTCATATGAACCTATAATAAAATCTGGAATAACATTCTTCTAAGTTCCTGGACTTGTAAAGAAACCTCGTAGAATAATTCCTGAAGTTACCCCTCCACCGAAAGAAGAAGTTGTTTTGAAAAGAGGTACAGTAACTTATAATGGTATAAAATCACAGCATACTAACACTGTTCAGTGTGTTCTCCTAAGCAATGTTGCTTTATATGGTTTGGAAAATTACATGAATAGTGTACTACTCAATGGGTGTTTATTGTGGGAAGAGTTTATAACTGAAGAGATAAAGCAAGGGCATATCAAAAATCAGTTAAGTCCAAAGGATCTGTGCTGAAAACAGAGTAGAATGCTTAAAATCTGGTTCACTGTTGTAACTCTCTTCTGTTTTCTATTGTCTATAAAGTCTATACAAAAACTCAATTTTTCAGCATCTTCAGTTCATGGACACCTATATATATTCCTGTGATACTGTAGATTTTACTAAAAAAATCACAGGTGACATTCTCTTTTATGGTTTTCTTGGAATTACTGCACTGCTCCCAAGGTCCAGTGGCACTATTGGACATCATTCTCCTTTTCTGCAAGGTCTCGAGCCTTCCAAATTACTTTGTGCTTAAAGCTTAAAATAGAAGCAGTAATTCCCATTCTCTTTGAAAAACTGAATGATCATTTGTGCCCTTCAAATTTTAGACAATCCAGTTCCACAGATATTCAAATTTTCAGATGAATCTCATTAAATACCTAAAATGCATATCTGACAGGACAAAAATAACTAAAATGTAACCCATACAAGATGTAAATTAGAGCTCTCCAAATACAACAATTGAAAATTATAGTTTTCTTCTCTGATGGAAGTCAGTAGATATTTAATCCAGAATCCTTCATTTTGTCCCTGAAAATCACCTATAACTTAAGTTATTAATGCATAATTGTGTGGTAATTGACCATTAAATTGTAATCTTTCTCTCAGAAGAAAACACGAGACTGACAGACGTCATTCAAATGTTGTATATGGACGCTTATCTGCTAACTAAATCCTCATAGAATTAATCCAATATTTAGTCACCATAGATGCAGTGATACATTAAGAACAGTTCCTAAAATATGTTGAAAAGAAAGTGTTAGGAAACTGCAGTGATGTTATTTAAGCTACTAGGACATTTTGAATTTCATATTGGATAGTTGTAGATAAAAAATAGCTTGACATGAAAAGCTGTTGTTAACTAACATGCTTGATGAATATTGTGTAAATAAATAATATTATTTTAAAATATATTTTATCTTCCATTATTCTCCTGAAATACCTACCCATCATATCTTTTCCATGAAATTTCTATGATAAGAAACCATATTCTGTCATAGATAGTTAACATCTTTCTACTCATAGTGATCTTAAAGCATCTTTTTGCTGTAGCTTACTTTTAAAATGCTTTCAGAATAGTATTTTACTGTGTATTTCTTATGCCCATTTCTTCACTGATTGTGTATGTTTAGGCTTTTGTCTTGCTCACTGTCTATCTTATTCATTTGTTTACCTGTGCTTTAAAAACTGAAATTACTTTTCTTTTAAAGTTCTTAGAAAGAAACCAGAAGAGGAAGAACCTAAACCAGAGAAAGAACCTAAGCCTGAAGTTAAACCAGTACCTACACCAGTAGAAAAAATTAAGAAACCTGAAGGTACTAGCTTACATTCAAATCTATCTGGTAGAAAAGTTTTGTGGAACTCAGTTCCAAAATTCTCTGAATTTTTGAATGGATGACCTTCATAAACGTTATTCTGTGAATCAGAGCTTTGCTGGAAGCACCACCAAATTTGGCGTGCACATTGGATCTGAATTCTACAGTGTGTGATTACTTGTCAATCTGAGTATAGCAGAGAAATTTACAAGTATACTGTAAAACTGATTTAAAAAAAAACCAAACAACTGCAGTGAAATGGTTAATCCAAATATTCTTTTACTTAAGTTCTTGCAAATATGTGTCCTTTTGTCTGTTTTACTGCTTTTAATTTATTCAAATCCTAGCCTTAAATTACATGTTCTTAAAACTTAATGTCTCAAACTCTTGAAGTCTGAAAAGAGTGAAAACTTTTAATTATATTGGAGAGAGAGGTATTTGGAGATCCAACGTGTTTCAGTGCATCTTACAAAATAATGTTTTAAAGTCTCAGAAGTTCCCAAGAAGAGAACTGAGATACCTGTCATTAAAAAGGAGGAGAAGCATGTTCCTGAACCACCAAAAGGTACAGATGTGTGATGCTATGTTCTTCATTGCAGCAACTAAATTTTATTAATTGCTGCATTTCATGCTGAATTAAACTAATGCACTGTTGCCATCCCTTCTGTCCGTGACCATTGGATATATGTTAACTACTTTGCATTCTTCAGGATTTCATTTTGTCTTTGATCCTTCAGTGCTTGAAAAAAATTTTTTTTTCTATTTTATCTTGCTTTTAAAGAGTTCATCTCAAGTAAATTTCTTGCTTGCTCACAAAGTTGGTTGAAAAAAATTAAGTCTGTCCTCCATTAACTCTGTCTGTATTGTTGCTTGTGAATTTTATGTCCAATGACATTATAAATTATGTAAATTAACCTATTTGTAATTGTTGTGTTTCAAATGCCAGAACCTAAGCAGGCAGTTATCTCAGTTCCTGAGCCTGAACCTAAACCTGCCGTAGGTAAGACTTCTTTAGCCATGAGTACCAGTGCAATCTTACTTGTACATCTTATCTTTTTCATTCGAGTTTTTTCCTTAAAATGACATTAAAAATACATGTCAGCTTTAGTACTGTAAAGACATATACTCTGCAGAACATCTTAGAGAATATCATGCTTAAAACGAAAGTATTTGTTGAAATAAATAAATGAGAACTCCTTTATAATTTTTTTCCTACAGCTTTAAAATCTCCAAAACCAGCAGCAGAACCAGCACCAGCTATTACTACTGCACCAGTGACCACTCCTGTTGTTGGAAAGAAAGCAGGTATTTATGACAGTTCTATGCTACTTATAGGGTTTTTCTCTATAAGATACCTAAATACGTGAAAGATAAAGACAATTAAGAGCTGTAACATCATCTAACTCATTCAGTACCAGGTAATTTTAGATCCTGTCCCAGGATCCTGATATCCTTCCTAAGCTTCACATTAGGTGGCAGTATCTCTGTGGAATTCCACTGAGATGAATCTGTACTATTGTTTCTGGATTGTGAAATGTATGCTTGTGTTTTTTTCCTACTATGAAGTTTGTGTATTTTGTTTATTCATGTTGTTTATGTTCTGATATATGTCTTGGGAACTGCATCTTGAATCTTCTGTGTTGTAAATGGATGATTACACATATTTCTAAATAATTCCTACATTATTTGATCTTCTGTTTTGTAACTTGTTATTGGAATCCTAAGAGAAAATGGCAGCAGTGTTGAAGAACCAGCATATTGATAGTTTAATATGATACGTTTAGGACTCTAAGTCATACCCCACTATGAACAAATCATTCTTTCTCCTCCTCAAAGCATTCCAAGTCTGAGGTCCATCAGTAGAGCTGGTGTAGCTGCTGCTCACCCATCATTCGATTGGCCATTAATTAGATGACATAGTGGCACTACTATCCATTTTATATAGGTAACCAGCTCCTAAAGAACCATTACTTTCTGCTGCTTTTAACCTGGATTGAATATGGACTGATAAATTACTGGGATGATGCTCTGTACTGTGACAGTTTGCCTTCTGTACTGTTTTTATGTATCATTCTTATCTTTTTTGTTTCGTTTTGTGTTTTGTTGTATAGTCTGTCATGCAAAGAAAAACTGTTCTATGTTCACTTTATTTCAGGTATAGCTGGAAATTTTGTCTTAAATGTGTTCTTCTTGATGCTTGTTCTTTTGGATTTTAACTTTCTAAATTACCTGTGAAATCTTTGTAGCTGCAGAAAAACCTGATGCATCACCTTTACTAAAGCATAAAGGTAAAATGCCCCCAGTGGAAGAAGACAAGACTGAGTCAATTGTGTTAAAGAAGATATCAGTTGAGAAACATGCACATATAAAAGAGAGAGTAAGTCCTAAGGAGACAGTTCTGGATATTCAGATGGTAGAGCCACTTGAGTTAAAAACCTTGCTGGAAACTGCTGATGGATTACTAAAATCAGAGGGATATGAGCAGGAACAAGTAATTCTTAAATATTTTGTGCTGCCTCCTGAAGGAGAGGGGCTAGAAATGACTCATTTAATTTCAAGGACTCCTACCCCTACAGGTGAGACAAGAGAAGTTGCAATGGGTCACGTTATTTATGAAAAGAATGAACCACTACTAGTTGATGAGGAATTGCAATTGATCTGTATATCGTCTGAACGTGAGGAAACTGTTTGCAGAGAAGGAAAGAGGGATGAAGCTAAACTGTCTGTTCGTGAGGAGGGTGATATAGACAGAGTCTCTGACAAGTCTAGGCTTCTTCAGGAAAGAGAGATTTCTGTACATGAAAAAGGAGGGGAAAACGAAGCAACTTATGTACCTAGTCTTATACCCAGAGGGTCTTTTGAGCCCAGAGACAAGAATAGATTTCTAAGAAAAGAGAGAAAATCAAACGTAAGTTTGCAAAATGAAGAACCTTCCATTAAGGATAAAACCTCATTTGTGAAGATTATCACACGAGTAGAAATACCTGATACTCCTCTGCTTACCAGTGAAGAAAAGAGAGGAGATTTTACTCTAGAGAAATCAGAAATTCCCCATGGAGAATCTATGAAGGACCACAGTTCACAGAAGAAAGCTCAACAGATGAAGAAATCTGGTACCACAGTAGCTGAAATTCCTATGTATAAGATTCTTAATAAAGAAGCAAAGAAAATGGAAATTATTCAAGATCATGAGAAAGATGAGAAAAGGGACTTTACATCATCGAGCCTACATCCCTTAGAACTGTCTGATGAGACTACTGAACCAGCATTGAAAAAAGATACTGACCTAGAACACCTCAATGAAGAAAAGGTGGTCCCTGGAGTAAAAGCACACAGAGACTTTGAACAGTATATTCTTTGCCCACAAGTAGTGGAAATTAAAACAGGAGAAAAATATTCTGCAGAGGAAGGAGAACCTTTTGAACTTCATTGTGAGGAGGGCTTAGAAATACTAATGACTGAGAAAGCACTACTAAGTGATAAAAAAACAGGCAGAAGGATTATATCAGAGAAGAATGACAAAACTCTTTTCAGCAGCCACTTAAAAAAAGACAAATTTAGACAGTCAAATGCCCCTGAAGAGCTGCCCATAGGAAAACTAGAATTTGATACAGCAGTTGTAGGTGAAGGAACGGAAAGAGAAGTTTCCATAGGAGAACATGTAAAGGGAGTTGTAGATGAAATAGCTAACAGAAATGAGTCAGCAAAGAAAGTTCCTATTCAACCACCAAGGAATCAAGATAAAAAACTATTTCAAAAGCTTCATACCACTCAATATGAAAGTCAAAAAGCTCTGGATATCAAAAGCAGCAAAATTAAAAATGAAGAAAAGAAAGCTCCTTTGACTATGGAAGAAGTGAAGCTTTCTGGAGGAGTGCTTCAAGAGATAGAAGGTATATCAGATGAAAAAACAGCAGCTGAAAATGACTTTAGAAAAAGCACATCTGTTACTAAGAAAAAAGAGAAGGAAGTGCTTCCAGGCAAAATAACATCAGGTAAAGGAATCCCTGCAAGTGGAGAAATCACTTACTCCTCCAGCATAGGTAAGATAATCACTCCCAAGAAAGTGGAAGGAGGGAAAGAGTACTGGAAATCAGAACCTGCTCATGTGATTGAGCAGGCCGGTAGCCTTTTGAGTGATGACAGGAATTTGGATGCATCCGGTGAATCACATCAAGTTCTGGATGTTCCTGCTAAGCCTCATGCAAAGCGAGGTGAGGAAGACTACTGCCAAATTCTTCCACAAAATACTTGTAATATTTGCTTCAAGAGAAAGTACCATTTGCCACTGCAGTGTTTGTTCTTTAACACTATTCACGTTTCCATCCACTCTATTGGCATTCAGCCACCCTTTACATGTTTGTTTTATTTGTATGTACGTATTTCTGTGCTGTTTATGTTTACTGTCTGAACATCACGCTTTTGTAAGACTGTATAAATCATGTTGCGTGCCATTGTCTTCTCAGAAATACTTGCACATTTTTTCTAGCATTCATTTTTCCATCCACTGCAATAAAATCTGTCCTGCATTTTGTTCATATCATTCTGACATTAAAAGTATATACTACATTTTCTTTCACAAATCATAATAAGAAGCAGCATACTGTGGCAAATGTTATCAGAAGTTTTAGATGGGTCATCACAAATTGGACAACTTATGGAACATCCCTAGTTGTGAGAATATCACGTTGTCCTGAATTGTATTTGATTTATACAAGTTATATTTTTGTTGTCTCTATTAGCAAGTGTGTGTGCTTTTCCTCAAATAACACACAGTTTATAACAGGTACTTCAACTGCTTTGATTGACAGGTTGGTACTGATCAAAACCCTAATTGCAAGTGAAGTGTTAGGGAATGGCAGAATTTTACAGGACAATAAATAGAGGCATTAGGAGCTCCTAAGCTGCCTTTTGGTCTCCGGTGCTGAATATATGTCTTTCCCATCCTCAAAGATACTGAGCGTACCATTCAGATATAGACAGCATAAGCTGTATAAATATATATATCTATATCTTCCTCCCCTTCCATGTGTACATAACAAAGGGAGGAGAAAATATTATTTGTAAAATAAACTTATCTTAATTTAATATTCATGTTTATTTAAATCCATTCCTAATAATATTGCTGTTCTGCTTCAGAGGCCAAGCCAACAAAAGAAGAAACTCCAAAGGGTATCAGCCCAATCAAAGGTAAGAATGATTACTAAGTGGCTATGATTGCTATTGTTTTACAATCCTGAACTCAAATTATAAATAATGCTTTGAGGAAAAAAAAAAAAAAACCAAAAAAAAAACCAACCTGTCACTATTCAACAACCTTCTAAATTAGACTACCCAGCAAAGGTTTTTATAGTGTGTTGGAAAATCTGTTGCTTTTACCTAAGCAACAGTAGTTAATAGGCATACTTTCAATGAAAATGTCTTTAAAATTTCAGTTGATTCAGCCATTGATAGAGAATGACAGTTAACCTTTGCATGCTTTTCTTGATAGCTGGACATCACCAGAATATTAGACAGAACCAAACTTGGCTATGGTATGAATGTAGTTAGAGATTGCACAGCCTTCCAACAAAGCTATATGATGCGAGCAAGGCTATGTCTCCACTTTTGGGGCACAACTAGTCTATTGGAAGCAAAGAGGAGATGGTAGAAGAGCTATTTAAACCCCTTTGATTCTCATACAAATGAGATTATTCTGAAGTTTAAGCCCAATTTATCTCAAAATATCTGTGCCTTCAAATTCAATAGATAAATGCATGGTTCTGTTTTTCCATGTTTTGGTTTGAGTAGATGAGATTTTGTGATCTTGCTACTAGTACATTCACAGTTTTTTCAGTTCATCTAATATTAACTCAAAAATTTAACACTAATTACCGGCTCTATTGAAATTCCATTAAGTGCTTCTTCAATACTGTGAAATGCATAATTGAAACAGGTGGATGAGAAACCAGTTCCAGTTTGGCATTGTAGGAAACTTACAAGAAAAGTAAAATAAAACAATTGAATTATTTGTTTCTGATTCTGAATTACAGCCAAGAAGACACCTTCACCAGCAGATGCAGAAAGGAGGAAACTCAGGCCAGGTAGCGGTGGTGAAAAACCTCCTGAAGAGCCTCCATTCACTTATCAACTCAAGGCTGTGCCACTGAAGTTTGTCAAGGAGATGAAAGATATAGTGCTGAAAGAGGCAGAATCTGTTGGGTCCTCTGCAATCTTTGAAGTCCTTATTTCACCATCCACTGCAATTACCAGCTGGATGAAAGATGGAAGTAACATCCGAGAGAGCCCAAAGCACAAGTTTATTGCTGATGGCAAAGATAGGAAACTGCATATCATTGATGTCCAGTTGTCAGATGCTGGTGAATATACTTGTGTATTAAGACTGGGGAACAAAGAGAAGACCTCTACTGCCAAACTCATTGTTGAAGGTAATCATTCAACCATTTCAGATCTGTCAGTAATTTAAAGGCTAACTCCTACTAAAGCTTATGAATTTACAGTGATAAATATATATTTTGGTTTTCATCAATAACTACAAAGTTTGATTTAGTACATAAGGTATTCTTCATCATGCCATACAAATGAGAGAAATCAAAATAATGTGTTTCCCTCAGAACTCCCGGTGCGATTTGTGAAAACGCTTGAAGAAGAAGTCACTGTGGTTAAAGGCCAGCCACTGTACTTGACCTGTGAGCTTAATAAAGAAAGAAGTGTGGTCTGGAGAAGGGATGGGAAGATCATCAAAGACAAGCCTGGGAAATTTGCTCTGGGCATTATTGGCTTGTCACATTCCCTCACCATCACTGATTCAGATGATTCTGATGCTGGCACCTACACTGTTACCGTGGAAGACTCTGAGCTGTCATGCTCATCTTGTGTTAAGGTAGTAGGTAAGCAATCAAAATAATCTTCTCTTTCCTCTATGGCTCTTTTAAAGTCAGCATTTCACCCATAGCATTGCAATATAAACTTATAGGTAGCATTTACGCAGCTATTAAATGCTTGCTGTAATTTAAAATCTGTAAGTCCTCTTTCTTCTGTTTATGATTCATCTGTTTGTATGAAAAGTCTTATAACCTATATTTCTGTGTAATTTCTTATAATGCAGAAGTGATAAGAGACTGGCTAGTAAAACCTATAAGAGACCAGCATGTAAAGCCAAAAGGAACAGCTACTTTCACCTGTGACATTGTCAAGGATACACCAAACATTAAATGGTTTAAAGGCGATGAGGAAATTCCTGCTGAACCAACTGACAAGACAGAAATCTTGAAAGAAGGAAATAAAATTTTCCTGAAAATTAAGAATGCTGGCCCTGCTGATATTGGAGAATATTCAGTGGAAGTTGAAGGTCGCAGATACCCAGCTAAACTGACCCTTGGGGGTAAGGATTCTTTTATTTTCAATATATTTAATCACCTTATATGTCAAAAATTCCAAAATCTCTAAAAAAAAATAAAAATGGTCATTTGAATTCTTGTAAAGCTTTATCAAAACTTGACCTAATTACATGTCTGCTAATTTGTGCATTCTAGAACGTGAAGTTGAACTTCTGAAGCCATTAGAAGATGTTACAGTTTATGAGAAAGAAACAGCAAACTTTGATACAGAAATATCGGAAGAAGATATTCCTGGTGAATGGAAGCTGAAAGGTGAAATCCTGCGACCCTCACCTGTAAGCATCCTTGAATATAACAACATAGCTTACTTAAAATTAAACACTATGAGCAGGTTCATTTAAGTTTTTATGATAAAATTTTTGCAGACGTGCCACTATTACTCAGTGCAGAATGTAGAAAGACTAAACATTTTGGTGATTTAAAAAATGTGGTTCTCAAAGTAAGGATTATATGCCTTGAGGCTATCTTTTGAACTGCTTATTTTCTCAAAAGATAATGGTATATTATTCAGATGGTAATAAATATAACTTATGTAAATCACAGGAAACAATATATTTAAAAGAAGGGTAGAAGGCTGAATAAATGCACTTCTTTTTTCATAGTCATTTTTTAGTAAGTGTTAATTTTTTGAGAAATAATTCCAGTCTTCCTGACTCTACAGTGTATCAAATGTTAGTAGAATTTCTTTATTTAAAATGTCTAGAAGTTATGAATTTGCATAATATTTACCAAAGTCTGTCATCTCTGCAGACATGTGAAATCAAAGCTGAAGGAGGAAAACGCTTCCTAACTTTGCACAAAGTCAAGTTAGAGCAAGCTGGTGAAGTCCTTTACCAAGCACTTAATGCAGTTACTACAGCTATCCTGACGGTGAAAGGTACAATGCGCTGAGAAATGAAACACAACATCAACTTTAAAAGAGTTCTGAGCACATTTACAAATAATGTGTTCTGTTTTGTTTCTAGAAATTGAACTGGACTTTGCCGTTCCCCTAAAAGATGTCACTGTCCCTGAGAAACGCCAAGCAAGATTTGAATGTGTCCTTACCAGAGAAGCCAACGTTATATGGTCTAAAGGCACTGATATACTGAAGATTGGAGAAAAGTTTGACATCATTGCAGATGGAAAGAAACATATTCTTGTGATCAATGATTCTCAGTTTGATGATGAAGGAGAATACACTGCTGAAGTTGAAGGCAAGAAGAGCACAGCAAGACTGTTTGTTGAAGGCAAGTATTTTATGAGCAAAATGTTACAAAATTATGTATATATAACGCATTTTATAGAATCACATTAACTTTTTTTTTTTTTTCCTGGTGATACTTATGCATGCTTTATTTTTACCTTACAGGTGTGAGGCTGAAGTTCATCTCACCTCTACAGGATCAAACAGTGAAAGAAGGAGAAACAGCTCACTTTCAGTTTGAGCTTTCTCATGAAGACATGCCAGTGAAATGGTACAAAAATGATAAGAGACTCCATACAAGCAGAACCGTTTTTATTACTTCAGAAGGAAAAGTTCATAAACTAGAAATGAGAGAAGTAACACTTGATGATATCTCTGAAATCAAAGCTGTAGTCAAGGATATGAACACACAAGCAAACCTCAAAGTCTTAGGTAATTACTTAAATATGCTATATAAAATACACTATATCATAACTATAGGCAAAAGTTTTTGAGAGTGGCAAAATAATACATTTGTATCACTAATTTGACATTTTGTATCCAATATCCCTTTTGTAGAGGCTGATCCGTACTTCACTGTGAGATTACAAGACTACAGCGCTCTGGAGAAAGATGATGTTACTCTGCAATGTGAGCTTAGCAAAGATGTCCCAGTAAAATGGTACAAAGATGGTGAAGAACTCGTTGCTTCAAGCAGAATTTCCATAAAAACAGATGGCTTGCGCCGTATCCTAACAATCAAGAAGGCTGCAGAGGGTGACAAGGGTGTTTATGAGTGTAGCTGTGGAACGGACAAGACAAATTGTAACATTGGCATTGAGCGTAAGTCATCATCCCTTGGGTAAAGAAAAGTACTGAAGCATTTGTAACACAAAGTTGGTAGAAGATAATGTTTATGTAGTTGAAATATATAAATTAACAATTATGAAGTATATTAAGAAGAGACAACATATATATAAATGGCTGTTGTAAAGACAGTGATTCTCATTTTTGCCTCTGTCCATTTATAGTCAGGAAAAAAAAGCTTAATTAAATATAGCATAGCTAACTTAATTGTGACATATTGTAGAAGGAGGTTGTAGACTGCTCAATGTTGTATTTTTTAAAAAGAGGTCACATTTATCAGTAGTAGCATTTGAATTCTGTGAAGAAGGGATAAGGAGAGAGTTGAGATCCTTTTCAGTCCTACATTTTCTATGTTACAAAATGAGTAATGAAATGTGAACTTTTTCTTCCTTTTAGCTCGCTTAATTAAAGTGGAACGCCCGCTGTACGGAGTGGAAGTATTTGTCGGTGAAACAGCACGTTTTGAAGTTGAGATTTCTGAGCCTGATGTCCATCCCATATGGAAACTGAAGGGAGAGACCCTAACACCTTCACCTGTGAGCCTGCTGCTTTATTCTTAGACAATAATTTATGCTAGGAAAACATATCTGATTATAAAGTTTGCTGAGTAGTTTCTTGGAATACCTATATTTCAGGGGTTCTTTTTCTTTATTACCAGGAGTGTGAAATCATTGAAGATGGGAAGAAGCATATTCTCATCCTTCATAACTGCAGACTGGATATGACTGGAGAAGTGTCTTTCCAAGCTGCTAATGCTAAAAGTGCTGCCAATCTGAAAGTGAAAGGTACAACTTGATCTTCGCCAAGATCTGTATCTCGGGGCACTAGAACAAATCTAGCAGTAGCAATTTCTGTATCAATCTACTGCTGAACTGAAAGTACTCTTCTTTGATTTCAGAATTGCCTCTCATCTTCATTACTCCACTAAGTGATGTGAAGGTCTTTGAGAAGGATGAAGCCAAGTTTGAATGTGAAGTGTCCAGAGAGCCCAAAACTTTCCGCTGGTTAAAAGGAACACAAGAGATCACTTCCGATGAAAGATTTGAAATAATTTCAGATGGGACAAAGCATGCTCTGATTATTAAATCTGTTGCATTTGATGATGAGGCTAAATACATGTTTGAAGCTGAAGATAAAAGAACAAGTGCCAAGCTAATTATTGAAGGTTTGTTTGCCTTTATAGGAAAGAGCTGTGACATAGTTGTTCTTGAACTGTTTTTATTCATAGTATTTTTACTAATGAAATATTTTGTTCACATAGGTATTCGCCTGAAATTCATTACTCCTCTCAAAGATGTAACAAAAAAGGAGCGAGAAACCGCAGTGTTCACAGTGGAACTCTCTCATGAAAATATCCCCGTTGTCTGGTTCAAGAATGACCAACGATTACATACCAGTAAAGTGGTTTCAATGACAGATGATGGCAAATTTCATACACTCACGATCAAAGATCTTACTATTGATGATACTTCTCAGATTAGAGTGGAAGCTATGGGCAAATCCTCAGAAGCTAAACTCACTGTTCTGGGTAAGCATACCTAAAAAGATTTTATATGATATATTATTATCAGAAGAGTCTTCCTAATGAAAAATTGGAAGGTCTTGTAATTTGTTTGGTTTGGCAAGGGTTGGGTTTTGGGGTTTTTTCTACCTAAAGCTATTCTATAGTGTTTTACAATTTGCTTGTCTTCTACTGGGCTTCATTTACCCTTCACAAGGGATGATAAAAATAACTTTGAGCTTTTTTCCAGACGCGGCAAAATTTGCTATAAAATGCTACTTATATGGTGCTCTAAAGCTCCTAAAAAGAGCAAATTCATTTTGTCAGCAATATGAGTAGTACACTGAAATGCTTCTTAGATATTTGTTTTCTCTTTTTGCAGCAAACTATGCAATAATAATTAGGACTATATTTAATTACTCTTACAAGGTATAAACAGGAAATGTGTTTACAGTAAGAATCATTGTCCTTTCACTTGCAGAGGGAGACCCTTACTTCACTGGAAAGCTTCAGGATTACACAGCTGTAGAGAAAGATGAAGTGATTTTACAATGTGAAATCAGCAAAGCAGATGCCCCAGTGAAATGGATGAAGGATGGCAAACCAATTACTCCATCAAAGAATGTTGTTATTAAGGCTGATGGTAAAAAGAGAATACTTATACTCAAGAAAGCTTTGAAGAAAGACATTGGACAATATACTTGTGATTGTGGTACCGATCAAACCTCTGCTAACCTCAATATTGAAGGTAGGGCTGGGTTGCTATGTCAAAGTAGTCTTTTGGGATCCACTAGAGACTGAAAGAATCAATCTCTTTTTTTTTTCTTCTGCTCTCCAGACAGAGATATTGAAATCATCCGTCCATTATACAGTGTGGAGGTGATTGAGACAGAGACTGCCCGTTTTGATATTGAAATATCTGAGGAAGGTGTCCATGGCAATTGGAAGCTAAAAGGAGAACCCCTGACTGAATCACCTGTAAGCATATGTTTTAGGTTCTTTCTTATATGTTACTTAACAATTTTACATGTAGCTGGAATGTGAGGGAGAAGCAGGCAGTTGCAGAAATTAAGTGAAAACTCATTCAACTTTCAATAAGGGTAACTATTGTAAAAATACTGTAAGTTTCAGTGATAACTTTAAAAATGGGATAGAAATCAGTACAAAATATCATATGAAATATGTTTAAAAAACAGTACAGTCATGACAGGAAATAATTTGGCAATGTTTGATATTATAGTGCAGCCAGCGTGAATAATCAAAATGATCAAAAGTTCTGTGAAAATCAGTATCTGGATGAAAGAACCCTTCTCAAGAAAAGATCATAAAGCAAGCTTACCTTACCATTTTCTATTTGGCCTTCTTATTGGTCTGGAATGTATTGGCTAATCCATCAGCACATACATGCCACCCTCATAAATACACTGCCTCTTGCACTTTTTCTGGATTGCATTAGAAAGGAGGAAAAGAAAGGAAGCAGACTATGAATGAATGTTTATGGAGTATGTTAGGGACAGTGGGCCTGAGTTTTCTAAGTGTAGGAGAACATAACAGATGCATGATCTGAGGAGAAGTATGGCCTGGTCTGCTGAGGAAGACAAACAAGATACTGAGAAAAATTATTTCACTTTTCTTTTTGAAGGACTGTGAAATCAAGGAGGAAGGCAAAAAGCACTTTCTTACCTTGTACAATGTACGTTTAGATCAAGCTGGTGGAGTAGACTTCCAAGCAGCAAATGCCAAATCTGGTGCTCACCTTCGAGTAAAACGTAAGTGTCTTTGAAACACTTATGAACGTATGAATGTTTTACATATTCTAAACTTTTTTAGTATGAGTGGAGGAATGTCTATATTGTAATCTACCCTCGCCAATTATTTCTAGAACAAGTAGCTCAAGCTACTTTTTTCATCCTTTATTAAAGAGTGTAATATTTATTCAGTTAGTTATTATAATGTTGGATATAGTTAATTCATATAGGAGAAGAAAAAGTAAGGAGATGGTCTTGAATGTTTCTTCATGATCTGGCATCATATGTAGTTATGAAATCAAAGTATCACAGCGAAGGCTTTGCAGCATTAAAATATCATGTTAACCTGAGAAGATGGGATCACAGTGATATTTGGGGATAGGGTTAAGATCGTGATGGACAGGGACAGACCACATGGTTGAAGACCACTTGTTTCCTACTCCAATCCTAGCCCTCGCTATTTTGGAAAACACATGCCTTATCTAGCAAGAGGCATGCAAGGCTTGGCAGAGAGACAGATGCACAGCAACTTTCCTGCTGACCTTGTTCAATTTAAAGAAGCGTGCTCTGCAAATAGGAAATTTTTGGTCACTAGCCCTTCCCCTAAAAACCCAGGGTGGCCCCTTCTATTTAGAGAATTAAAAGAGCAGCACTGCAATGTCTGTCTCTCTTGAGGGAAGCCACCATGGAGATTAGTACATAAGGGCAGCAGTTCTCTCTTGGCTGGAAGTGACTAATCTGAAAATGATGTCGTCTTCTTACCAAGCTCGAGTAATAGGCTTGCTGAGACCTCTCAAGGATGTAACAGTGACAGCTGGGGAATCTGCAACTTTTGATTGCGAACTCTCTTATGAGGGAATCCCAGTAGAGTGGTACCTGCAAGGGAAGAAACTGGAGCCCAGTGATAAGGTAGGGAGATTAAACTTTATTTTCCCTTATGTTTCTTCCTCCTTCCTCACTTTCACTTCTCTTCCACTTTTTTATTTATTATTTTTTTTTTATTTACTTTCTGCTAGTAGAGATACTAAGGCACAGCACTGCTGTTGCGCTAAATGGTAACTTCTCATTGACTCAGACATGGAATATTTTACCTGGAAAAGAAGGAGGGTGTGGAATACTACAAGTATGTTTTGTACAAAGCAAGGCTAAGACTGTAGTGCCTGATTCTGTGCAAGATGTTGTTGCAGGGGTGATGAACTATTTTTCCTCTGGTTAATTACAGCTACTGTGAGTTTTGAAAGGTGCTTTCAGGAAATGTTTTTTTTCTTGAATGCTGAGTTGCAGTCCAATTCTGCATATAAGGGGATTAAGAGGATTCAAATTCCATTTCAGGCATTTGTTCTGGCACTCAAGATAACTTTCTGAACAGATTTGCTTGTCCAGCACTTCTCACTAACTATTTTTAACCCTTCATCAAGTGCTGGCTCTTAACTTTGAGATCTGAGCGGTCTGGAATGTAGCCAGTTTAACATTTAAAGTTAATGGAGAGGGGAAATAATGTAGGAAGCATAAAATAAAATAGTTACAACTGGTTTTAAGACTAATTTTTTTTTTTTTTTTTACATATTAGCTCTTCTACACGAGAAGCAATATAAATGGAGGTATACGTTTTAAATCTCAGACAAAACAAATTTTCAAGGCATCATAGAATGTAAACCTTTCAGAACCTGTAGTTATGCTCCTAATGATACTTCAGTATATATTTTTTACTTCTAAATGTAGTTTTAACAGATTGTATTCAGTTTTGGGAAATAGATCTTCCTGAGCTTTACCAAACTTGCTTAAGTGAAATCTAAATCATTAAAACATACAGATATAAGACAATAAAACAATTATCAGAGAAGTGACAATCCTATTTACTATATTTATGAACAGGGAGGCAAAATTGAAACTCAACAGATGGAACATTTAAGTAATCACTTCTGAGTTTAGAAATAAAAATGTGGAAAACTATTAATCACTGCTGTGACTTGGTATTTATTACTGCCTGCCAAGATATCACAAGTTTAATGTTTCTGTATGATCCTTTCAATTACTTGAGAAAATTCTAGATTTTTATTCAGCTTGCACATCTACTTAAAACTGTCATTTTCTTCAACTGAAATTTGTGAAGGAATGTTCATTTAGAGGTAGCTCATTGAAATGCATGATTACCAAGAATTTTCAACTATAAATGAACAGGGATATTTTTGTTAAGGCAGAATTTTCTACAAAATTGAATAATAGAAAGTCAAACTATCACTTGAAAAAGAAGGGGGCACCAAGCTGCTTTATATTTCTGTAAAATTTTTTACTTCAGATGTAGGCAGGAGTAACAGCATAAGCATAAACATAAAATTTCAGATTTTTGTAAGTGAAAAGACAAAACAAATGATTCTCAAAAACCTCAGAAGATTTTTATTTTGAGCTATCTTTAGCATATGTATAAAGAAATTATCCAAGCTTCATATAGAAGGAAACAAAAGAAATCTGTAGGAATCAGGAAAAAATAAATAAATAAATAAATAGTTTTTTCATTAAATGTTCCTGAAATTTTTGTTGTAGATACTTACAAAAGTATTTTTTATATACTTTATAAGGTTGTCACACGTGCTGAAGGGAGAGCTCACACACTTATTCTTAGAGATGTCAAGTTAACAGATGCCGGAGAGGTGTCACTGACTGCAAAAGATTTCAGAACTCAGGCAAATCTTTTTGTGAAAGGTAAGTCAGTCATTTTAATTATTCCATAGCCAGTGTTAACAGTCCATTTGTGTTTCATCCCACAACAGGATGTCAACATATACCATGTATTAAATTAGAAGGCTCCTATATATAACATCAGAATGGTAATTAAATTTCTTTACTAAAAATAGCCCTTTAAAATCTTGATGTTTCATGGAAGAGTTGAGAAAATGATAAAATAGTAAAATAGTGAAAATGTGACAGATGTGGGAGATCAATCAGTTCTTTAGGGTTTCTACAGCGTCACTGCAGACTTGAATGTTCAAGTGGCTTCAGTATGACACACCAATACCATATCTAGTTAAGACTTGCTTTTTGTCTTTCAAGTATCTGGAAAGCTATGGGAAAAAAAAAAAAAAAAAAACTTCAACAGAAAAGTTCAAGAGTGCTGTTGATTATTCAATTAAAAAAAAAAAAAAAAAAAGTATTGGAACAGCATGAAACAGTTCTGTACTAGCAGAAGGCCAGATGTGATTTAGATCTTTTCTATCAAAAATCTGTCTACTTTCAGAACCCCCAGTTGAATTTACTAAACCACTTGAGGATCAGACAGTTGAAGAGGAGGCCACTGCAGTACTGGAATGTGAAGTTTCCAGGGAAAATGCAAAAGTGAAATGGTTTAAAAATGGAGAAGAAGTTCATAAAACAAAGAAGTATGATATCATTTCTGAAGGCAGAGTCAGAAAACTCATTATCCATGGCTGCACACTGGATGATGCAAAAACATATACCTGTGATGCCAAAGATTTTAAGACATCATGTTTTCTTAATGTTGAACGTAAGTAGATTATAATTTTCTATGGAATAAGTGCTATAGACACTATGTACTGTGATTAGCCATAAATCATGATATGCATATCAGCAATTTATTTTGCTTTATCTGGGATTTTCCTCTACTAAAAATTCTGTTTTCTTTTTTTGTAGCTCTTCGTGTTGAATTCCTGAGGCCACTAACTGACCTTGAAGTTAAAGAAAAAGAATCTGCTCGGTTTGAATGTGAAATTTCTCACCCAGGTGTCAAGGTCAATAATATTTTTTTTTTTTTTAATTTGAGTAGTTCCTTCAACTAGAGCTTTTATTTAAAATTTACATTGTCCTTGTGTTGTTGCAAAAGAACACACAGTTGAAATCTATGCTGAACGTGTTAATTTTAATAACCACATCAATTTGTTTTAAAACAGGTGAAGTGGTTTAAGGATGGCATTGAAATTAGAAAAGGCAAGAAGTATGATATAATTTCCAAAGGGGCAGAACGCATTCTTGTTATTAGTAAATGTCTCTTTGATGATGAAGCTGAGTATGCGTGTGAAGCAAAAACAGCTAGAACTTCTGGCCTACTTACAGTGATAGGTAAACACATTATTTTCAGAATCTAATCTATAAAAAAGAAAAAAAAAAAGTTATTTTGATGTAAGATCTTAATTGGTTTTCCAAATTCTTTTTTGCAGAGGAAGAAGCAGTTTTCACAAAAAATCTCCATGATCTTGAAGTAAATGAAAATGAGACTGTAAGGTTGATCTGTGAAATCTCAAAGCCTAATGCTGAAGTTACTTGGTTTAAAGGAGATAAGGAGGTGCCTGATGGTGGTAGATTTGAATACATTTCTGATGGCCGGAAGAGAATTCTTGTCATACATAATGCTCATCCTGAGGATGCTGGCAAATATACTTGCAAACTACCAAGCTCTAGTACAACAGGAAAACTTACTGTACATGGTAAGAAAGTTACTTTTTCGTCTCTGTTCCGAAAAAAAAAGGAGATCTATTAGATAATACATTTTGGTTTATTCTCTTTATAAAAAGAGAAATAAAATGATACATATCTACAAATTTATTCATTTATTTTTAGAACTTGCTGCAGAATTTCTTACCAGACCACAAAATCTTGAAGTTCTTGAAGGAGACAAAGCTGAATTTGCCTGTTCAGTATCCAAAGAGGCAATTACAGTACAATGGCTGTGGGGTGACACAGTCCTGGAACCCAGTGATAAGTACGACATCATTTCAGATGGCAAAAAGAGGACACTTGTGGTTAAAGACTCCATATTAGCAGATGCAGGAAAGTACACTGTCATGGTTGGTGAAGCTAAAGCTACAGCACGCCTGACAGTGATTGGTAAGTTTTGCTTTATCACTGTGCATATTTTATTGCATTTCTTGTACAACATGATTTGTTACTTCTTCCATTTTTTCAATTTCAGAAAAACTCAGGATTGTAACTCCTCTTAAGGACCAAGAAGTTAATGAGGGTCAAGAAATTATCTTCAACTGTGAAGTAAATAAAGAGGGTGCCAAAGAGAAGTGGTACAAAAATGGCGAGGCAATATTTGATAGTGCAAAATATATTATTGTCCAGAAGGATTTAGTTTATACTCTACGAATCAGGGATACGCAGTTGAAAGATCAAGCTACCTACAGTATCTCACTGTCAAACCACAGAGGAGAACATGCTGAGAGCTTTGCTGCCTTAACAGTATTAGGTAAAAAAAAAAACTTTCACTGTATTAAAGCTATTCAATGACCATTGTTTTGATTTCACAGGATGTAAATTAATCATGTTGTTTTTTTCTAAATTCTTAATAGAGGAGGATCTTAGAATTGTTGAACCCCTTGAAGACATTGAGACCATGGAAAAGAAAACTGTCACGTTCTGGTGCAAAGTCAATCGTCTTAATGCAACTCTCAAATGGACAAAGAATGGTGAAGAGATCACCTTTGACAGGCGTGTTCTGTATAAAATTGACAAATACAAACACTCACTCATCATTAAAGACTGTGGCTTTAAAGATGAAGGTGAATACACTGTAACTGCTGGACAAGACAAATCTGTTGCAGAACTTCTCATCACAGAAGCACCAGCAGATTTCATTGAACATCTCCAGGACCAGACCGTCACTGAATTTGATGATGCTGTCTTTACCTGCCAGCTCTCCAAGGAGAAAGCTAGTGTAAAATGGTACAGAAATGGCAGAGAAATCAAAGAAGGCAAAAAGTATGCATATTTTATTATGCTTGTTCATATGTTAAACATATTTGCTTTACTTTCTGTCTTTGTCTGGAAATTAAAATACTGCTTACTTATTTTCTCTCCCATAAAGATATCAGTTTGAAAAGGATGGAAATCTTCACAGATTAATCATAAAAGACTGTAGACTAGATGATGAATGTGAATATTCCTGCGGAGTGGATGACAGAAAATCTAGGGCAAGACTTTTTGTTGAAGGTACTTGTAAAATTAAGTAGGATAAATTTCTTCATTATTTAGTGGTAGGAGAAATGATAGACATATAACCCCAAATGGATTGACATTAATTTCAGAAATCCCTGTGGAGATTATTCGACCACCACAAGATGTTTATGAAGCTCCTGGTACAGATGTCATCTTCATGGCTGAACTGAACAAAGATGGTGTGGAAGTCAAATGGCTGAGAAACAACATGATTATCATCCAAGGTGACAAACATCAAATGATGAGTGAAGGAAAAGTCCATAGGCTGCAGGTGTGCGAGATAAAACCTCGTGACCAAGGGGAATACAGATTTATTGCTAAAGATAAGGAAGCAAGAGCTAAACTTGAATTAGCTGGTAAGTTGTCTGTTTCATACTTCCTCTATAAAATGTAAGATTAGTGAAATAAGTCTTCAACTAAATTTTGTTTTTCTTCTTTCAAAGAGTTGCATTGAAAAGAATATTCAATTAGGCATATGCTGTTGAGGAAATTATGGGACACTTTTCATTGTCTACAGTAAAGAGTGAGAATTGAGGTTTACAGAAGACAGAACCATTTCATTAGGTCACTGCAGATGTGAAAAGTAAAAACTATTTGACATGATCATTTTAGATATATGAGTTATGGCTTCATTCATTCAACTTTAGACCAGTAAATTACATTAAATTTATGCTCAAAAAGAAGCTCCATCTTCCCTGACTTTATAGGAGAGCTGATTTTCTTGCTCTCTGGAGAAATCCAATGAATACATAAAGGAACTTGTTTAGAATTCACTTAACAGCTCCTTTTTTTTTTTTTCTATGCCTGCTTCTTTGCTTACCATGCATGCATTATTCTTGTAATATGGAAGTACTCATTTGTCACACTGATATTCCTTAGCTGCACCTAGAATCAAGACTGGTGATCAAAACCTAGTGGTTGATGTTGGGAAGCCTTTAACTATGGCTGTTCCGTATGATGCCTATCCAAGAGCAGAAGCTGAATGGTTGAAAGGGGAGGAAAGTCTGCCAACAACAACTGTTGATACAACAACTGACAGTACTACCTTCAAAATTTATGAAGCAAAGAAATCAGATAAGGGAAGGTACAAGGTTATACTTCGAAACAAGCATGGCCAGGCAGAAGCTTTCATCAATGTAGAGGTCATTGGTAAGTGCTCCTGTTATTAAATTTTTGCTTACATTTAGTTAAGTCAAATACAATAAAAAGATGCAATCACCTAAATTATTGTTATATATTTGTTAGATGTTCCAGGGCCAGTTAGAAACTTGGAAGTCACTGAAACTTATGATGGTGAAGTTGGCCTTGCCTGGCAAGAACCAGAAAGTGATGGTGGAAGTAAAATCATTGGCTACGTTGTTGAAAGGCGTGATATCAAGCGTAAGACTTGGATTGTGGTCACTGATCATGCTGAAAATTGTGAATACACTGTTACTGGACTTCAGAAAGGAGGAGTTGAGTACCTCTTCCGTGTAAGCGCACGGAACCGAGTGGGTACTGGTGAGCCAGTAGAAACAGAGAGACCTGTGGAAGCTAAAAGCAAATTTGGTGAGCAGAAGTTATGAAAAATTTGGTGTTTGATGACAGCATTAAAGAAAAACAGTTCATTACTTACTGTAACAATAGATACAGAAACACCCTTGTTTTTTCTTTTTCTCCATAAAATGAAATGCAGAAGTTCCTGGTCCTCCTCAAAATGTAGAAATTACTGATGTGAACAGATTTGGTGCTACACTTACCTGGGAAGTTCCTGAGTATGATGGAGGATCTCCAATTACTGGCTATATTATTGAACTGCGTAACAGAGCTTCCATCAAATGGGAGCCAACTATGACGACTGGAGCTGATGAACTGTCAGCTGTCCTAACTGATGTTGTGGAAAATGAAGAATATTTCTTCAGAGTTAGAGCTCAAAATATAGCTGGAGTTGGCAAACCAAGTCATCCTACACGTGCAGTGAAGATTATGGACCCAATTCGTAAGCATGCCAGCACTACTGTGATTGTATTTGGTTATTTAAATGTTACATGTACTGGAATGTTCCAAGAAACAATTAGAGAAATGTGTGTACTGAAAATAACATGTTCAGCTAGACTTTTCCTAATTTTGATGTTTAAACATTTCAGAAGTATCTTATGAGCATTTGGCACAGTAAGAACTGCTAATATTTTTGATCTGGAATTATGAGACCTTTATTTAAAAAAATAGAAGAAATACAACAAGGCTTTAAAAATAGTACTTTAAGATACAGACAACTGATATGCAGAGCTATACTCCTTTACCAGTTGCCAAGATTTGTTTCTCTCAAATTATTTTCAGAGAGACCAAGCCCTCCCATTAACCTTGATCATTCAGATCAAACAAAAACATCAGTGCAACTCACATGGGAACCTCCTCTTGAAGATGGAGGAAGTCCAATCTTAGGATATATTATTGAAAGGAAGGAAGAAGGAACAGACAAATGGATCCGCTGTAACCCAAAACTAGTACCAGCGCTTACTTTTAAGGTGAGATGCTTGGCTTATCAGCAAAGTACTACAACAAGTATAGTTAATTTTTAATGAGTTACTAAAAAATTATTTGTGCTTTTTAGGTAACTGGATTGAAAGCCGGGTCTAGTTACTACTACAGAGTCTCAGCAGAAAATGCAGCTGGGGTGTCTGACCCAGCTGAGGCTATTGGACCATTAACTGCAGATGATCCTTTTGGTAAGCTCTGTGCTGTTTATCAAAGATAATTAGAAAAGATGCACAGCTGAAATGCATCTTGTGACTCGGATGTATGTGTTTCTTCTGTGATACCAAATAGCAGAAAGAGCTTTAGTCCTATGAGATTCTGGATTATTTCTCTTTGTTAAGAATCCTACCAATAATCAGCTGTATTAGGTAGAGACCTGTTAGGTTGCCTGGAGAGTAAGACATGACCTTTTGTCTCCTGACCTAGATAATTGGAAGATGGGAGATATCTGAGGGAGAGAAAGTCAGATAATACACAAAAGAAATCAAAACAATAGAAGTTTTTACTTTAAAGAATAGATTAGATTTCTTATCTAATAATTCTAAGATATCACATATTTCTAACAGATTTTTAGCAGAGAAAGGGAAGAATTCATAAGCTACAGCTAGGCCTAGACAGCTACAACCTGTTGGCTCAGATGCACTCAGAATCACCCTTTCAAAACAGCTCTCATTAGCCATTTTCAGAACACTTGAAAATATTTAATGGAATTCATTTTCCATTTTTTCAGTTGGACCCACAATGGACCTAAGTGCATTTAAAGATGGACTAGAAGTTATTGTTCCAGAGCCAATAAAGATCCGTGTTCCTATCACTGGCTACCCTATTCCAACTGCCACATGGTCTTTTGGTGACCAAGTCCTTGAAGAAGGTGATCGTGTAACAATGAAGACCACTGCCACCTTTGCAGAACTTGTAATTACTCCCAGTGAATGTCCAGACAAGGGAATTTATACCTTAACATTAGAAAACCCTGTATCATCTGTTTCAGGAGAAATCAATGTTAATGTCATTGGTAAGTGGACATGTATATATTCTAATATTAACATTATTAGATTAATAAAGTAAAACCACATAACTTTCAGTAAGCCAAGAGTATTAAAACATGACTACAAGCTAAAAATTAAACCCCCCCAAAATCTTTTTTCTTATCTTCAACAGCCGACTGTTTACTGTTTTAGGAGGAATAACTGAGGATAGCAAGTTTTTTGGCAGATAGATAAAATAAAGATCATCTGGCAGTGTCTGATTATATAAAATAATAAAATTATTGTGATTTCCAGCTCGCCCAAGTGCTCCAAAAGAACTTAAAGTTGTAGACGTAAGCAGGAGTACAGTACAGCTCTCATGGGAACCTCCAGAAGATGATGGTGGAAGTCCAGTTATTGACTATGTAATTGAAAAACGTGAAGTAAGCCGGAAAACATGGATCAAAGTAAGTTCATTCTTTATCGTTCCTTTTGTATTTGCTATATTGTTTCCACTTGTGCTGCTGAATTTTGTCAAAACTGTGTGATAACTCTTTGGAAAAACATTTTAGAAGCACAATGGATTCTTCCTTCACTTTAGGTTATGGATCATGTCATGGACCAAGAGTTCTCTGTACCTGACCTCATTCAAGGAAAAGAATATTTATTTAGAGTTTCAGCATGTAATAAGTGTGGCCCAGGAGAGCCTGCGTATATTGATGAACCCATAAATATGTCAGCACCAGCAAGTGAGTCAGCTTTTTCACACTTGCTCATTTTCTTGGTGACTGTTTTTGAAAATCTTGCTGATTTTCCTTTCAATAATATGTTAAAAAAGAAGGAATAAAAATAATAAACAAAATTAAAACAAACAAACAAACAAAACAGTTCCTTAGATTGTTTTCTAAGATACCATATGTATTTAATTTTTAATAGCGGTGCCCGATCCACCTGAGAATGTTAAATGGAGAAATCCAACATCAAAAGGAATCTTCCTAACATGGGAACCTCCCAAATATGATGGTGGTGCTCGCATCAAGGGCTATCTGGTAGAAAAATCACAACGTGGCACAGATAAGTGGGAGATATGTGGGGAGCCTGTTATTGAAACAAAGTAAGTAACTTCACACTACAGTTACAACCTTTTAACTAACTCTACCATCGGAGCCTCTTTAAAAATTTGTACTATTTTTTTTAACAAACAGAATGGAAGTAACAAAACTTAAGGAAGGAGAGTGGTATGCATATCGGGTTAAGGCTTTGAACAGAATAGGAGCAAGCAAGCCAAGCAAGCCAACAGATGATATTCAGGCCATTGATGCGAAAGGTAATTACTTCTATCACTTAATTACAATAGCTACTTCATTTTTACTAGTCTCTGAAATACTGTTTCTATAACAATGTTTCAATTGTCTCCTAAATCAGAGGCTCCAGAAATTTTCTTAGATGTGAAACTGCTCGCTGGACTCACTGTGAAAGCTGGAACTAAGATTGAGCTGCCGGCCAAAGTAACTGGAAAGCCTGAGCCCCAGATTACTTGGACTAAGGCTGAAAAAATACTGAGACCAGACGATAGAATCACTATTGAAACAAAACCTGGTCATTCTACAGTCACTATTACAGACAGCAAGAGGAGTGACAGTGGAACCTATATTATAGAAGCCGTGAATTCCAGTGGGCGTGCTACAGCTGTTGTTGAAGTTAATGTTCTTGGTATGCATGTATTATATGTTTGTTATTAAAAACATGAGTAACGTATTGAGATATGCAAGCAGATGATTAACATTTTCATCCTATCTCCTACAGATAAACCTGGTCCACCAGCTGCATTTGATGTATCAGAAATCACTAATGAATCCTGCCTTCTGACATGGAATCCTCCCCGAGATGATGGAGGTTCTAAAATTACTAACTATGTCCTTGAGAAAAGAGCTACAGACAGTGAAATATGGCATAAATTGTCATCAACTATCAAGGATACTTCATTCAGAGCTACCAATTTAACTCCTCATAAGGAATATGTGTTCCGAGTCAGTGCTGAGAACATGTATGGTATTGGGGAGCCAGCACAGTGTAATCCCATCATTGCAAAATATTCCTTTGGTTAGTGAATTAAATATTAAATTTTGAAAATGTTAAATTTTAACAGCTATAAAAATGCATGTGTAACGGTCTTGTTTTGTTTTGCTTTTTTCATTTATTAATTTATACAGATCCACCAGGCCCTCCAACACGTCTCAAACCTATAGAGGTTACCAAAGATTCTGTGACCCTAACATGGAATGAACCAGATGAAGATGGTGGCAGCCCCATTACTGGCTACTGGGTTGAGAGATATGATCCTGAGCAGGATAAATGGATAAAATGCAATAAAATGCCAGTGAAAGATACAACATTCAAGTAAGATATAGTCACTTTAGGCTGAATCTGAGATGTAAAAATGTAAAAGTAGCCTTTTAAACAAATGTTACTTCATGACTGTTCTTTTTTCCCTGCTTCCGTAAGTTTAGATCCAACAAATATCCAGTTACATACTTTATCTGATAAAGAAGTATGTCTACCGAAAACTGAATTGTTGCTTATTTTTTCTTTTTTTCTATTATGCTTACTAACATCTGTGCTTTGTGATTACTTATAAGATGCTCAAAAATAGCAAATAAAACCATCTTCTGCATCAATTTGCCAACATCCCATTTTTTTCAACTGACATTTGCATTAGCTAACAGTCATACTACAAACAGAAACGTGAGATGGCTCTCAATACATTTATTTCTACATCTCAGCACATCGTTTTGCTGTTGGCAGTATGCCTATTCTGAGTATTTCATGTAGCATCATTAGCTGTAACTTGGCTATTTTCAGATTTTCTAAGTAAATTATAAAGAATATAGAAAATATTGTTTTAGGTAAGAGTTAACATGAGGATTGTTTTAATCAAAGTTAATTTTGATTTCCAGAGTTAAAGGTCTTACAAATAAGAAGAAATACAAGTTCCGTGTCTTGGCAGAGAATCTTGCAGGACCTGGAAAACCAAGCAAAGAAACAGAGCCAATCTTAGTGAAAGACCCAATTGGTATAATGAACATATCTTGAATGTTCTAATTTAATAAAAAAAAAGTTTTGTTTTGGGTTTTTTTTTTCCAATCATTTAATTAATATTGAACTCTCATCCAGATCCACCATGGCCCCCTGGAAAGCCAACGGTGAAGGATGTTGGCAAAACATCATTATTCCTGAACTGGACAAAACCCGAACATGATGGAGGGGCAAAGATTGAATCTTACGTCATTGAACTGTTAAAGACTGGAACAGATGAGTGGGTGAGAGTGGCTGAAGGAGTGCCCACAACTGAACACTTCCTCAAAGGACTTATGGAGAAACAAGAATATTCATTCCGTGTAAGAGCTGTGAACAAGGCTGGAGAGAGTGAGCCTAGTGAACCCAGTGACCCTGTGCTGTGCAAGGAGAGGCTGTGTAAGTATTGTTTCAGAATGTGCTGTTTCTGCAAGTACACTCAGCCTTTTTTAAAAAGCCCATGTCTGCCTATCTCTGTCAGCACCGAGTGAACATTTCCAGACATACTAAATATTAAAATCTACCCTTGTTCATCTAAGAAGTTTTCATAGTTTCAGTATTATTCTCTGTCTTCTAGGATCTTTGCTGGGCAAGATAGCAACCTGCTTTTCCTCTTACTATTATTTTACAGATCCTCCTTCTCCTCCTCGGTGGCTTGAGGTTATTAATATTACTAAAAACACAGCAGATCTTAAATGGACAGTGCCAGAAAAAGATGGGGGCTCCCCAATTACCAACTACATTGTTGAAAAAAGAGACGTAAGGAGAAAAGGCTGGCAGACCGTAGATACAACAGTGAAAGATACCAAGTACACAGTGAGCCCACTAACTGAAGGTTCATTGTATGTCTTCCGTGTGGCTGCTGAAAATGCCATTGGGCAAAGTGACTACTGTGAAATTGAAGATTCAGTGCTTGCTAAAGATACTTTCAGTAAGTTTGAGATTTGCCTCCATAGAGATTCATAGGATTTCTCGTGAGTTCCTTTTTTACTAATTTGTGTATGTATTTCTTTTAGCAACCCCTGGGCCTCCTTATGCTCTTACAGTAGTTGAAGTGACAAAAGGTCATGTTGATTTGAAATGGGAACCACCTAAGAATGATGGTGGCAGACCAATTCAAAGGTAAGCTCATTTTATGATTGTGTAGTGTTTTCTGTGGATTATTTTTTCATAGATAAAGACATTTCTGTCAAAATTTTTAAATTTTAAATGGACACATTTTGTATGAGGAAGAGGTGAATTTATGTGATAGAAGCAATTTTATGGTTCCAACAAGTACAAGTTAAATTTTAAAAGTGGAAATTATACAAATAGAGATGATCTAATGTGCATAAGCAATTAATGCGTCTAAACATCCTCCAAAAAAAAAGGATCTAATTAAATTAGATGATATTGAGTTGTATACAGAATTAAACTTTAATGCAGACATAGTCTCCAGTTCTAGGTGGAGCTGTAGCTACTTTTCCCCATCTACGAAATATTCTACGAAATATACTAATCTTCTGCCTGAGTTTCTCAGTAAAACTACATACATTGAGCTAGTACAAAGTGTCATCTTTTTTATGTTTTTTTCACTTTATTCCATTTCTCAGACTATTTTCCTCCCTTTGGTTTCTTCTAAATTCTCCTTTTCTTTAGTTTCTCAAGTATCTCTTCTCTGAAATTTACCTTGAATAGCAGTTAGTTTTTTCTCTATATATTTTCACTCTTCCTCTTCTTCCCATTCACAGTAAACATATCCTAAACAGACTGACAACTACAAAGATCTGCTTGAAGGAACATAAATCATTTAATCTTTCTTACCCTCCCATAGATGATTGTAAACAGAATTCAGATAACTGAAGTATTCATAGATAATATCTACAGATATTTTCAATAGAACTTATCCACTGCTGTCTGAACTAGCAAATGTATAATTGATAAGGTTACAGATAACAGAACTGTATCAACAATTTTTTTCTGAGATAATTATTATATCTATAAAGGATGGAGAAAACAAACGAAATCATCAGTGTATCATTGATGAAGACTGTGAAATGGAAAAATATTGCCAGTTCTTCACCTTTGAATACAAGTGTCAGCCCTGTAAAACCCAGCACATACTTTAGTAGAGCTTGGGAGTTCTCTCCTTCACCTCTGCAGCTCTACAAAACCCAAGAACACAGCAGAAGTTCAGTAATAGAGTCTCCAGTTATACTCTATCATCAGTGGCAACACCATTACCTTAATAGCTACTAAGGCTATTAGGACTATGTTGCTGATATGTGAAATAATGTTTATTTAGTCTGTCACCAATGACTTTCTTTATTTTTCCATTGGCCAAGCCATTCAAATCTCACGCTATTTTAATGAGCAGGAAATATGAAATGCTCATATTTGACATTCCTGGTACTATTTGTTCCTATTTATTCAGATATGTTATTGAAAAGAAAGAAAAACTAGCCACCCGCTGGGTAAAAGCTGGCAAGACAGCTGGCCCAGATTGCAATTTCAGAGTGACTGACGTCATTGAAGGTATAGATGTCCAGTTCCAGGTTCGTGCAGAAAATGAAGCTGGCTGTGGTCATCCCAGTGAACCAACTGATCTCATTCATATTGAAGATCCAACAAGTAAGTAGTATTATAACATATAGTGTATGGACTATGGAAGCAATGTGTTGGTTAGAACAGATAATTCTGAGTGAAAAATAACACATCTTTTTGATTTTTACAGGCCCTCCTTCACCTCCTCAGGATTTACATGTCACAGATGCAGGTCGAAATCATATTTGCATTGCATGGAAGCCACCAGAGAAGAATGGTGGAAGTCCAATTATTGGGTACAATGTTGAGTTGTGTGAAGCAGGAACAGAGAAATGGATGCGAATCAATTCTCGTCCAATAAAAGATCTAAAATGCAAAGTGGAGGAAGGTGTTGTTCCAGACAAGGAATATGTGCTGAGAGTCAGAGCAGTCAATGCTGTTGGAGCCAGTGAGCCATCAGACATCTCAGAAAAAGTTGTTACCAAGGACCCGGACTGTAAGAATAGCTTTTCTTTCTGAAAACTACATAACTGATAACTGAAAAAAGTCTTTAGAGTTCAGTACACTTATAATAATATTGAATTTATTTTTACAGGTAATCCAACCATTGATCTAAAAACTCGTGATATCGTTGTTGTTAAAGGACAGAAATTAAGTATCCCTGTGCCCTTTAGAGCTGTTCCATCCCCAACAATCACATGGCACAAAGATGGCAAAGAGTTGAAAGCTGGTGACAGAACAACAATGAAGAGTGACTACACTTCTGCATTGCTTGAAGTCATAGAGAGTGTTCATGCTGATGCTGGTGTTTATACAATTACACTGGAGAATAAACTGGCATCAACAACTGGCTCTGTCAACGTCAAAGTGATAGGTAACTAGACATCTTTTATTCTGGGAGAGATGCCTGTCTCTGTTTGAGTCCAGTAACTGATGGAAGTACTACAAAATCCTTTTTTGGCCATGTGGATTTATCACTTCAACTCTGACACTCTGTAAATTGCCTTCACTGCATTAATATAGCAAAATCTCACTGAAAATACACTTTATTCTAAATTGACGTTACTAGTTTGTGGCTGCATAAAGTCCAATTACTATGAATAATCACCATATAAATTTTAAAAAGCTTATAAGAATTAAGATTTTTTCTTTTCACCTTTAGGAATATAAGTTTCTTTATATGCTGTGTAGCCAGCATTTGTGGGTTTGGTCTGCCTTCTTTAAAGCAATGAAATGCAGTATGATTTCATATTTGTAGGAATACATTTCCCTTCTATTTAGTTAATTGTTACATTAAATAACTTCATTATAATTACAGGCCCACCTGGACAGTGTAAAGACATTAAGGCAAGCGAAGTAACTAAGAATTCTTGTAAGGTAACCTGGGAACCTCCAGACTTTGATGGTGGTACTCCTATTCTGCATTATGTTCTGGAACGCAGAGAAGCTGGTCGTAGAACATATATCCCAGTAATGTCTGGTGAAAATAAACTCTCATGGCAAGTCAAAGATCTTATCCCAAACAGTGAATATTACTTCCGTGTTAAAGCTGTCAATAAAATAGGAGGAGGTGAATATCTTGAACTAAGAAACCCAATTATTGCAGAAGATCCAAAACGTAAGTCTACTGCTAAGTGGCCTAGCATGCTGAATTTTAACTGAAATCTTAATGTGTTCTTCACTCGTGTAATACCTCTTTTGCTGTTGTTTCACAGAGCCTCCAGATCCTCCTGTTGACCTTGAGATCCACAATCCAACATCAAAATCAGTAACGCTTACATGGAAACCACCACTGTTTGACGGCGGAAGCAAGATTATGGGCTACATAATAGAAAAGCTTGCTAAGGGCAAGGAGAGGTGGGAAAGATGCAATGAATATCTGGTACCTCTATTAACCTATCCAGTGAAAGGTCTTGAGGAAGGGAAGGAATACCAATTTCGTGTTCGTGCTGAGAATGCTGCTGGTATTAGTGAGCCTTCTCGGATTACTCCTTTTGTGAAAGCTGTGGATCCTATTGGTATGAATTGCTTATTTGATTGTTTGTTGTAATTGCCATTCATTCTCAAACATGTGAGTGTATTTTACTCTTCATTTGTCATTATTATTACAGAGGCTCCCAAAGTCTTCCTTGCTGCAAACCTTCAGTCTGGTCTTGAGGTGAAGAAAGGTGATGAAATCGTACTTGAGGCACATATTTCAGGATCACCTTATCCATCTATCACTTGGCTGAGGAATGATGAAGTTATCAGACCAGAGGAAATCAAAAAGAGAGTAACAACATATACTAGGAAGAAGAAGGGTGTAACTGAAGAAGAGGAACCTTTTCAGCTTTCACTGCCAGAACGTATGAGTATTGACAATCATAAGGAAGGAGAGTCTGTGCTGTCAATTCGTGATTCCATCAGAGCTGACCATGGCACATTTACAATTAAAGTGGAAAATGATCATGGTGTTGCAAAAGCATCCTGTGAAGTTAATGTGTTAGGTGTGTAGTGAATGTACTTGTTACCAGCCACTTGTTCAAAGCACTAAGTGAGAACTGAAGTACATTAGTGCTCATCATTTTTTCTTGCTTTACTAACAGATACTCCTGGGCCTCCAGTCAACTTTGTATTTGAAGACGTGAGGAAAAATTCTGTCATTTGCAAGTGGGAGCCTCCCCTTGATGATGGTGGAAGCGAAATCCTGAACTATGTACTGGAAAAGAAAGACAACACAAAAGCTGAAATGGGCTGGGTTACTGTCAGTTCAACACTCAGGCATTGTAAATTCCATGTAACAAAACTGATTGAAGAGAAAGAATATCTCTTCCGTGTATTTGCTGAAAATAGAGTTGGAGCAGGGCCACCATGTGTTTCAAAACCAGTGACAGCAAAAGATCCTTTCTGTAAGTTTTAATTTTGAGATAGTCTTTTCTGAAAATTGCTATTAATCTACAGATTCTTAGAACACTCAATTTCATCCATGTGAAAGTTTCCCAGAAGAGTACTGGACAACGCAATTATTACTTATTGCATTTTTTTAAACCATGGGTATAAGGGGAAATATCGACAAGCATTCTAATTTCAATAGTAAATAAGAACAGCAGTCGTATTCTTATCGAAAAAGAAAACCACCGTAAGTTTGATGACTTGTTACAGTTAGGAATCAAAGACTTCCTTAAAATTAGTAATTTCTCATATATTTGTTCTCTCTTAGTTCTGAGTAAATTCTGAATAAGACAGCGATGATTACAAAATGGTAATCTTTTTCTTTTAGCTCCACCAGATCCACCTAATAAGCCCGATGTGGAAGATGTCACCAGCAACAGTATGTTGGTTAAATGGAATGAACCAAAAGACAATGGCAGCCCAATCATGGGATATTGGATTGAAAAACGTGAAATTAATAGCACTCACTGGGCTCGAGTCAACAGGAGCCTTGTGAATGCTCTGGAACTTAAAGTTGAAGGACTATTGGAAGGATTAACCTATATCTTCAGAGTTTGTGCTGAAAATGCAGCTGGCCCTGGTAAATTTAGTCCACCATCAGATCCAAAAACTGCACAGGACCCAATAAGTAAGTAGCTTAACAAAATGTGCTAGCAGACTAGTGACAGAATGGGATTCGTAACCTTTAATTTTGATTTACGTATCTTATTTTATAGTGCCACCTGGTCCACCCATTCCAAGGGTTGTTGATACAACCTCAGTTTCTATTGAGTTAGAATGGGAACCTCCTATGTATAATGGTGGTGGAGATATCACTGGTTACCATGTATACAAACAACTAATGGGAACAAAAGAGTGGTCACGTTGCACAGAGAAACCCATTAAGGTCCGACAGTATACTGTTAAAGAAGTCAGAGAAGGTGCAGACTATAAACTTCGTGTTACTGCACTTAATGCAGCTGGTGAAGGACCACCTGGTGAAACTGAACCTGTAACCGTTGCAGAACCCCAAGGTATGGCAATTACAATATTTTGAAAAATTTTCCAGCTGCCTAAAAGCCGTACTTGAATCTTTCCCTTGAACTAATAAACCATCTCTCTTTCTTCTTCAGAGCCTCCTACCGTTGAGCTGGATGTTTCTGTGAAAGCAGGCATTCAGATCATGGCTGGGCAAACAATTAAAATTCCTGCCACTGTGACAGGGCGTCCTGCTCCTACCATTGTATGGGCTGTGGAGGAGGGTGAATTGGACAAAGATAGAGTTGTTATTGAAAATGTTGGCACAAAATCTGAATTAACCATTAAGAATGCATTGAGAAAAGACCATGGAAGATATGTAATTACTGCAACAAACAGTAGCGGTTCCAAATCAGCAGGAACAAGAGTAGAAGTATTTGGTAAGAAAAAATATTTTCTGAAATCAGCTGAGCATCTCTTTTGGTGAAATAATCTTTGGGCTTTATCCTACTTCTTTGTTTTTATTTTTTCAGATGTTCCTGGACCAGTCCTTGACCTAAAGCCAGTGGTCACAAACAGAAAGATGTGCTTGCTTAACTGGTCTGATCCTGAAGATGATGGAGGCAGTGATATCATAGGCTTTATTGTTGAACGGAAAGATGCCAAAATGCATACATGGAGACTAGCTATCGACACAGAAAGATCTAAATGTGATATTACAGGTCTAGTTGAAGGGCAGGAATACAAATTTCGTGTCAGTGCCAAGAACAAGTTTGGTACTGGTCCAGCTGTTGAAATAGGACCAATTCTTGCAGTTGATCCATTAGGTAAGATAATTAATTTATGGTATTTTTTGTTTTGTTTCTTTCTCCCTATGAGGATAATTTGTCTGCCTTTCACAATTTATTTGCTCAGATTTCTGAAACAGAGTGTAAAACTAATATGTCTCTTTATGCAATAAAATTCTGGTATCTACTTAGATACTGATTGTTGCCATTTCATCCACACATATTAGAAACTTTCTACTATCCATAAACATATTCAGATATTTTGCATATAAAAGATATGACTTTGAAAAGCCACAGCTATTGTAGCTACTGTAGTTATGCAATTTAAAATATCAATGGCTGCTCCAAAAGTAATGCCTCCAATTTTCTGTTGGTCCTGGACATAAGGGGCAGATGCTAGTGGTATGGCAGTAGAGGTTGAACCTTCCCATCAGTTAAATTCCATTGCTATATGAGAGGTGGCAGCAGAGATAAAATAATAAGTAAAATGACACCTGACAGTGCACATATGAAGCAAAGGTGTGGGACTGAATTCCTCCATGCAGAAAAAATTACAGCCATTGTTATTCATCTGCGCTTGCTGAATGTTTATGGACACCAAACAGTGGGTGTTAACACAATAAAAGCTGGACTGCATGGGCAGTATTTTCCTACCAGTCACCACAGCAGCTGTGAAGAATGCGTTATCTCCTCTGGTTCACATTTTTACAAGCACAGCATTCAGGCTCCTGTTCATACTGAACAAAAATGCAGTTAATAGTGATGACTGTGGTAAGAAAGTGTTTTATATTTGAGAATTTGTTCTATTAAATAATGTTATGCTTTTTATATCTGTTGTAGTTTCTATCGAAATAAATGGGAGGCATTACTTTCAGAGTTACTGACATTGTATTTTATATTTTTTCCATTACAATTTATTTGTGTTAATAGGTCCTCCAACAGCACCTGAGAGATTCATGTACACAGAGAGGACAAAATCAACCATTACACTTGATTGGAAGCCTCCACGCAGTGATGGTGGTAGTCCTATCTTAGGATACATTGTCGAGAAGAGGAGACATGATTCAAAAGAATATGAAAGAGTGAACCCAAGGCTCTGTCCAACTACATCTCTTCTCGTTGAAAAACTTGATGAACTCCATATGTATGAATTCCGTGTCAAAGCTGTTAATGAGATTGGAGAGAGTGAACCGTCATTGCCCCTCAATGTAGTTATACAGGATGATGAAGGTATATCTAGTTTAAAGAAATCCATATAAACACCTTTAAAATGCAGTATATTTTCTGTTTCATTCCTAACTTCATTATCATTCTTCTTCTGCTTTTCAGTACCTCCAACTGTAACGTTACGCTTGGCTGTGAGAGGAGATACTATCAAAGTGAAGGCAGGAGAGCCAGTTAATATTCCTGCTGATGTGACTGGACTGCCAATGCCAAAGATTGAATGGGACAAGAATGAAGTTTTAATTGACCAAACATCCAGTGCACTTAAGATAACAAAGGAAGAAGTATCAAGAAGTGAGGCAAAAACTGAACTTATCCTGCCTGCAGCCACGAGAGATGATAAAGGCACTTACACTGTGAGAGCTTCCAATCGTCTTGGCACTGCATTTCGCAATGTGCATGTTGAAGTGTATGGTAAGGATGTGACATTTCAATAAAATGGTAGATAGTAGAATGCTTTGGTCTTTTTCTTAATGCAGTTCTATGTTCTCTTACTCTCATATAGACCGTCCTTCTCCACCAAGGAACCTTGCTGTTTCTGATATTAAAGCAGAATCATGTTATTTAACATGGGATGCACCTCTTGATAACGGTGGTAGTGAAATTACCCATTACATTATCGAGAAACGTGATGCTAGTAGGAAGAAGTCTGAGTGGGAAGAAGTCTCCAACAGTGCTGTAGACAGAAGATATGGGGTAATTTTATTATTTTTATTATATACCTCCGTATGACAGCATGCAATAAAAACTGACTCCTGCATAGATACCTGTGCTAGTGGTCCATTTATAGTACATAATTACTGAATGCACATTGCCCAACTATGAATATACATACTATGTGTATGTATTTTCCTCACGTGACAAAACAAAATAAATGGTTCTCATTCACTATTTAATCTCATGTGAATTTAGAAAACATCTTCTTTTCCACTTTCCATTATTACTTGTAGTTTTACCAACTGCAAAGGCAACATTTTAATTTACATTTGATTGTGTGCACATGAAATAAGACTATACCTAGGGCACTGCATGCAGCTATGTAGTTACATACACGTCATGATATCAGTGAGATTCCAAGGTAGAATCCAAAGCTAAAAACCCCTGAATAATAACAAATAAGTTGATTCTGAAAGATAACTACATATTGACTAAAATCTTATTTTTCAGGTGTGGAATCTTGCAACAAATGAAAAATACCAATTTAGAGTCCGGGCTGTAAACAAATATGGAATAAGTGATGAATGCCTCTCAGAAAAAGTTGTTATTAAGGATCCCTATGGCCTTCCTGGACCTCCTGGAAAGCCCAAAGTTTTAGATCATACTAGGTCATCAATGCTGGTGGCATGGGAGCCGCCTTTGGACAATGGTGGCAGCCCAATAACAGGCTATTGGTTGGAGAAGAGAGAGGTGGGAGGTGTCTACTGGTCACGTGTTAATAGGGCTCCAGTAACGAAACCATCAGTAAAAGGTTTACAGTACAATGTGCTTCGCTTGGCTGAAGGTGTTGAATATCAATTCAGAGTTATGGCTGAAAATCTTGCAGGAATTGGCCCACCCAGTGAACCATCAGATCCTGCTTTAGCAGCAGATCCAATATGTAAGTATAAAATTTGTAACTACTTTTAAGGTCTGTATCACACTTGATTGTGGCACTTTCGTTAACATTGAATTTAGTGCAATTAATCAAATGCTTTGTTTTCATTAAACCAAAACAATGTTGTTAATGCAAAGTAGTTACCTAATTTTCTATTTTTCATTGGTATTTAAATAATTGGCTTATTTAAACTTTTACCCTTTCACTTTTATACCTATAACTGTGACTATGCCATTGCAAATATTGCCAAGGATACTCGTTTGAGTTCAGGATCAGATTTTTATATAATTACTTTTCTTCATTGTCATTCTTCATTGAGTTCAGTGTTTATTGTTTATCTATGTATACTTTTACCTAAAGAATTACTCAGTAATATATGTAATATATTTAATTATTATGCATGTTCTAGGATTTTATGCTCTTTGTATGGCAGAAAAACACTGAAAATGTTTGCATTCTTCTATAGACTCTTAAGAAAACTATACACAAGTACTAACTCTCAGGTAATTTTTGCTTGCTCTTGTTTTACAAGTTGTGCCTGGCCCACCATCTTGTCCAGAGATCAAAGACAAAACCAAATCATCTGTATCTCTTGCATGGAAGCCTCCACAAAAGGATGGTGGTAGCCCAATAAAAGGATATATTGTTGAAATGCAAGACGAAGGTAGTACTGACTGGAAAAAGGTGAATGAAGGAGACAAACTTTTTCCCACTTGTGAATGTGTTATTCCCAATTTGAAAGAGCTCAGAAAATACCGATTCAGGGTAAAAGCCGTAAATGCTGCTGGAGAATCAGAACCAAGTCCTGCAACATCTGAAATACCTATCCAAGATATTTTAGGTAAGTGTTGTAGAAATTCTTCTGAGTATTTGTATCTAAATGTTATCTACTGCTGTGAATAGTTGAGCAGGATGTGAAGCAAGCAGAGTCAATAACAACAAAATAATTGAACAGAATGTAATAAAAAACTATGAGACTTTTTGTAAAGTGTTATGATAGCACTTATAAGAACATGATCTACTGAGAACACTTACAAGTTCCCACTGCAATAGTACAGAAGTACTTTGCATTTTGTGATGAAATTGCAATAACAAATTTATTTATGTAATTCCCATCTGACTTTTTACACACCACCTTTTCCAAAGAAACATACATTTGTATTTAGACAAGTTCTGGCAGAAATTTACTTTCAGTAGCTCTGAAAAACTATTTATTTATTTATCTATCTATCTATCTATCTATTTATTTATTTTTCCAGAGGAACCAGAAATCTTCCTTGATATTGGAGCACAGGATTTTCTCTCTTGTCGTGCTGGCACAACGATTAAAATCCCAGCTGTTATCAAAGGTCGTCCAGTTCCAAAATCATTTTGGGAATTTGAAGGAAAAGCAAAGACAACAGCAAAGGTTAGTAAAAGAAAGAATTTTTTCTTAATCTATTTCTAGACATTTAAGTACATCCCTTTCATATTTACTTTATTCCCTTTATTTATAGGAGGGAGGTCATAATGTACCTGAAGACGCTCAGGTAAAGCAAGCAAGCTTTGTAATTTTAGCAATTTTTTCAAACATAGACATTTAAAGTTGATCTATACATTTCTTTCTATGATCTGCAGGTGGAAGCAACTGATACACGGTCAGTGATAATCATCCCCGAGTGCAACAGAAGTCATTCGGGACGATACAGTATTACAGCAAAAAACAAAGCAGGACAAAAAACAGCACATATCAGAGTCAATGTTCTAGGTATGGCTTACACATACTGAAATGTTCAAATGGTAGACTTGTTTTTTTTTTTTCCTACATACTTGTGTAACATTGTTACGCTTTTACCTTAACAGATGTCCCAGGTCCACCAAAAGACCTAAAAGTGAGTGATATCACAAGAGGTAGTTGCAAACTTTCATGGAAGATGCCAGATGATGATGGCGGAGATAGAATCAGAGGATATGTTATTGAAAAAAGAACTATCGATGGGAAAGCGTGGACAAAAGTAAATGCAAACTGTGGAAGCACTTCCTTTGTTGTACCTGATCTCATATCTGGTCAAGAATATTTCTTCCGGGTACGTGCAGAAAACCGTTTTGGTGTTGGCCCTCCTGCAGAAACTATCCAACGAACCACAGCCAGGGATCCAATCCGTAAGTGAAATCAAAATGAATAGAGTTTCTTGAAACCAAATGATACTGTACAGTGAGTTTATTTATGTTTCTGCTTTCTTCTTAAGATCCTCCTGATCCACCTATTAAATTGAAGATTGGCCTTGTAACAAAGAACACAGTGAGCTTGACATGGAAACCTCCAAAAAATGATGGTGGAGCTCCTGTTACTCATTATAATGTTGAATGTCTCCACTGGGATCGTACTGGAGAAGTGAAAGAGACTTGGAAACAGTGCAACAGACGTGATGTAGAGGAAACAAAGTTTACTGTTGAGGATCTTATAGAAGGTGGTGAATATGAATTCAGAGTCAAAGCTGTCAATATAGCAGGTCCTAGCAGGCCTTCAGCTACTGTTGGTCCACTTGTTGTCAAAGACCAAACGTGTAAGTAGTGGCTATTACCAATAAATACAATTTCTACTCTACAATGATGAAGCATTTTTGTATGCTAATTTTTATCAACATTTTATTGTAGGCCCACCATCTATTGAACTCAAAGAATTTATGGAGGTTGAAGAAGGAACAGATGTTAACATTGTGGCCAAGATAAAGGGCATACCCTTCCCAGCATTAACATGGGAAAAAGCTTCTCCAAAGAAACCAGATGACAAAAAGCCAGTGTCATATGACCAACATGTCAACAAGATTGTTGGTGAAGATTCTTGCACTTTATTGATTCAACAGTCTCGCAGAAGTGATACAGGCTTATATACTATAACAGCTGTAAATAATTTAGGAACTGCTTCAAAGGAGATGAGACTAAATGTTCTGGGTAGATATCAAGAACTCTTACGTTACATAAATTGATAATGTTCATGTGATACTTGATTTGAATAGTGTTTGAATTAATTCCTCTTTACTAAAAAATTGTATTTCAGGCCGTCCTGGACCTCCAGTGGGCCCAATTAAATTTGAATCCATTTTGGCTGACAAAATGACAATATCATGGCTTCCTCCATTAGATGATGGTGGTTCTAAGATTACAAACTATGTTATTGAGAAAAAAGAAGCAAATAGGAGGACATGGGTACCAGTTACAAATGAGCCCAAGGAATGCTTATTCACCATTCCCAAGTTGATGGAAGGCCATGAGTATGTGTTCCGCATTATGGCACAAAATAAGTATGGTATTGGAGAACCTTTGGACAGTGAACCAGAAACAGCAAGAAACCTTTTCAGTAAGTGGAAATCTGTTTTCAAATTATATCAGATATTTTCATACACTGATATATGTATGACATCTGTTATATACTACTATTATTTTTCTTCACTGAAGTAAATTCTCTAGAGTAGCTTGAAGAATTTTAGCAGTAGTAGTTAGTGGTTGTGTGATATCTAAAAATACTTCCCTGTTAAATATATTGAAATAAAATCCCTGAGTTTATTAAGTTTTAAATTATGTGTAAGATTTTATCTTACAAGATTTAGGTAATTCTGTTGTGTTTGAGACATTATTGATATTACAGATCAGGAATTTGCTGCCTTCAGTTTTGAAAGAGAAATTTGAGCAATAGTGATATAGAAGTAATGTTTGTCAAGAGTGAAATATCTTCAAAACATTCAGGATTGGGCTAGGTGTTGAAACAAGATACTGATCCAGGAAGGAAAGAAAAAAAAAAAAAGCAACTTCATTCTTGACCATTGTTATTTGAATGAAAGATACATCACTGTAGTTTCATGGTATTTTATGTGAAAAAGGATTGTAAGCTGAATGAGGGAAGAGGTCACGTGCTGCAACTGTAATCATGTGACTACATTAGGTCTGTTTTGCATCCTAGGTATCTCCATCTTCCTGTAGCAATTTTTTACAAAGCTATCTGTAATTTTTTTTCCCCAGCTGTTCCTGGACCATGTGACAAACCAACAGTTAGCAGTATAACACGTGACTCTATGACTGTAAACTGGGAAGAACCAGAACACGATGGTGGCTCTCCTATTACTGGTTACTGGTTGGAGCGCAAGGAAACTACTGGAAAGAGATGGACCAGGATCAATCGTGACCCAATCAAACCTATGGCACTCGGTGTTTCATACAAGGTTACTGGTCTTATTGAAGGTTCTGAATATCAATTTCGTGTATCGGCTATTAATGCAGCTGGTGTTGGACCACCAAGCATGCCATCTGATCCAGCAATTGCTAGAGACCCTATTGGTAAATATTTTTGTTTCCCATTTTTGAATTTGAAAATACTCAAATGGGAACACAGAATATATTGTTATGCTGTAACTGTGTGATCATATTTTTCAGCCCCACCTGGCCCTCCTATTCCAAAAGTTACTGATTGGACAAAATCTTCTGTAGACTTGGAGTGGACTCCACCATTAAAGGATGGTGGCTCTAGGATCACCGGGTACATTGTTGAGTATAAAGAGGAAGGAAAGGAAGAATGGGAAAAGGTAGGTGGAAATTCTACAAAATCTGATTTTTTTTCCTCTAAATGTCTATCTAAAGAAGAGCCTCCAGAAAAAAAAATATATATATATATATATTTTTTTTTTACAAATTTTCATTATGAATATTATTTTCTAAAACTTGATATTTTGCACCATAATGCATGTGGAAGTATCATATACTTAAATTGTCCAACCAAAATTAAAATTAGTAATTGCCACTCCATAGCACCCAGTTCACTGAGCAGTTTCTTTATGTTAGATTATTTATAATTCTGTATTTAAAATAAAACAAAATATGTAGGTGATAGGTGATATAAAAAAAAAAAACAGAAGAGAAAAACAAGTAATCAAAGGCATAGTCTCTGCTAAATTATTTATAACTAATATAACCCCTGCTTTTTTTTTTTTTTCCTTTAAATAAAATACTTTGGCCATTTTTTGTATCTGTGTAAATACTGAAATACATTTTAAGTAGTACATAAATTTCCTGCATTTTTTTCCAGGTAAACAGGATTCATATTTGGATTTATAAAAGAACAAATTGTTCTTTTTTTCTTTTTTTCTTTTTTTTTTTTTTTTTTTTTTTTTTTTAACACCATTGGCACTTATATGAGCTTATTTGACCAGCAAAACAAAACAAGTAATCTTTCTGGAACTGCACTGTAATGTCCCTGTCTTTTAAAATGATCAAAAAAAATGAATCTTCAGAACAATAACTTGTGTGTCCCAATTTCTGAAAACTCCTATAAGAGCTAGATTACTGTATGCTCACTAATGTCTTGTATTTGTAAATGTGAAACAGTTTCTCATTTAAGATTTATTTCAAGCATCACAAAGAAATTGATGATACCTTGATTTTTTTGGTTGATTTTATAATGTTTTTTTCCAGGTAAAGGATAAAGAAATCAGAGGAACCAAGTTTGTTGTGGCAGGATTAAAAGAAGGGTGTTTTTATAAATTTAGAGTAAGGGCAGTGAATGCTGCTGGCATTGGAGAACCTGGAGAAGTCACAGACATTATTGAAATGAAGGATAGAATTGGTATCTATCACTTTCATTTACTTCTTTAAATATTTCTAATTCAACATGAGAACTTAAAAAGACTGACTTTTTTTTATTTTGCTCACCTCCCACAGTGGCTCCTGATATTAATTTGGATGCAAGTGTCAGGGACAGGATTGTTGTTCATGCTGGAGGAGTAATTCGGATCATAGCATATGTCTCAGGAAAGCCAGCTCCAACAGTGAGTTGGAGCAGAGATGATCGAGCTTTACCAGAAGAAGCTAAAATTGAAGAAACGGCTATTAGTTCTTCTTTAGTCATCAAGAATTGCAAACGGAGCCACCAAGGTGTATACACTCTTCTTGCTAAAAATGCAGGTGGTGAGCGGAAGAAGACCATTATTGTTGATGTGCTAGGTAAAAAGCAATTTCACTCCTTGCAAACAAGTTAAATTTCATAACATTCACTATGTATATTTCAATACTCCATTTTTTTCTTTGGTTTCAGATGTGCCTGGCCCAGTTGGCATGCCATTCCTTACTGAGAACCTAACAAGTGACTCTTGTAAATTGACATGGTTTACTCCAGAAGATGATGGTGGTTCTCCTATTACCAACTACATAATTGAAAAACGTGAATCTGACCATAGAGCCTGGACTCCAGTAAGCTATACAGTTACAAGACAGAATGCTGTTGTCCAGGGACTGACTGAAGGGAAAGCCTACTTTTTCCGAATTGCAGCAGAGAATATAATTGGCATGGGTCCTTTCACAGAGACGACAAAAGAACTTATCATTAGAGATCCGATAAGTAAGTCTATTTTGTGGTGCAAGTTATTTTCATATGAGATGAATCTGCAGGAAAGTGAACTTAACATATTTTTGTGTTTGTTCACAGCTGTTCCTGACCGTCCTGAAGACCTAGAGGTTAAGGCAGTTACTAAGAACTCTGTTACGTTAACTTGGAACCCTCCAAAATATAATGGAGGCTCAGATATCACGATGTATGTTTTAGAGAGTCGTCTCATTGGAAAAGAAAAATTCCACAGAGTTACTAAGGAGAAAATGCTTGATAGGAAATACACTGTAGAAGGCTTGAAAGAGGGTGACACCTATGAATATCGTGTGAGTGCTTGCAATATTGTGGGGCAAGGCAAGCCATCATTTTGCACAAAACCAATCACATGCAAGGATGAAATCGGTATGTATCTTTTTTCATATTTCTTTTGAAAATAATGATCATTCTTACTGATTCCTTACATTTTCTTACTAATATTGCTGGCATTTTGGAAATCATGTTTTTTTTAATTTCATCTTTCAGCTCCTCCAACACTTGACCTTGACTTCAGAGACAAACTTATTGTTCGGGTTGGTGAAGCTTTCAGCCTGACTGGGCGTTACTCAGGAAAGCCTACACCAAAGATTACTTGGCTAAGGGATGATATTGTTTTGAAAGAAGATAACCGTACAAAGATTAAGACAACTCCTACAACACTTTGTCTGGGGATACTAAAATCTGTCCGTGAAGATTCAGGCAAATATTGTGTTACTGTAGAGAACAGCACAGGATCAAGAAAAGGGTTTTGTCAAGTTACTGTTGTTGGTAGGTTTCACTGAACATTAGTACTGCCTTTAATGTTTTATTATAATTCAAATTCATAGAATTATATGAAATGTAAAAACTGTGTCCTTTATTAAAATATTCTGATTTATTACACACTTATTTTTATTGAAATATTATTTACTGACTGAGTTCATGGCTAACTCTGCCTTAATTTATTCTGCATGAATATATATTCCCACAAGCATTTCAAGAATATCAGTTTACTATAGAAAATGTCAGTCACTAAATACTTTACAATCATTAAGAAATTAGGTCCAGTGAGTCAGACAAGTATTAAGATAGGAATAACTTTGAGATTTTGACTCCTTATTAAAAATAGATGCTGGGTTTCTATTTAATAATATGGTTATGTATTTACCATATTAACACTGGTTTAATCTCTGTTATTGTTTGAAGATCTTATAAGAACATAGGTATGAATTATTTTTTTCTTAAACAGATCGCCCATCACCTCCAGTGGGTCCAGTTATATTTGATGAAGTTCATAAAGATCATATGATAGTATCCTGGAAACCTCCACTCGATGATGGAGGCAGTGAAATTACAAACTACATTATTGAGAAGAAGGATACACACAGAGACCTGTGGATGCCAGTTACATCTGCTACAGTTAAGACAACATGCAAAATTCCTAAGCTGCTTGAAGGAAGAGAATATCAAATTCGAATTTATGCTGAAAATCTCTATGGCATAAGTGATCCTCTCATCTCTGATGAGATGAAAGCCAAGGACCGTTTCAGTATGTCACTTGTTTGCTATCTTATTTTGATATTGTAATCTTTACTATGTCTGTTGCCCTCATGAACTGTTGTGTGTTTTTTTCCCCAGGTGTTCCTGATGCACCTGAACAACCAGTTATTAAGGACATTACAAAAGACTCTGCAGTAGTAGTTTGGAACAAACCATATGATGGAGGCAAGCCAATAACAAACTATATTGTGGAAAAGAAGGAAACAATGGCTACTAGATGGGTCAGAGTTACCAAAGACCCAATTTTCCCCAGTACTCAGTTCAAAGTACCTGACCTCCTTGAAGGCTGTCAATATGAATTCCGTGTTTCAGCAGAAAATGAAATTGGTGTTGGTAATCCTAGTCCTCCATCAAAGCCAATTTTTGCTAGAGATCCAGTTGGTAAAGTATTAAATTTGCTTTTTTTCATTGAAGTTTTAATGTACTCTTATTTTCACTTAGCAATCTTTTTAAATATTTTCCTTTTTTCCTTTTTTTCTTTGTAACAGTAAAACCAAGTCCACCTGTTAATCCGGAAGCAGTAGATAAAACTAAGAATTCTGTTGACTTGACTTGGCAACCACCACGCCATGATGGTAATGGAAAGATAATTGGCTACCTTGTTGAATATCAGAAGGTTGGAGATGAAGAATGGAAAAAGGCAAATCTTACACCAGATTCTTGTCCTGAGACAAAATATAAAGTCACTGGACTTACTGAGGGTTTGACCTATAAGTTCAGGGTCATGGCAGTCAATGCAGCAGGTGAATCTGAACCAGCCTACGTTCCTGATCCAGTAGAAGTAAAGGACAGACTTGGTGAGTGTAATAAAATCAGATGTGTTTACTTAGAAAGAGTCTTGTTTTCTCAATTTCTAAAAATTTATTTTGATTCCAGAACCTCCTGAGCTGATACTTGATGCTAATATGGCCCGGGAGCAGCATGTAAGAGCAGGAGATACACTGAGACTTAGTGCTGTTATTAAAGGTGTTCCGTTTCCAAAAGTTTCTTGGAAGAAAGAAGATAAGGAAGTCTCACCCAAAGCTGATATTGAGGTTACAGGTGTTGGCAGTAAGCTTGAAATTCGTAACACTGTCCATGAAGATGGTGGAATTTACTCCCTGACAGTTGAAAATCCAGCTGGGTCAAAGACTGTTTCAGTGAAAGTTCTTGTCTTAGGTAATTTTTTTTATGTTACTTTTTACTGCCTGGTTTTATTATTTAATTGGAGATTAAGAAATGAAGGAATGTCAGGAAAATGTCAACAAGTTGAGATATAAGGAAAGGTTGAGGGAACTGAGTTTGTTTAGCTTGGAGAAGAGAAGGCTCCAGGGAGACCTCATTGTGGCCTTCTAGTACTTCAAGGGAGCATATAGACAGGAGGAGGAACAGCTGTTTACAAGGGTAGATAGTGATAGGACAAGGAGGAATGGTTTTAAACTGAGATAGGGAAGGTTTAGGTTAGATATTAGGAGGAAGTTTTTCCACACAGAGGGTGGTGACACCCTCTGTGCGTGGGAACAAGTTGCCCAAGGAGGTTGGGGATGCCCCATCCCTGGAGGCATTCAAGGCCAGGCTGGATGTGACTCTGGGCAGCCTGGTCTAATGGTTGGAGACCCTGCATGTAGCAGGGGGATTGAAACTAGATGATCGTTGTGGTCCCTTTCAGTCCAGGCCATTCTATGATAAAATACACAGTAGAAAAAAAAAAAAAAAAAAGAGAGATTGACACAGGAAAAATGTATTTTTTTTTTCTCTTAAAATCTACTAAATTAAAAAAAAACAACTTTGGTTATCAAATAGATAACAGATTTGTTTTCAATGTTATTAGATAAGCCTGGTCCACCTAGAAATCTACAAGTCAGTGATGTTAGAAGTGATTCTTGCTACCTGACATGGAAGGAACCAGAAGATGATGGTGGCTCTGTTATTACCAACTATGTGGTGGAAAGGAAAGATGTAGCTTCTGCACAGTGGGTATCTCTCTCATCAACCTCCAAGAAACGCAGTCACATGGCTAAATATCTCATGGAAGGCACTCAGTATCTTTTCCGAGTTGCAGCTGAGAATCTGTTTGGTAGAGGACCATATGTGGAAACACTCAAGCCAATTAAAGCCATAGATCCACTGCGTAAGTGTTACTCAGTTATTATTTGTTTTGTTTATATTGTTATCTGTAATTTTTGAAATGGTCCTGTTGGAACTAATGTGAACATTGCACAGTGTACTATCAGATAGATCAGCCATCTATTAACTGCTTTGGGTTTTATATTTTAAAAGATCCTCCTGGGCCACCGAAGAATCTGCATCACGTAGATGTTGACAAGACTGAAGTTTCCCTTGTTTGGAATCGACCAGATCGTGATGGCGGTGCTGAGATAACTGGATATTTGGTAGAATATCAGGAAGATGGTGCAGATGAGTGGACAAAGTTCCAAACAGTCCCAATGCTAGACTGTGTTGTTACAGGCCTACAAAAAGGAAAAATATACAAATTCCGTGTGAAAGCTCAAAATATTGTGGGTCTCAGCCTTCCAGATACAACAATACCAATAGAATGTCAAGAAAAACTAGGTAATTTTTAGCTTTTTTGTATTGTTTTGCTGATTCTTTCTCTCCTTTAACTATACTCTCTGAAAACCATAATGCAATTTCTGTTTTTTTTTTCTAATTTCAGTACCTCCATCTGTAGAACTAGATGTGAAGTTAATTGAAGGTCTTGTTGTTAAAGCTGGTACCACAGTGAGACTTCCTGCAATTATGAGAGGTGTGCCAGTTCCCACTGCAAAATGGGCTACTGATGACACTGAAATTAAGACAGAAGGCAGACACAAGATAGAGACTGACAATTATTCAACTGTGCTTACCATCAAAGACTGTGTAAGAAAAGATACGGGAGAATATCTACTCACAGTATCTAATGCAGCTGGCCACAAAACTGTTGCTCTACATCTTACAGTTTTGGATGTTCCTGGCCCACCGACTGGTCCTATTAATATTCTTGAAGTAACACCAGAACATATGGTTATTTCTTGGCGCCCTCCTAAAGATGATGGTGGGAGTCCTATAATAAACTATATTGTTGAGAAGCGTCAGTCAAAGAAAGAGACTTGGGGAGTAGTTAGCTCTGGAACAAGTCACACAAAAATTAAGATTCCACGACTGCAGAAAGGCTGTGAATATATTTTCCGTGTTCGGGCAGAAAATAAGATAGGCATTGGTGCACCTCTTGATTCGGAGCCAACAGTTGCTAAACATATGTTTGATCCACCATCCCCACCTGGTAAACCAATAGTGTTTGATATTACAGAAAATGCTGCAACAGTTTCTTGGACCTTACCAATGTCAGATGGTGGAACTCCAATAACTGGTTACATACTTGAGCGTCGAGAAGCATCTGGTAAATGGGTGCGTGTCAATAAGACACCAATACTTGATATGAAATACAGAGTCACTGGTCTCTTTGAAGGCAACACTTATGAATTCAGAGTTTTCGCAGAAAACATGGTGGGCTTAAGCAAACCATCTCCAAGCTCTGATCCAATAAAAGCGTCACGTCCTATCACTCCTCCTGGACCACCCATTAATCCAAAATTAAAAGATAAAACCAAAGAAACAGCTGATCTAGTTTGGACAAAACCCCTCAAAGATGGTGGCAGCCCAATTCTGGGATATATTGTGGAATGCCAGAAAACTGGAACTACACAGTGGAACAGGATTAATAAAGATGATCTCATCAGACAATGTGCTTTTAGAGTACCTGGGTTAATAGAAGGAAACGAATATAAATTCCGAATAAAAGCTGTCAACATTGTAGGAGAGGGAGAGCCAAGAGAACTGGCAGAAACTGTACTTGCAAAGGATATTCTTTCTCCTCCAGAAGTAAGCTTAGATGTGACTTGTCGAGACTTAATTACTGTCCGAGTAGGCCAAACAATCCATATTACTGGCAAAGTAAAAGGTAGGCCAGATCCTGAAATAACATGGTCTAAGGATGGCAAAGTATTGGTACAGGAAAAACGCATTGAAATAATACATGATCTACCTAATGTTGGACTGCAAGTAAAAGAAGCCAAAAGATCTGACCATGGCAAGTATATAATAGCAGCTAAGAACAGCTGTGGACATGCTCAAGGTTTTGCCATTGTGAATGTACTTGACAGACCTGGACCATGTCAGAACTTGAAAATAAGCTATGTCACAAAAGATTCTTGTATGATTGCTTGGGAGAGTCCAGTGGATAACGGTGGCTCAGAAATCACAAATTATATTGTTGAGTACCGTCAACCAAATCAGAGGGGATGGTCAATTGTGTCCTCTGATGTAACTAAACGGTTAGTAAAGGCAAATCTTATAGAGAACCGTGAATACTTCTTTAGAGTTTGTGCAGAAAATAAAATAGGTCCAGGTCCTTGCATTGAGACCAAAACTCCCATCCTTGCCATAAATCCTATTGACAAGCCTGGAGAGCCGGAAAATCTTCACATTGCAGAGAAAGGAAAAACATTTGTATTTCTGAAATGGAGAAGACCAGATTATGATGGCGGAAGCCCGAATTTAAGTTATCATGTGGAGAGAAAACTGAAAGATTCAGATGAATGGGAAAGGGTTCACAAAGGCAGCATTAAGGAAACACACTACATGGTTGATAAATGTGTTGAAAATAAGATTTACCAATTCAGAGTTCAAACCAAGAATGAGGCAGGTGAAAGTGACTGGGTAAAAACTGCTGAAGTTGTTGTGAAGGAAGATCTTCAGAAACCAGTGCTGGACTTGAAGTTAAGTGGGGTACTAACAGTGAAAGCTGGTGACACAATTAGAATTGAAGCTGGAGTCAGAGGAAAACCACAGCCTGAAGTTGCATGGACAAAAGACAAAGATGCAACAGATCTTACAAGGTCTCCAAGAGTCAGTATTGAAACAACATCTGACGCATCAAAGTTTGTTCTCACAAAATCAAGGCGTAGTGATGGTGGGAAATATGTGATTACTGCAACTAACACAGCTGGTAGTTTTGTAGCATATGCTACTGTTATTGTTTTGGATAAACCAGGTCCTGTAAGAAACTTGAAAGTCACTGATATTTCAAGCGACAGATGTACCGTTACCTGGGAACCTCCAGAGGATGATGGTGGTTGTGAAATACAAAACTACATCCTAGAAAAATGTGAAAGCAAACGTATGGTTTGGTCTACGTACTCTTCTTCTGTCCTAACAAACTATGCAAATGTAACACGCCTCATTGAAGGTAATGAATATATATTCAGAGTTCGTGCAGAGAATAAAATGGGCACTGGTCCACCAACAGAAACACACCCAATTATCGCAAAAACTAAATTTGATAGACCTGGACGCCCTGACCCTCCAGAGGTAACAAGAGTAAGCAAAGAAGAGATGACTGTCGTTTGGAATCCACCAGAGTATGATGGCGGCAAGTCAATTACAGGATACATCTTAGAGAGGAAAGAGAAGCGATCATTAAGATGGGTTCCAGTTACTAAGACTGCTATTCCTGAGAGACGCAAGAAGGTTACTAATCTTATCCCTGGTCATGAATATCAGTTCCGTGTCAGTGCTGAAAATGAAGTTGGACTTGGAGAACCAAGCTTGCCATCAAGACCAGTAGTAGCAAAAGACCCAATAGGTATAATACTGTTATATTCTACCTTATTTTGTTTTAATGGTAATAGATTGTTAAATTGCATAACTATATTCTTATCTGTAATTTTCATTGCCTTTCAGAACCACCTGGTCCACCCACCAACTTGAGGGTGGTTGATAGTACAAAGAGTTCAATAACCCTTGGCTGGGGAAAACCAGTATATGATGGTGGTGCTCCAATTATTGGATATGTTGTGGAAATTAGACCAAAAGTGGAAGGTGCTGATCCTGAAGCAGGGTGGAAACGATGCAATGTTGCTGCTCAAGTTATTCATACAGAATTTACAGCCACTAGTCTGGATGAGAAACAACTATATGAGTTCAGAGTTTCTGCCCAAAATCAGGTTGGCCTTGGCCGGCCAGCAGAACTGAAAGAGGCTGTGTCTCCCAAAGAAATACTTGGTAAATTTTCCCATTTTTGCTATGAGTTTTTACATGCAATCTTTATTTGCTCTGTTTTTAACTTATTTCATGTCCTAAACTTTGAATTTTATTTCTGTAAATTTATCTTTTAGAACCTCCTGAGATTGAATTGGATGCAAGCATGAGAAAGTTAGTCACAGTAAGAGCAGGATGTCCTATCAGACTTTTCGCCATAATTAGAGGCCGTCCAGCACCAAAAGTCACCTGGAGGAGAATGGGTATTGATAACGTCATCAGAAAAGGACAAGTCGATCTGGTTGACACTATGGCCTTCTGTGTCATCCCTGATTCAACACGTGATGACTCTGGCAAATATTCATTGACACTTGTCAACGTAGCTGGAGAAAAGGCTGTGTTTGTGAACGTTAGAGTTCTGGGTAAGTAACCAGAGAACTATCTGTAGACATTGTTTTAATAATTTTGCACGTTCATTGCAGAAATCTTTATGCCCACTAATGCTGAAGTTTTTGAGCACAAATAAATATATTGGCTAATGCTGTCTCTGACAGCGTAACATCGTGTTAGCACCCCTTACTTGTAATTGAAGAATCTTCAAAACAAAAAACTTGAATAAATTGAAATTTCTTTACAGATACTCCTGGACCTGTGTCGGACTTCAGAGCTTCAGATGTCACCAAGATGTCATGCCATCTCTCATGGGCACCTCCAGAGAATGATGGCGGTAGCCCAGTGACTCATTACATCCTACAGAAACGTGAGGCTGACAGGAAGACTTGGGGAACAGTCACTGCAGAACTAAAGAAAACTAGTTTCCAAATAGCTAACCTTGTACCTGGAAATGAATATTACTTCAGAGTAACAGCAGTAAATGAGTATGGACCAGGTGTTCCAAGTGACATACCAAAACCAGTCCTAGCAACGGATCCCTTAAGTAAGTATGCTTTTATGCGTATTTCATTGTTTTCTATGATTAAGTAAGATTTGGGATTTTTTCTAAAGCATTTATTTCTAAACAGGATAACACTATTATCTACTCAGTGTCATAAATATTTGCATTAGTTACTTTCAGATAACACATGTGAATGCAGTATTTTCCCAATCTTCCGGAAAGTTTCCTCTCTATTTTACTTGTTAGCAGATAGCATCCAACAGTTCAGAAAATCTTGGTAATTCATTGTTTAATGTTTCTTTTCCTTTACCTCTCCTTCTCTTCCCACCACTCCCAAAGGTGAACCCGATCCACCAAGAAAACTTGAAGTTACTGAAATTACAAAGAACAGTGCTACTTTAGGCTGGCTGCCACCACTGCGTGATGGAGGCTCAAAAGTTGATGGGTATATTGTTAGCTACAAAGAAGATGACCAACCAGAAGACCGTTGGACAGAATATTCAGTAGTGAAAGACCTCTCCATCGTTGTAGCCGGTCTGAAAGAAGGAAAAAAGTACAAGTTTAGAGTGGCAGCTCGAAATGCTGTTGGAGTCAGTTTTCCAAGAGAAGCTGAAGGAGTATTTGAAATTAAAGAACAACTCAGTAAGTACATAATTAAATATTACCCTTGTTACAATATTCTCCTTAGCAATAAAATAGGCAAGCATTCTTGTTCTTAGTTTGAGACCTAAGAAGTAAATTACTTGATTAAGACATTTTGAGGATTATGATTAACTGTATTGGATATTTTCACAGGTCAAAAAAGATGAGCATGACTCATTAAACAATATTGTATGTATTGCTTCAGTTGGAACAAGAAGACAGGAATTAGGGAGAGAAAATAAATACATCCAATTAACTTAAAATGAAAGAGAGAAGGGGAACAGTAGGTCAACAGTAGGGTGAGATGTGGGTTTTGAAGTGGTTGTTATTTTGAGATAAAATAGGAGAGAAAGCGTTGCTTGTAATGTAGAGTAACTTGGGAATGTAAAGCTAAAACGAGCGTGGAGGACATACTGGCTTAGTGGAATACTTCAGACATATGAAGGCATAGGAGTGTGGGACAAATAAGAACAGCCTCCTTCGTCTGTGATGTGGAGAGAGGTACAGGATCAACAGAGATTGAAAACTAGACAGGGACAGGAAGAAAAGTACACTAAATGTATGGACAGTCTTCTTTTGGAAGGTGACAAAAAATTGTGAAAAAATTAGGGAAGGGGCTGTAGTTTGAAGAGTGATTCAAAAGTAGTAAAAAGATAGGCTGTGGAAACAGATTAAATTCAGTGAGAATTTCAGTTTTTCTTTTCTTCTCCTTCATGTCTGTCTTGTAGAAAGTAGGAACCCATCCGTACAATAGGTTATCCATGACAAATTTCATAGGAGTTCCATGATTCATTAAGTGTGCAAGAAGGAAATTCAAACTCAATTTTTTTTTCTTATAGTCTCTATGAGAATGCAAAAGTAAGTCTGGCATGGATATTGTGCACTGCAAAATCTCTAATTGTTCATAAGTGGATCTAAATTAAAAATTATCAAGTTTCATTTTTCCTACTGGTTATTCCACTTGAGGGAGATGAAAAGAACTTTCACATGAAAGCATAAGAAGTGAATTGATATATCATAGAAGTTGAATTTATATATCACTGTCTGTTTTTTGCAGTTCCACCTAAGATCCTGATGCCTGATCATGTTCACATTAAAGCTGGGAAGAAGCTGAGAATTGAAGCTCATGTATATGGGAAACCTCAGCCAGTCTGTAAATGGCTGAAAGGAGATCAAGATGTAATTACATCCAGTCGCCTTGCTGTGCATAAAGCAGAAAAGTCTTCTGTTCTTATCATTAAGGATGTGACAAGAAAAGATTCTGGTTTTTACACTCTTACTGCAGAAAACAGCTCTGGTACTGATAGTCAAAAAATCAGAGTGATAGTCATGGGTATGTATCATTTAATTATTTTTTAAAACATCTAATTTTATATAAAACTAGTTATAGTATGTTCCATTGGTTTCCATTTTCCCTCATAACTTTCAATGTGTTTCTTTGTGTAGATAAACCAGGTCCACCACAGCCTCCATTTGACATTTCTGAAATAGATGCTGATGCTTGCACTCTTGCATGGCATATACCTCTTGAAGATGGTGGCAGTAACATTACCAACTATGTAGTTGAAAAATGTGATGTAAGCCGAGGGGACTGGGTAACAGCTTTAGCTTCTGTCACAAAGACAAGCTGCAGAATTGGAAAACTGATTCCTGGAGAAGAATACATGTTCCGTGTTCGTGCTGAAAATCGTTTTGGGATTTCTGAGCCACTTAATTCTGACAAGATGATTGCAAGGTTCCCATTTGGTATGTAAGATTTTCACAGCAACATTTCTCTTTTTTTTTTTTTTTTTTTCCCTTCCTAATAAGAGCACATGTGATTTATATCAATCCTTGTATTTCTGTCCAGATGTACCCAGTGAACCAAAGAATGCGCGTATTACCAAGGTTAATAAGGACTGCATCTTTGTTGCCTGGGATAGACCAGATAGTGATGGAGGCAGTCCAATCACTGGTTATCTCATTGAACGCAAAGAAAGGAACAGCTTACTGTGGGTGAAAGCTAATGATACAGCTGTGCGTTCCACAGAGTACCCTTGTGTGGGGCTCATTGAAGGTCTTGAGTATACTTTCAGAATTTATGCACTGAACAGAGCTGGAGCAAGTAAACCTAGTAAACCAACTGAGATTGTTACAGCAAGGACACCAGTCGGTAAGCCAGACAAACCACTGAGTAGCACCAGACTACTGTTTTTACGGTCAATGTATTTTATGATACATTTCAAATGCATCTGCAATTCTTCATAGTCTTCAGTTTGCACTTGTTTTCATGTTTGCTGTGAATGCATTGTATGGTTGTACTGTAGACTGGATCCAGATCTATTAAATATTTAATATATATATTGAATATATTTATGAATATAGTAGCTATTAAAAAACAGCAACAAAACACCAGACTAAAACATAATCTTGCTCATCTTAGATCCTCCTGGAAAACCTGAAGTTATTGATGTCACTAAGAGTACTGTGTCGCTGGTATGGACAAGACCAAAGCATGACGGTGGTAGTAAACTTATTGGCTACTTTGTTGAAGCTTGCAAATTGCCTGGTGACAAATGGGTCCGATGCAATACAACTCCACATCAAATACCTCTGGAAGAGTACACTGCTACTGATCTGGAAGAAAATGCTCAATATCAATTTAGAGCAATTGCTAAGACAGCAGTTAATATTAGCCGACCTTCAGAACCTTCTGATCCAGTGACCATTCACCCAGAAAATGGTGAGAAATGCAAAAGCATTTGAGAACTCAGAGACTCTATCCATATTGAACTAATACTCATAAGAAGAATGGGATGCTTACCTCTTATTAGACTGATTAAATCTTGTGCTTTTTCCCTTCAGTTCCTCCCAGAATAGAGTTGGATCTATCTATGCAATCACAGCTAACAGTAAAAGCTGGAACTAATGTACGTCTGGAGGCAAATGTATATGGAAAACCAATGCCAACCATCACTTGGAAGAAAGAAGGAGAACATTTAAAGCCATCAGAAGGTGTTAAGATAACTACTAAGAGAAATCTTGCTATTGTTGAACTGTTCAGCGTTAACAGGAAGCAAACAGGAGACTATACTATTACTGCTGAAAATGCAAGTGGATCAAAGTCAGCAACTATTAGGCTTAAAGTACTTGGTAAGCTAAAGACCGTCTGTTAATAAATGCATTTATGGTTAAATTATATAGCAAGAGCTAGAGGTATAACATACTGTTGTTGATTCTTCTAGATAAGCCTGGTCCTCCAGCCTCTGTAAAAATCAAGCATATGTATGCAGATCATGCAATGCTTTCTTGGGAGCCTCCTCTAGAAGATGGAGGTTCAGAAATTACTAATTACATTGTTGACAAACGTGAAACAAGCAGACCAAACTGGGCCCAGGTCAGCGCCACTGTACCCATTACAAGCTGCACAGTGGAGAAACTAATAGAAGGGCATGAGTACCAGTTCCGTATATGTGCTGAAAACAAATATGGCGTTGGAGACCCTATTTTGACTGAACCAACAATTGCTAAGAATCCGTATGGTAAGTGTTTAGCAGGCTATCTTCGCAAGTCACTGTCGTTTGTTTTTTGTTTTTGGTGTTTTTTTGTTTGTTTGTTTTGTATACACTTATGGATATCAAAATAACTTTCAAATCTTTACAGATGTACCTGGACCTTGTGATCCACCGGTAATCAGTAACGTAACGAAAGACTTCATGACTGTTAGCTGGAAGCCACCAGCTAATGATGGTGGTTCCCCAATAACTGGCTATATTCTTGAGAAGCGCGAAACTAAAGCTCTTAACTGGACAAAGGTAAACAGGAAGCCTGTCATTGAAAGAACTGTTAAGGCTTCAGGACTCCAAGAAGGAACAGAATACGAGTTCCGGGTGATAGCATTAAATAAGGCTGGACCTGGCAAGCCTAGCGCACCATCCAAAGCAGTGTATGCTCGTGATCCTCAATGTAAGCTGAATGTCTCAGATATTTTCCGTGGTATTTCCAAATACTTTTGTACAGCACTTGGTATAATTAACTTTCTGCTATTTTAATTCTCAGATCCTCCTGGCCCACCTGCTTTCCCAAAGGTGGTTGACACTACTCGTAATTCAATAAGCCTGTCATGGAGCAAACCAGCATATGATGGCGGAAGCCCTATTATTGGTTATTTAGTGGAATCAAAAAGAGCTGATACAGACAACTGGGTCAGATGCAATCTTCCCAAGAACTTACAGGCTACACACTTTGTGGTAACAGGACTGATGGAAGATACAGAGTATCAGTTCCGCGTATATGCTGTCAATAAGATTGGATACAGTGATCCAAGTGATGTACCTGATAAACACACAGCAAAAGATATTTTAAGTATGTTCATTGAGAATATATTACCATGTTCAAATTTGTTTTAATTCATGAGATGGCTTCTAAATGAAGGGTTTGTCACACATCATTTAAAAAAGGATTTGTTTGGAATGTGTCATATCTCAAAGAAATGTAGTTTAAAAGTGACTACTTTGGAAAAAAATGGGTCAATTAGGAACTGAGAAGAATCTTACTGGTGTCTGCATTTTTCATTTGTATGCCAGATACTCTTCCTATTTTTTCTCTCTCTAATCAAAAATCAGACTTTTCAGGTAGTCTTCGTGTCTTCTAAATTATTTGAAGCCAAAATTATTATTCTAAGAATCTGTGCATGATAATATGTAAATCTAAACTGGAACACAGGAAATTCCATCTAAACATAAAAATAAAAAATATTTAGGGGGTGACAGAGTGCAGGAACAGACTACCCGGAGAGGTTGTGGATCTCTTTCTCTGGGGATACATAAAACCCAACCAGACTCTTACCTGTGTAACCTACTACAGGGAATCAGTTTTAGCAGGGGGATTGGATCTGATAGTCTCCAGAGATCCCTTCCAACTCCTGTGGTTCTCTGCAACTTATTTCCTAAGAGCTGTACTGGTTTCTGTATGAATTTTGCCATATGTAGAAAATCATTTCTTCACAGAACTGCTTTGGTTCAAGAAAAGTAGTACAGACTTCAAATTCCTTTGAATTATATAGGAAATTAGAGTCCTTTTAATATGATAGGTAATGCAAATGATGGAAAAAGCAGAAGAAAAGGTGTGTGTGGGGGGGGGGGGGGGGGGGGGGGAGGGAAGCAAAGTCTATATATAATCTTGAAATGAGAATCAGGACACAAATTCTCTAGTATCATCATGGACAGAAGAATTAATTGGTTAATGTAGTGGAAAGCCTGTAAAGTGGTACTTGTCAGAGAAACTTTAGTGGTAGACATAAAGGTTATGTTTTAATTACCTCATTTTTGTTTAACAGTTCCTCCTGAAGGAGAACTGGATGCAGAACTAAGGAAAGTACTTGTATTACGCGCTGGAGTCACAATGAGACTTTATGTGCCGGTAAGAGGACGACCACCTCCCAAGATTACATGGTCTAAAGTGGGTGCCAACCTAAGAGACAGACAAGGATTAGACATCAAATCAACTGATTTTGATACCTTCCTCCGCTGTGAAAATGTAAACAAATATGACGCTGGAAAATATGTCCTCAGTTTGGAGAACAGCTGTGGTAAAAAGGCATACACCATTGTTGTAAAAGTACTTGGTAAGTGCCAGAGTTTTCCCCAGGATAATATAATTGTTCAATTTGTAACTGATTTTTTTTATTATTTTTTTTTTTTTTACATTTCATTTACTAAATTAAATCTTTGTTGATTTGTGCTTATCTAGATACTCCAGGCCCTCCTGTTAACCTTGTTGTAAAAGAAGCATCTAAAGATTCTGCTTATATAACATGGGAACCTCCACTAATTGATGGTGGCAGTCCAATCACAAATTATGTTGTTGAAAAACGTGATGCAGAAAGAAAGTCGTGGTCCACAGTAACAGCAGAATGTCCAAAGACAAGCTACAGGATAACTAACTTAGAAGAAGGCAAATCCTACTACTTCAGGGTTTTTGCTGAAAATGAATATGGTATTGGTGACCCCTGTGAAACTCGTGATGCTGTTAAAGCTTCTGGTAAGAAAAATCAATCAATTCCTCCTATTTTCATATTCAATTCATTTTTATTTTTAGCTTGAAAGGACACTAACTATGCTTTTCTTCCTCTTCTAGAAACACCCGGGCCAGTTGTGGATCTAAAAGCTTCAGCTGTAACAAAATCATCTTGCAATTTAGTATGGAAAAAGCCTGTCAGTGATGGTGGAAGCCGTATTTTTGCCTATGTTGTGGAGGTTCTCATTGGTGAAGATAAGTGGCAAGAAGTGATGCGGTCAAAGAACCTTCATTATTCAATGAGAGACCTAAAAGAAGGACAAGAATACACGTTCAGAGTGAGAGCCCAAAATGATGCTGGATATGGAACTCCAAGGGAGCTCACAATTGTGGCAAGAGATGATGTTGGTATGAAGCAACTTAAAAGATAATTAATTCACTCACCATCAGCATTTATTTCATGCTTCGCATAGTTGCTATATATGCATGTAAATCAGATGCCTCTAAAAGGAAGAAATTTTTTCTATGAGGGTGGTGAGGCTCTGCAATTGGGAAGCTTTGACTCAGGGAAGATGTGCAGGCCCCATTCCTGAAGATGTTTAAGGCCAAGTTGGATAGGGCTTTGAGGAGCCTGAGATAATAGGAGATGTCCCTGTTCCTGACAGGGGGGTTGGAATTAGGTGTTCTTTAAGGTTCCTACCAGCACAGACCTTTCTATGATTCTCTGAAAAAAAGCATCTGAATTTTATCTCAGAGTTTATACTTAGTTTAACAATTGACTTTTTTTTTTTTTTCATAGTGGCACCTGATCTTGATTTAAGAGATCTACCTGATTTGTGCTATGTAGCTAAAGAGGGTAGCAATTTCCATCTTAAAATCCCTATTAAAGGCAAGCCTTTCCCAACTGTAACTTGGAAGAAAGATGAAGACAAGCCACTTACCGAGAGTGGAAGAGTTTCTTTTGAATCTACGGCAGTAAACACAACACTTGTAGTACGTGACTGCCAGAAAGCTGATGCTGGAAAATACACAATCACTCTGAAGAATGTTGTTGGCAGCAAGGAAGGCACCATTTCTGTGAAAGTTGTTGGCAAACCTGGCATACCAACAGGTCCAGTGAAATTTGATGAAGTCACAGCTGATGCCATGACCTTAAAATGGGGTCCTCCAAAAGATAATGGTGGTTCAGAAATCACTAACTATGTTCTAGAGAAAAGAGATAATATAACCAATAAGTGGGTGACTTGTGCCTCTGCAGTCCAGAAGACTACATTTAGAGTTACACGGCTTCATGAAGGAAATGAATATACGTTCAGGATCAGAGCTGAAAATAAATATGGAGTAGGTGAAGGTCTTAAATCTGACCCTGTTGTTGCAAAACATCCATTTGGTAAGTATTCATTTTAATATTCAAAATGTTATAAAAAGGTTTTAAAGGTGATATTTATCGTTAATGCTGCTGCATCTTTTAATATTGTTTAGATGTGCCTGATGCTCCTCCACCCCCCAACATTGTTGATGTTCGACATGATTCTGTATCTTTAACTTGGACAGATCCCAGAAGAACTGGAGGCTCGCCAATCACAGGTATATTCCCAAAAACCTCCTTACTATTCCAGTTCTTAATAGTTTGGGGGAATAATTGGCTGATTTCACTATTTTACTTTCTATTCTTTCTGAATGGCGAATCTTCTAAAAGGCCTAACTTCAAAAGTAGGAAGTTAGGAAGTGTCTAACCAAGAAAGTTTTTATGCAGAGAGGCAAAACAGCCAAAGCACCAAAAACCTATCACAGCTACATGTTATATCACTTGGGGCTGTCCAATTTGCATTACAAACATCTTACTGTTTCTCTTAGATACATCTGTAATGCATGTCTGCATCTGTTTCTTAATCTGGTTTTCAGTGTTGTGTTGTGCAATTTCTATGTGACATACCATGCAAACAGTTTGATATTTTGCAAACCTGATCTCTAGAAAACCTCTCATTTTCATCTCACCATTTATCTTCTAGGTTATCATATCGAATTCAAAGAAAGAAATAGTCTTTTGTGGAAGAGGGCCAACACAATTCCAATCAGAATGAAAGATTTCAGAGTAACAGGATTAACTGAAGGGCTGGAGTATGAGTTCAGAGTAATGGCAATCAATATAGCTGGAGTAGGTAAACCAAGTCCACCATCTGAACCTGTTGTGGCACTTGATCCCATTGGTAAGTTTATAAGGAGAATAAAATGAAAATTCTGAAAGTTGAAATCACTGTTGTTTGACCATGGTTTACCATTTTTTCTTTAAGATCCTCCTGGGAAACCTGAAGTTATCAATGTAACAAGGAACTCAGTAACACTTATTTGGACAGAGCCAAAATATGATGGTGGACATAAGTTAACTGGCTACATTGTTGAAAAGCGTGATTTGCCTTCGAAGACTTGGACTAAAGCTAATCATGTGAATGTTCCAGACTGTGCATTCACTGTAACTGACCTTACTGAAGGTTCCAAATACGAGTTCAGAATTAGAGCTAAGAACACTGCTGGGGCTATCAGTCCTCCATCTGAATCCACAGGAACCATAATATGCAAGGATGAGTATGGTACGTAGATGGCATCAAAATGAATTCTATTTGAATAATTAATATAGTGCCAAATCCTTTGTTTGTTTGATTGATTGATTGATTATTTTACTATCTTCTTTGTATATTAATCGGGTTTTTTGTTTGTTTGTTTGTTTTTTTACAGAGGCACCAACAATTGTTATCGAACCCACTTTGAAGGAAGGTTTAACAGTGAAAGCAGGAGACACAATTACTGTATCTGCTATTAGTATCCGTGGTAAACCACCTCCAACTTCAGCATGGTCAAAAGCTGGAAAAGATTTTAGACCTTCAGAGCTTGTGCACATTGAAACTACACCCACTTCTTCTACCCTAACCATCAAATATGCAGCCAGAAAGGATTCTGGAGAATACACAATCACTGCAACCAATCCTTTTGGCACTAAGCAAGAGAGCGTACATGTGAAAGTCTTAGATGTTCCAGGACCTCCAGGGCCTATTGAGATCAGCAATGTTTCAGCAGAAAAAGCCACTCTTACATGGTCACCTCCTGCAGAAGATGGTGGATCACCAATCAAATCATATATTCTTGAAAAGAGAGAAACTAGCCGACTGCTCTGGACATTAGTGGCTGAAAATATCGAGAGTTGTAGGCATGTTGTTAGCAAACTCATTCAAGGAAATGAGTATGTTTTCCGTGTCTCAGCGGTAAATCAGTATGGCAAGGGTGAACCAGTACAATCAGAACCAGTTAAGATGGTGGACAGATTTGGTGAGTTGAACAAGCTAAGAAGTATGCTTTTAATAATCTCTGAGAACTAGATTTTTGTCTGAACTTTGTGTTTTTTGCTTCTCTATCAGGTCCCCCTGGTCCTCCTGGAAAACCAGAAGTAACAAATGTGACTAAAAATACTGTGACAATTACCTGGAAAAGGCCAGTAGATGATGGCGGAAGTGAAATCACAGGTTACTATGTGGAGAGGAGAGAAAAGAAAGGTTTAAGATGGGTCAGAGCAACAAAGAAACCGATTTCAGATCTTAGATGCAAAGTAACTGGTCTCCTGGAAGGAAGTGAATATGAATTCCGTGTCAGTGCAGAAAACAGAGCAGGAGTTGGACCACCAAGTGATGCTTCAAACTCAGTCATGTGCAAGGATGTTGCATGTTAGTATCATGCTTTTTAATTTTTGGGTGGTGGTTGGGGGATCATTTTAGAAGAATTATTTACTCTTCTGATGTGACATAATGTGGTATTTCATCTATTCCTCATTTTTCAGACCCCCCTGGTCCACCTGCAAATCCAAGAGTGACTGATACTACAAAGACAAGTGCATCTTTAGCCTGGGGCAAGCCTCACTATGATGGTGGTCTTGACATCATTGGCTACATAGTGGAGCATCAAAAGGAAGGAGAAGAAGAATGGGTAAAAGACACAACAGGGACTGCTTTAAGAATCACTCAATTTGTTGTTGCTCATTTGCAGCCAGGAGCCAAATACAATTTCAGAATCTCTGCTATGAATGCTGTAGGTACTGGTGAACCAGCACTAATTCCAAGTGTGGAAATCAAAGAGCGGGAAGAAATTCCTGACTTTGAATTAGACGCTGAGCTAAGAAGAACACTTGTTGTCAGAGCTGGGTTAACTATTCGTATTTTTGTGCCAATTAAAGGACGTCCAACTCCAGAAGTTACATGGACAAAAGATGATGTTTCACTCAAAGGACGTGCTAGTATTGAAAATACAGACTCTTTTACACTCTTGATTGTCACCGAGTGCACCAGATATGATGCAGGAAAATATGTAATGACACTTGAAAATGCTGCTGGTAAGAAGACTGGTTTTGTAAATGTGAAAGTCTTGGATACACCAGGTCCACCGATAAACCTTAAACCTAGAGAAATCACCAAGGACAGCATCACCCTTCAGTGGGATATGCCTCTGATAGATGGTGGTTCACGTATAACAAACTATATTGTTGAGAAACGTGAATCAACTCGTAAAGCATATTCAACAGTCACAACAAACTGCCAGAAGTGTTCTTTCAGGATTCCTAATTTGTCTGAGGGATGTGAATACTATTTCAGAGTGTTGGCTGAAAATGAGTTTGGTATTGGTGAACCAGCTGAAACTGCAGAACCAGTAAGGGCATCTGAGGCACCATCGCCACCTGACAGCCTTAATATTATGGATGTAACACGAAACTCAGTTAGCCTGGCTTGGCCAAAACCAGAACATGACGGTGGCAGCAAGATCACTGGATATGTAATTGAAGCACAAAGAAAAGGAACAAACCAATGGGCACACATTACAACTGTAAAAACATTGGATTGTGTAGTGAAGAATCTAACTGAAAATGAAGAGTATACTTTCCAGGTTATGGCAGTTAACAGTGCTGGGAGAAGTGCCCCAAGAGAAAGCAGACCAATTATTATCAAGGAACAAACAATGCTTCCAGAGTTTGACCTTCGTAGTATCTACCAGAAAACAGTCATCGCCAAAGCTGGTGACAATATCAAGATTGAAATCCCTGTGCTTGGTCGTCCAAGGCCAACTGTGACTTGGAAGAAAGAAGAACAGATACTTAAGCAAACACAAAGAGTAAATTATGAAAATACTGCAACGGCAACCATACTAACCATCAATGAATGTACACGAAGTGATAGTGGTCGATATCCACTTTCAGCTAAAAATATTGTGGGAGAAGTTAGTGAAGTTATTACAGTTCAAGTTCATGATATACCTGGACCTCCTACAGGACCAATCAAATTTGATGAAATTTCTTCTGACTTTGTAACATTTTCATGGCAGCCTCCTTTGAATGATGGAGGTGTACCAATAAGTAATTATGTCGTAGAGATGCGTCAAACTGACAGTACTACATGGACTGAACTGGCAACCACGGTGATACGTACTACATTTAAAGCCACTCGTCTTCATACTGGAGTTGAGTATCAGTTCCGAGTCAAAGCTCAAAACAGATATGGAACTGGTCCAGCCATTACTTCAGAATCTGTAGTTGCCAACTATCCATTTAAGGTGCCTGGACCACCTGGTACTCCTCAGGTGATTGCAGTCACTAAAGAAACTATGACCATTAGCTGGAATGAGCCAGTTACTGATGGTGGAAGCCCAATTCTGGGTTATCACATTGAAAGGAAAGAACGAAATAGCATTCTTTGGCAGACTGTAAGTAAAATGCTGGTATCAGGCAATATCTTTAAATCAACTGGACTTAGTGATGGCATTGCATATGAATTCCGTGTTATAGCAGAAAATCTGGCTGGCAAGAGTAGGCCAAGCAAGCCATCTGAGCCTGTATTTGCTTTAGACCCAATAGATCCACCTGGTAAGCCAGTACCTCTGAACATTACAAGACATGCAGTGACACTGAAGTGGACTAAACCAGAATATAATGGAGGTTTTAAGATAACTGGCTACACTGTTGAAAAAAGAGATCTTCCTAATGGCCGTTGGCTGAAGGCTAATTTCAGCAACATATTAGAGACTGAATTCACTGTCAGTGGCTTGACAGAAGATGCTGCCTATGAATTCCGTGTGATTGCTAGAAATGCTGGTGGGGCTGTTAGTCAGCCCTCCGAGCCGTCAGATGCAATAACTTGTAGAGATGACATTGAAGCACCAAGGATAAGCGTGGATGCTAAATATAAAGACACCTTAGTGCTGAAAGCAGGTGAAGTTTTCAGACTTGAGGCTGATGTATCAGGTCGCCCTCCACCAGCTATGGTATGGACAAAAGGAGAAAAAGAACTTGAAGATACAGCAAAACTAGAAATAAAGACAGCAGACTTTTCTACTGTTCTTATCAATAAAGATTCTTCAAGAAGAGACGGTGGTGCCTATACACTTACTGCAACAAATCCTGGTGGCTTTGCCAAGCATATCTTCAATGTTAAAGTTCTTGATAGGCCTGGTCCTCCAGAAGGGCCATTGGCCGTGTCTGAAGTCACTGCAGAAAAATGTGTGCTGTCATGGTTACCTCCTCTGGACGATGGAGGAGCAAAGATTGACCACTATGTGGTTGAAAAACGTGAAACCAGTAGATTGGCATGGACAGCTGTAGCCACTGAAGTTCCACTGACTAAACTGAAGGTTACTAAGCTGTTGAAGGGCAATGAGTATGTGTTCCGTGTTATGGCTGTTAACAAATATGGAGTTGGTGAGCCTCTTGAATCAGAGCCAGTTCTTGCAGTAAATCCATATGTGCCACCTGATCCACCTAAAACACCTGAAGTTACAGCAATAACAAAAGATTCTATGGTTGTCTGCTGGGGCCATCCTGATTCTGATGGTGGGAGCCCAATAACTAACTACATTGTGGAACGTCGTGACAGAGCTGGTCTTCGGTGGGTAAAATGTAACAAACGAGTTGTTACTGACTTACGTTATAAAGTGTCTGGACTGACGGAAGGTCATGAATATGAATACAGAGTCATCGCTGAAAATGCTGCTGGAGTTAGCGAGCCAAGCCCAACTAGTCCATTCTATAAAGCCTGTGATACTGTATTTAAGCCTGGTCCCCCAGGTAATCCTCGTGTTTTGGATAGCAGCAAGTCCTCTATTACAATAGCATGGAACAAACCAATATATGATGGTGGTTCAGAGATCACAGGTTACATGGTTGAGATTGCACTACCCGAGGAAGATGAGTGGAAGATTGTAACTCCTCCTGTAGGACTAAAGGCCACTTCTTTTACTATCACTGACCTAAAAGAAAACCAAGAGTATAAAATCCGGATATATGCTATGAATTCTGAAGGTCTTGGAGAACCTGCTCTTGTTCCCGGGACTCCTAAAGCTGAAGAAAGACTGCTACCCCCAGAGATAGAACTTGATGCAGAACTTCGTAAAGTTGTAACTATCAGAGCCTGCTGTACTCTAAGACTCTTTGTTCCAATTAAAGGAAGACCAGCACCTGAGGTAAAATGGACAAGAGAGCATGGGGAATCTCTGGATAGAGCAACCATTGAATCAACAAGCTCTTATACTCTACTTATTGTTGAAAATGTAAATAGATTTGATAGTGGCAAATATATGTTGACAATTGAAAACAGCTCAGGTAGTAAGTCAGCATTTGTGAATGTCAGAGTACTTGATACTCCAGGGGCACCTCAAGATTTGAAAATAAAAGAAGTTACAAAGTCATCAGTTACACTCACATGGGAGCCTCCTCTCATAGATGGTGGCTCTAAAATAAAAAATTACATTGTTGAAAAGCGTGAATCAACAAGGAAAGCTTATTCAACTGTTAATGCCAGTTGCCACAAGACCAGCTGGAAAGTTGATTCACTGCAAGAAGGTTGCAATTACTACTTCAGAGTCCTAGCTGAAAATGAATATGGAATAGGTCTTCCAGTTGAAACTTCAGAATCAGTGAAAGTATCAGAAAGACCACTTCCACCAGGAAAGATAACTTTGTTGGATGTGACAAGAAATAGCGTATCCTTATCTTGGGAAAAACCTGAACATGATGGTGGTAGCAGAATTCTGGGCTATATTGTAGAAATGCAAAGCAAAGGCAGTGAAAAGTGGTCAACTTGTGCTACAGTAAAAGTTACTGAAGCCACTATTACAGGATTGATCCAAGGTGAAGAATACACTTTCCGTGTTTCAGCTCAGAATGAAAAAGGTGTCAGTGATCCTCGACAGCTGGGTATACCGGTTGTTGCAAAAGACCTTGTGATTCCACCAGCTTTCAAACTACTGTTTACTACCTTCAGTGTTCTAGCAGGAGAGGACTTAAAGGTTGATGTTCCTTTTGTTGGTCGACCCAAACCAGCAGTCTTTTGGCATAAAGATAATGTGGCATTGAAGCAGACTACCAGAGTCAATGCAGAAAGTTCAGAAAATAACACAGTGTTAACGATAAAAGAAGCATGCAGAGAAGATGTGGGGGCATATTTAGTTAAACTTACAAATTCTGCAGGTGAAGCAACTGAAACCCTAAATATTGTTGTCCTTGATAAACCAGGACCCCCAACTGGACCAGTCAAAGTAGATGAAGTAACAGCAGATAGTATTACCGTTTCTTGGGAGCCACCCAAATATGATGGTGGTAGCTCTATTAATAATTATATTGTAGAAAAAAGAGACACTTCTACCACCGTTTGGCAGATTGTGTCTGCTACTGTTGCAAGAACAACGATAAAAGCGTGTAGATTAAAGACTGGCTGTGAATATCAATTCAGAATCACAGCTGAAAACAGATATGGGAAGAGCACCTATCTCACTTCGGAGCCAGTTGTAGCCCAATACCCATTTAAACTTCCTGGTCCACCTGGAACGCCTTTTGTAACAAGCGCATCAAAAGACAGCATGGTGGTACAATGGAATGAACCAGTCAATGATGGTGGTAGCAAGATCATTGGGTATCACTTGGAGCGCAAAGAGAGAAATAGCATTCTGTGGGCTAAGCTGAATAGAACACCTATTCCGGATACCAAATTTAAGACAACTGGCCTTGAGGAGGGTCTTGAATATGAGTTCAGAGTTTATGCAGAAAACATAGTAGGCATTGGAAAAGCAAGTAGAGCATCTGAATGCTATATTGCACATGACCCATGTGACCCTCCTGGTCGTCCAGAACCTTTAATTGTCACAAGAAGTTCAGTAACACTTCAGTGGAAGAAACCTATATATGATGGTGGAAGTAAGATTACAGGTTATGTTGTTGAAAAGAAGGAACTACCTGATGGTCGCTGGATGAAAGCAAGTTTTACAAATGTAATTGATACCCAATTTGAAGTAACTGGTCTGGTTGAAAACCAGAGATATGAGTTCCGTGTTATAGCACGAAATGCTGCAGGTGTTTTCAGTGAGCCGTCTGAGAGCTCAGGTGCCATTACAGCAAGAGATGAAGTAGAACCACCTCATATAAGTATGGATCCAAAATACAAAGACACAATTGTAGTACATGCTGGTGAATCATTCAAGTTGGAAGCTGATGTTCATGGCAAACCAATACCTTCCATTCAGTGGCTAAAAGGTGATCATGAGCTGACAAACACTGCTCGTATGGAAATTAAAAGTACAGATTTTGCAACAAGTCTTAGTGTGAAGGAAGCTATTAGAGTTGACAGTGGTCAGTATGTGCTATTGGCAAAGAATGTTGCAGGCGAAAAGAAGGTTCCTGTTCATGTCAAAGTTCTTGATAGACCTGGACCACCGGAAGGACCTGTTCAGATTGCAGGTGTCACTGCTGAAAAATGCATGTTGTCATGGAAACCTCCGCTACAAGATGGCGGTAGTGATATTTCACATTATGTTGTGGAAAAAAGGGAAACCAGTCGCCTGGTTTGGACTGTTGTTGATTCAAACGTGCAAACACTCAGTTGCAAAGTAACTAAACTTTTAGAAGGAAATGAATACATTTTCCGTATCATGGCAGTAAACAAATATGGTGTTGGTGAACCTCTTGAGTCTGAACCAGTACTTGCAAAGAACCCATTTGTAGTGCCACTTCCACCAAAGGCACCAGAAGTCACAGCCATTACCAAAGATTCTATGATAGTTGTTTGGGAAAGGCCAGCCTCAGATGGAGGTAGTGAAATCCTAGGTTATGTCCTTGAAAAACGGGACAAGGAAGGTATTCGCTGGACAAGATGTAACAAACGCCTGATAAGTGAACTACGATACAGAGTGACTGGGCTGATCGAAAATCATAATTATGAGTACAGAGTTTCAGCTGAAAATGCTGCTGGTCTCAGTGAACCAAGCCTACCTTCTGCTTACTATAAGGCATGTGACCCTATTTATAAGCCAGGACCACCCAATAACCCTAAGGTTGTGGATGTTACAAGATCATCGGTTTTCCTTTCATGGAGCAAACCTATCTATGATGGTGGCTCTGAAATTCAGGGATACATTGTAGAAAAATGTGATGTAAGTGATGGTGAATGGGCAATTTGTACCCCTCCAACTGGAATTAAGAACACCCATATGGAAGTAGAAAAACTAGTGGAAAAACATGAATACAAATTCCGTGTCTGTGCAGTTAATAAAGCAGGAGTTGGAGATCATGCAGATGTTCCTGGTTCTGTTATTGTGGAAGAAAAGATGGAGGCTCCAGACCTTGACCTCGACATGGAATTAAGGAAGATCATAAATGTGCGGGCAGGAGGTTCCTTGAGACTGTTTGTTCCCATCAGAGGTCGTCCAACACCTGAAGTAAAATGGGGTAAAGTGGATGGTGAGATCAGAGAGGCAGCCATTATTGACACCACTAGCAGCTTTACTTCCCTTGTTCTAGACAGCGTCAACAGATTTGATACTGGAAAGTATACCCTGACTTTAGAAAACAGCAGTGGAACAAAGTCTGCCTTTGTCAGTGTAAGAGTACTGGATACTCCAAGTGCACCTATTAATTTAAAAATCAGAGAGATCACTAAAGACTCTGTTTCACTTTCATGGGAGCCTCCTCTCTTGGATGGTGGAGCAAAAATAAAGAATTACATTATTGAAAAGCGTGAAGCAACAAGAAAGGCATATGCAGCTGTTGTAACAAACTGCCACAAGACTTCATGGAAAGTAGATCAACTTCAGGAGGGCTGCTATTATTTCTTTAGAATCTCTGCTGAGAATGAATATGGAATTGGCCTCCCTGCAGAAACCAGTGACCCAATTAAAGTTGCTGAAGTTCCTCAGCCTCCTGGGAAAATAACAGTGGATGATGTCACAAGAAACAGTGTTTCACTAAGCTGGGCAAAACCTGAACATGATGGTGGAAGCAAAATCATACAATATATTGTTGAAATGCAAGCAAAAGGTAGTGAGAAGTGGTCAGAGTGTGCTCGTGTGAAAACACTTGAAGCAGTTATTACCAACTTAACTCAAGGGGAAGAATATCTTTTTAGGGTAATGGCTGTAAATGAAAAGGGCAAGAGTGATCCTAGAGCACTCGCGGTTCCAGTAGTTGCCAAAGACTTGGTGATTGAACCTGATGTAAGGCCTGCTTTTCACAGTTACAGTATCCAAGTGGGACACGATCTGAAAGTAGAAGTACCAGTTTCAGGTCGACCTAAACCAACTGTTACCTGGGTAAAAGATGGCCAGACACTAAGGCAGACAACAAGAGTCAATGTTAGTGATTTGACAGATCTCACTGTACTGAATATTAAAGAAACTAGCAAAGAGGACACTGGTACTTACGAAATCACGGTGGCTAATGTTGTTGGGCAGAAGTCTGCCTCTATTGAAATTATAACTCTAGACAAACCTGACCCTCCAGTAGGACCTGTGAAATTTGATGAAGTAAGTGCAGAAAGTGTTACCTTGTCATGGAATCCTCCAGCATACACAGGTGGCTGTCAAATCACCAACTATGTTGTTCACAAGAGAGATACAACAACCACTGTATGGGAAACAGTTTCAGCTACTGTTGCAAGAACTGTACTAAAGGTGACTAAACTAAAAACTGGTTCCGAATATCAGTTCAGAATATTTGCTGAGAACAGGTATGGGCAGAGCTTTGCATTGGAATCTGCACCTATTGTGGCACAGTACCCATACAAAGAACCTGGACCTCCTGGCACACCATTTGTGACAATAGTTACAAAAGACTCCATGGTCGTACAGTGGCATGAACCAATAAATGATGGTGGCAGTAAGGTACTGGGCTACCATCTTGAGAGAAAGGAGAAAAACAGCATCTTATGGACTAAAGTGAATAATACTGTTATTCAGGACACAAGCTTTAAGACTACTAACCTTGAAGAAGGAATTGAATATGAATTTAGAGTTTCAGCAGAAAATATTGTTGGCATAGGTAAAACAAGTAAAGTTTCTGAGTGCTACGTAGCTCGTGATCCATGTGATCCTCCAGGTCGCCCAGAAGCTATAATAATAAAAAGAAGCTCTATTACTCTGCAGTGGACCAAACCAGAATATGATGGCGGAAGTAAAATTACTGGGTATATTGTAGAGAAACGTGACTTACCAGATGGACGCTGGATGAAAGCTAGTTTCACAAATATTATTGAAACTCAGTTCACTGTAACAGGGCTTACTGAAGACCAAAGATATGAATTTAGAGTCATTGCGAAGAATGCTGCAGGTGCAATAAGTAAACCTTCTGACAGTACAGGACCAATAACAGCAAGGGATGAAGTTGAACTTCCACGAATTTCAATGGATCCAAAGTACAAAGACACAATTGTTGTAAATGCTGGTGATACATTCAGACTTGAGGCTGATGTTCATGGAAAGCCACTACCAACCATTAAGTGGTACAAAGGAGATAAAGAGCTTGAGGAAACTGCTAGATACGAGATAAAGAACACAGATTTCAGTGCATTAATAATTGTAAAAGATGCTATTAGAGTTGATGGTGGACAGTTTATTTTAGAAGCCTCTAATGTTGCAGGAACAAAGACAGTACCAGTAAACGTAAAAGTCCTGGATAGACCAGGCCCTCCTGAGGGCCCTGTCCAAGTAACTGGAGTTACAGCTGAAAAATGTTCATTGGCATGGTCTCCGCCTCTTCATGATGGTGGCAGTGATATTTCTCATTATATTGTAGAGAAGAGAGAAACTAGTCGCCTAGCATGGACTGTTGTTGCTTCAGAGGTTCTACCTACAATGCTGAAAGTAACAAAACTTTTAGAAGGAAATGAATATATTTTCCGTATTATGGCAGTTAACAAATACGGAGTTGGTGAACCACTGGAATCTGTACCAGTAATGATGAAAAATCCATTTGTGGTTCCTAGTCCACCGAAGGCCTTGGAAATCACCAACATCACAAAGGATTCTATGACTGTCTGCTGGAGCCGACCAGATAGTGATGGTGGTAGTGAAATCATAGGTTACATTGTAGAAAAGAGAGATCGAGCAGGTATCAGATGGATAAAATGTAATAAACGACGAATTACAGACTTGCGACTAAGAGTTACAGGATTAACAGAAGATCATGAGTATGAATTCAGAGTTTCTGCTGAAAATGCTGCTGGATTGGGTGAGCCAAGCCAAGTTTCCCCTTACTTTAAAGCTTGTGACCCCATGTTCAAGCCTGGCCCGCCTACAAATGCCCATGTTGTGGATACCACTAAAAGTTCAGTTACACTTGGCTGGAGTAAACCTATTTATGATGGTGGCTGTGAAATCCAGGGATATCTTGTAGAAATCTGCAAAGCAGATGAAGATGAATGGTCACTTGTTACTCCACAGACAGGTATACGTGCCACTCGATTTGAAATCAAAAAGCTTACTGAACATCAGGAATACAAACTACGGGTTTGTGCTCTCAACAAGGTTGGTGTAGGAGAGGCTGCATCAGTTCCTGGTACTATTAAACCAGAAGACAAACTTGAAGCTCCTGAACTTGATATTGATTCAGAGCTAAGGAAAGGGATAGTGGTTAGAGCGGGTGGCTCTGCTAGGATCCACATACCATTCAGGGGACGACCAGTACCTGACATCACATGGTCTCGAGAAGAAGGTGAATTCACGGAAAAAGTTCAAATTGATAAAGGCATAAACTACACACAACTCTCAATTGACAACTGTGATAGAAATGATGCTGGAAAGTATATTCTTAAGTTGGAGAACAGCAGTGGCTCTAAATCTGCATTTGTTACAGTAAAAGTCTTAGACACGCCAGGACCACCACAAAACTTAATAGTAAAGGATATAAAGAAGGATTCTGCTGTACTATCTTGGGAACCACCGATTATTGATGGTGGTGCAAAGGTAAAGAACTACGTAATAGACAAACGTGAGTCAACCAGGAAGGCATTTGCAAATGTAAGCGCAAAGTGTGGCAGGACAAGCTTTAAAGTTGAAAATCTTACAGAAGGAGCAATCTATTACTTCAGAGTCATGGCTGAGAATGAATTTGGAATTGGTGTTCCAGCTGAAACAGCAGATGCTGTGAAAGCCTCTGAGCCACCTCTGCCTCCCGGGAAAGTAACACTCACTGACGTTACTCAGAGAAGTGCATCACTTACGTGGGAAAAACCTGAACATGATGGAGGTAGCAGAATTTTGGGATACATTGTTGAAATGCTGCCTAAAGGAACAGAAAAATGGAGTGTTGTTAGTGAGACCAAAACATGCAGTGCAGTTGTTTCTGGTCTGAGTCCAGGGCAAGAATATCAATTCCATGTGATTGCCTACAATGAAAAAGGCAAAAGTGATCCCAGAGCACTTGGAGTTCCTGTGATAGCTAAAGACTTGACAATTGAGCCAAGTTTTAAGTTGATGTTTAATACATACAGTGTTCAGGCTGGAGAAGATTTGAAAGTAGAAGTACCATTTATAGGTAGGCCAAAACCCACTATTACTTGGACGAAAGATGAACAGCCACTGAAACAAACAACCAGATTAAATATTGAGAATACATCAACATCAACTATCCTACATATTAAAGAAAGCAACAAAGAGGACTTCGGTAAATATACAGTAACAGCATCAAACACAGCAGGCACAGCAAGTGAGCAGCTGAGTATAATTGTACTGGAAAAACCTGGCCCACCACGAGGACCTGTGCGCTTTGATGAAGTTAGTGCAGACTTTGTTGTTTTATCATGGGATCCACCTGATTATACTGGTGGCTGTCAGATAAGCAACTATATAGTAGAAAAGCGTGACACAAGCACTACCACATGGAACATTGTGTCAGCAACTGTTGCAAGAACAACTATCAAAGCAACAAAGCTGAAGACAGGTTCTGAATACCAGTTCAGGATTTCTGCTGAAAATAGATATGGAAAGAGCTCTCCTTTGGACTCTAAGCCAGTTGTTGTGCAATACCCCTACAAGGTGCCTGGGCCACCTGGAACTCCATTTGTAACAGCAGCTTCCAAGGACCATATGATTGTACAATGGAATGAACCAGTTAATGATGGAGGAAGCAAAGTTCTTGGCTACCATCTTGAACGTAAAGATAAGAACAGCATTCTTTGGATAAAACAGAACAAGTCACTCATTGCAGACACCACATATAAAACAGATGGTCTTGAAGAAGGTCTTGAATATGAGTTCAGAGTTTCTGCTGAAAACATTGTTGGCGTTGGCAAAGTCAGCAAAGTATCAGAGTTATATGTTGCCCGAGATCCATGTGACCCACCTGGCCGCCCAGAGGCAATTGTTGTTACAAGGAATAACATTACCCTGAGATGGAAGAAACCAGAATATGATGGTGGAAGCAAAATAACTGGATATATTGTAGAAAAGAAAGAACTACCAGATGGTCGGTGGATGAAAGCCAGCTTTACAAATGTTTTAGAAACAGAGTTTACAGTAAGTGGTCTTGTTGAAGACCAACGATATGAATTCAGAGTCATTGCAAGAAATGCAGCTGGTTGCTTGAGTGCACCATCTGAAAGTACAGGGCCCATTACAGCCAGAGATGAAATTGAAGCACCAGGAGCTTCTCTGGATCCTAAATACAGAGATGTCATTGTTGTTCATGCTGGAGAAACCTTTATTCTTGAAGCTGATATTCATGGCAAACCAATTCCTGATATTACATGGTCAAAAGATGGTAAAGATCTTGAAGAAACAACTGCAAGAATGGAAATTAAATCTACTATTCAGAAAACAACTCTTACTGTCAAAGACTGCATAAGAGTAGATGGAGGTCACTATACTCTTAACCTCAGAAACGTTGGTGGCACAAAATCTATACCTATCACTGTAAAAGTGCTCGACAAGCCAGGACCTCCAGAAGGACCTTTGAAGGTTACAGGTGTAACAGCAGAAAAATGCTACTTGGCATGGGCTCCGCCTTTACATGATGGTGGTTCTAGTATCTCACATTATATCATTGAGAAGAGAGAGACAAGCAGGCTCTCATGGACACAAGTAGCTACAGATGTGCAGGCCCTTAACCACAAAGTAACTAGACTCCTTGCTGGCAATGAGTACATTTTCCGTGTAATGGCAGTGAACAAATATGGAACAGGAGAACCCTTGGAATCTGAGCCAGTTGTGGCTCGTAATCCATACAAACCCCCCGGTCCTCCTTCAACACCTGAAGTTTCAGCGATCACAAAAGATTCAATGGTTGTAACATGGGGTCGTCCAGAAGACAATGGGGGAGCTGAAATCGAAGGATACGTACTTGAAAAACGAGACAAAGATGGTGTCCGGTGGACCAAATGCAATAAGAAACGACTGACAGACTTGCGATTCCGAGTAACAGGTCTTACTGATGGGCATTTCTATGAATTTAGAGTTTCTGCTGAAAATGCTGCAGGTGTAGGGGAACCCAGTGAGCCATCCATTTTCTATCGTGCTTGTGATGTATTATATCCACCAGGTCCACCAAGCAATCCAAAGGTTACAGATACTTCCAGGTCATCGGTTTCTCTTGCTTGGGGTAAGCCCATTTATGACGGTGGAGCTCCAGTTAAGGGATATGTCGTAGAAGCAAAAGAAGCAGTTGCTGATGAATGGACTACTTGCACCCCACCAACAGGGCTACAAGCAAAACAATTCACTGTAACAAAACTTAAAGAGAACCAGGAGTATAACTTCCGCATCTGTGCCATCAACTCAGAAGGAGTAGGAGAACCTGCTGCTATACCTGGCACAGTTATAGCAGCAGACAAGATTGAACCTCCTGAAATTGAACTTGATGCAGATCTCAGAAAAGTAGTCGTCGTACGTGCCAGTGGTACCTTACGTCTGTTTGTCACTATCAAAGGAAGGCCAGAACCTGAAGTTAAATGGGAGAAAGCAGAAGGAACAATTAGTGATCGAGCTCAGATTGAAGTCACTAGTTCTTATACAATGTTGGTAATTGACAACGTGAATCGATTTGATAGTGGTAGATACAATCTAACTTTAGAGAACAACAGTGGCAAAAAATCAGCTTTTGTTAATGTCAGAGTGCTTGATACACCTAGTGCACCAGTGAACCTGACAGTCAGAGAAGTGAAAAAAGATTTTGTAACACTAGCGTGGGAACCACCACTTATTGATGGTGGAGCTAAAATTACCAACTATGTAGTTGAAAAGCGAGAATCTACAAGAAAAGCATATGCCACAATTACAAACAACTGCACTAAGAATTCCTTCAAAATTACTCAGCTACAAGAAGGATGTAGTTATTATTTCCGAGTTCTAGCTGTAAATGAATATGGGGCTGGCTTACCAGCAGAAACACCTGAGCCAATTAAGGCTTCAGAACCACCTTCTCCACCTGCAAAGGTCATTCTTGTTGATGTTACTCGCAACTCTGCTTCAATTAAATGGGAAAAGCCAGAGAGTGATGGTGGCAGTAAAATTACTGGTTATATAGTAGAAATGCAAACTAAAGGAAGTGTAAAATGGAGTGCATGTACCCAAGTAAAAACATTAGAAGCAACAATAACAGGATTAAGTATGGGAGAAGAATACAGTTTCAGAGTGATTGCTACTAATGAAAAAGGGAAAAGTGATCCAAGAGAACTTGGTGTCCCAGTCATTGCAAAAGATATTGAAATCCAGCCATCTGCTGAGCTTCTTTTCAACACATTCACTGTGAAAGCTGGAGATGATCTTAAGATTGATGTGCCATTCAGAGGGCGACCTATTCCATCCGTTAGCTGGAAGAAGGATGGGAATCCCTTAAAAGAGACAACCAGGGTGAATGTTCAAACATCAAAGACTTCAACTTTGCTATCCATCAAGGAAGCTTCACATGAAGATTTGGGACATTATGAGTTAAATCTTTCAAATTCTGCTGGATCAACAACTGCTTCTTTAACTGTAGTTGTCCTTGACAGACCAGGGCCACCAACTGATATTCATATTGATGAAGTTAGTGCTGATAGTGTAACTTTGTCTTGGAAACCTCCAGAATATGATGGTGGATGCCATATTAGCAACTACATAGTGGAGAAACGAGACACTACCACAACAACCTGGGACATAGTATCTGCAGCAGTTGCAAGAACATCAATTAAAGTATCGCGACTTACTACTGGTTCTGAATATCAGTTCCGTATTTGCGCAGAAAATCGTTATGGGAAAAGCACACATGTTAATTCTCCATCTGTTGTGGCAGAGTATCCATTTAAGCCCCCAGGACCTCCTGGTACTCCTCATGTGGCACATGCAACTAAAGCTTTCATGATTGTAACTTGGCAGGTACCAGTTAATGATGGAGGTAGCAGAGTATTGGGATATCACTTGGAGCGTAAAGAAAGAAGCAGTATTCTTTGGGCAAAAGTCAACAAAAGTCTTATATCTGATACACAAATGAAAGTTACAGGTCTTGATGAAGGTCTGATGTATGAATATCGTGTGTATGCCGAAAACATTGCAGGCATAGGCAAATGCAGTAAATCATGTGAACCAGTTGCTGCAAGAGATCCGTGTGATCCTCCTGGTCAACCAGAAGTTACTAATATTACAAGAACATGTGTCTCACTGAAATGGACTAAACCAGAATATGATGGTGGAGCTAAAGTAACAGGATATATTATTGAGCGCAGAGAGATGCCAGATGGTCGCTGGCTAAAGTGTAATTTTACAAATGTGCAAGAAACATACTTTGATGTAGGTGGACTTACGGAAGACCAGCGTTATGAATTCCGTGTGATTGCAAAGAATGCTGCTGGACTCTTCAGTCAGCCATCTGAATCAACTGGACCTGTGACTGTAAAAGATGATGTAGAGGCTCCAAGAATTATGATGGATGTCAAATTCAGAGATATTGTAGTTGTGAAAGCTGGAGAAGTGTTTAAAGTCAATGCTGATATTGCCGGACGGCCAATACCAGTAATTTCATGGACAAAAGATGGCAAAGAACTTGAGGGAAAAGCTAGAGTTGAAATAGCCTCAACAGACTATGCCACTGCAATAACAGTTAAGGACTGTATCCGAGGTGATTCAGGACAGTATGTACTAACATTACAAAATGTTGCAGGAACAAGATCTTTGGCAATAAATTGTAAAGTACTTGACAGACCAGGCCCACCAGCAGGCCCACTAGAAATAACTGGCCTTACTGCTGAAAAGTGTCATTTATCATGGGGACCTCCTCAAGAGAATGGAGGTGCAGATATAGATTATTATGTTGTAGAAAAACGTGAGACCAGCAGAATTGCATGGACAATTTGTGAAGGAGAGCTTAAAACAACATCCTGTAAAGTGACAAAACTGCTGAAGGGTAATGAGTATATTTTTAGAGTGATGGGAGTTAACAAATATGGTGTTGGTGAGCCTCTAGAAAGTGTTGCTGTCAAAGCCTTAGACCCATTTACGGTTCCAAGTCCACCCACTTCTTTGGAGATCACCAGTGTAAGCAAAGATTCAATAACTTTGTGCTGGGCAAGACCCGAGTCTGATGGAGGCAATGAGATCTCTGGTTATGTAATTGAAAGACGTGAGAAAACTAGCCTAAGATGGATCCGTGTAAACAAAAAGCCAGTATATGATTTAAGAGTGAAATCATCTGGTCTCCGTGAAGGATGTGAATATGAATTCCGAGTTTATGCAGAAAATGCTGCAGGTCTCAGCCTTCCAAGCCAAAGCACACCATTAATTCGGGCAGAAGATCCAATTTTCTTGCCATCTCCCCCATCTAAACCAAAGATTATGGATTCCACAAGGTCAAATATCACAATTGGGTGGACAAAGCCACTGTTTGATGGAGGTGCTCCAGTAACTGCATACACAGTTGAATACAAGAAAACTGATGAAACTGACTGGACAACTGCTATTCAGAACCTAAGAGGTACAGAGTACACCGTAAGTGGGTTAGTATCTGGCTCTGAATATGTCTTCAGAGTGAAATCCATCAACAAAATGGGTGTCAGTGAACCAAGTGACAGCTCAGAACCTCACTTGGCAAAAGAAAGAGAGGAAGAACCTGCTTTCGATATTGACAGTGAAATGCGAAAGACACTAATTGTAAAGGCTGGTGAATCATTCACAATGACAGTTCCTTTCAGAGGCAAACCAGTCCCAAATGTAACATGGAACAAACCAGATACTGATCTCCGTACACGAGCAAGCATCGATATTTCAGATAATCGCACATCTCTTACTATTGAAAAGGCAACAAGAAATGATTCTGGAAAATACATGTTAACATTACAAAATGTCCTGAACACTGCTACCTTGACTTTAGTTGTCAAAGTTCTTGACACTCCTGGCCCACCATCTCATGTAACAACAAAAGATGTAACTAAAGAATCTGCTGTGTTATCTTGGGATGTTCCTGATAACGATGGTGGGGCACCTGTGAAGAACTATGTCATTGAAAAACGAGAAGCTAGCAAGAAAGCATGGGTCACTGTGACGAATAATTGTCATCGCCTGTCATATAAAGTAACTGGTTTACAAGAAGGTGCCATTTACTACTTCCGAGTTTCTGGAGAGAATGAATATGGTGTTGGAGTGCCTTCTGAGACCAAAGAGGGAACTAAAATAACAGGTATGTTTCACTTAAAAAAAAAATAATTCAGTAACATATAACAATGAATGTTCTGAAATGTTTATTTCAAAATAATGTAAAAGATATTTAATCTGTTTATAATAAGAAAATTAAATATGTGGTAGATATGTTTGTGATTTTACAAAAGAAAATGCTAAACAGCATGAATTTTAAATCTTGCTTGCATTTTACTTAAAATGTTCTAATGTACAAGTTCATTTAAAAAACAAAAAACCTCAATCCAGTGTAGTCACTAACATAAAAAGAAATAACTTGCTATGTTGCTTAGCCTGTTCAATTTTTTTTCTCAGAAAAACCCAGCCCACCAGAAAAACTTGGAGTGACAAACGTCACAAAGGACAGTGTTTCTCTGTCATGGCTAAAACCGGAACATGATGGTGGAAGCAGAATCGTGAGCTACCTCATTGAGGCTCTTGAGAAAGGACAGCAAAAATGGGTTAAGTGTGCCGTTGTAAAGACAACTCATCATGTTGTCCATGGTCTTAAGGAGAACGTTGACTATTTCTTCAGAGTGTCTGCAGAAAACCAAGCAGGATTAAGTGATCCTAAGGAACTACTTCTTCCTGTTACAGTTAAAGAACAATTAGGTAAGCCGGCTGTTATGAGATGAAAGTTAATATGCATTAAATTGAATTCGTATTTTAGAATCAATAGCATTTTTTAATTATTTGAAAATGTTTTCATTTTCAGAATCTCCTGAGATTGACATGAAGGGCTTCCCTCACAATACTGTGTATATTCGAGCAGGTTCAAACCTGAAAGTTGAAATTCCAGTTTCTGGAAAACCACTGCCAAAGGTGACACTGTCTAGAGATGGCGCTCCAGTCAAACCCACCTTGAGATTTCACACAGAAACAACAGCAGAAAGTTTCATTGTTAACCTTAAGGAAAGCGTGGCTGCTGATGCTGGCAGATATGATATTACTGCTGCCAATTCAAGTGGCACTACAAAGTCATTCATTAATATTGTTGTGCTGGATAGACCAGGTCCTCCTGTTGGTCCTGTTGTCCTTAGTGATATCACTGAGGAGAGCGTAACACTCAGATGGCAGCCACCAGCTTATGATGGTGGAAGTCAAGTTACCAACTATATTGTACTGAAAAGAGAAACAAGTACTGCTGCCTGGTCTGAGGTGTCTGCTACTGTTGCTAGAACTGTTATTAAAGTCATGAAACTCACAACAGGAGAAGAATACCAATTCCGCATCAAAGCTGAGAACCGCTTTGGCATCAGCGATCATGTTGACTCACAATGTGTAGTTGTCAAACTTCCTTACAGTAAGTAATGCTTTTCTCACACTGCAGATCAAAATTTTAATAATCAGATGTTGAAAGGCTCATTTTGTTAATAATTTCTTCTTTTAATATTATCAGCTACCCCTGGTCCTCCTTCCACACCGTGGGTCACTAGTGTCACTCGAGAGAGTATTACAGTCGGATGGCATGAACCAGTCGCTAATGGTGGCAGTGCTGTCATTGGATACCACTTGGAAATGAAAGACAGGAATAGTATATTATGGCAGAAAGCTAACAAGACCCTCATTCGCACAACTCACTTTAAAGTCACCACCATCAGTGCTGGTCTTATCTATGAATTTAGAGTTTATGCTGAAAATGCGGCTGGCATTGGAAAAGCAAGTCATCCTTCTGATCCAGTCCTTGCAATTGATGCTTGTGGTATGTATTCTGTAGAAAATAAAGAAAAACCCAACCACTGAAGTAGTGCTTTTTCTTTTCCCCTGTGATACTCTGTCTTGTGGAGTAAGCTAATACCCAAAACATTTGTTAATATTATCATAAAGATTGTTATTTATTTGCAATACTTTCATGTTTTCTATCACAGAACCACCAAGAAATGTTCGTGTCTCAGATATTTCCAAGACTGCTATTACTTTGGCATGGCAGAAGCCAGCATTTGATGGTGGTAGCAAGATCACTGGATACATTGTAGAGAAACGTGATCTACCAGATGGCAGATGGTCAAAAGCTAGTTTCACCAATGTTATTGAGACTCAGTTCACAGTGTCTGGTCTGACACAGAATTCCCGGTATGAATTCCGAGTCTTTGCCAAGAATGCCATTGGTTCCATTAGTAATCCATCAGATGTTGTGGGTCCTATTACCTGTGTTGATACATATGGTAAGTGTGCAATGATATAACACTTTTATGCCCTTAAAGGCAGTGCTGTTTTGTAGAACTGCAGCCTTTTTAATACAGAAAGCTAACTTATCTTGATTTAATAAACTTGAATGATGGCGTGCTTTTTGAACGTGATTGTAATTAACATCTTTGGCTGTATCTGCATTTTTTAAGTTGTAGCATGTTCATTCTTTTAACAAGAGAAGTAAGCCCATACCCCATGGCCAAAATGATGATATTTATAACACAAGGTAGCCTTTTTTTTCTTTTTTCTTTTTTTTTTTTTTGTAGTGTTAGTTCTAACTCATTCCAGCTTTCTGATTTAAGTTACTCATGCTAGCTTTAATCAATATCTATAAAATGCTTGTAACATAGCGTAGAAAAAGTGTTGCTTGTTTTTACTTTTATTAAGGACAAGTCTAAACTGTTTTGGTTTTTCCTCTTATTTTTTCTTAAGGTGCACCTGAAATCGATGTGCCACCAGAATATACAGAAGTAGTGAAATACAAAGCAGGAACTTCTATTAAGCTAAAACTAGGCATCTCAGGAAAGCCTATACCAACAATTGAATGGTTCAAAAATGGCAATGAGCTACAGACTAGTTCACTACTGTCTATTGAGAACACAACAGAATTTGCTTCTATACTCATCAAGGATGCAACCCGGCTCAACAGTGGCACCTATGAACTAAAATTGAAGAATGCCATGGGATCAGCATCAGCCCATGTTAGAGTACAGATACTTGGTATGTCTTGAGAAATTACTGTGTAACACTGTTAAACAATAATCTACTAAAAAATTCTTAACACCTTGTTTTTGGCATTTTATACAGACAAACCTGGACCCCCAACTGGACCAATACAGTTTAAGACAGTCACTGCTGAAAAGATCACAATAATGTGGGACCCTCCAGCAGATGATGGTGGTGCACCTGTAACACACTATGTTGTTGAAAAGCGGGAGACAAGTCGTGTTGTATGGTCTTTAGTTTCTGAGAAACAGGAGGGATGTATTATAACTACAACAAAAATTGTCAAAGGAAATGAATATGTGTTCCGTGTCCGTGGTGTGAACAAGTTTGGAGTTGGTGATTCTTTGGAGTCTGAACCAGTTATAGCCAAAAACTCATTTGGTAAGAACTGTATAAAATCAGTAATGGAACTGAATCATCCTATGTGGTATTTGCACATAGTGTTCACCTACTGACATATATGTATATATATATTTTTTAATTTAGTTGCACCTGGACCACCTGGTGTACCAGAAGTCACAATGATAACCAAGAATTCTATGACTGTTGTCTGGAGTAGGCCCACTGTTGATGGAGGTAGCGAAATATCAGGATATTTTCTTGAGAAGCGCGACAAGAAGAGTCTTAGCTGGTTCAAGGTTACTAAGGAAACCATTCGTGACACCAGACAGAAAGTAACGGGTCTGACTGAAAACAGTGAATATCATTTCCGAGTTTGTGCTGTCAATGCAGCTGGACAAGGTCCATTCTCTGAAGCATCTGACTTCTACAAAGCTGTAGATCCTGTTGGTAAGAGACAATGTGTCAAATTGGTTAGAGATCAATAGGCAGCAAGCAATTAAGATGGCTTGCAGCAGTGTAATTGCAGGATATTTTATTCCTTTTTATGATTACTTGTATTTATGACTTCTGACTTTCTTTTCTTAAACTGTCACTTACAGATAAGCCAGGCTCACCAACAAAATTGAAGGTTGTGGATACAACTAAGACATCTGTCACCCTTGGCTGGATTAAACCTACTTACGATGGAGGAAGCCCGATTACTAGCTATGTGGTTGAGAAAAGGGAAGGTGAAGAGCAAGAATGGACTATAGTTAGCTCTAAGGGAGAAGTGAGAACAACTGAATATGTTGTATCCCACCTTCAGCCAAGCATTAATTATTATTTCCGCGTCTCTGCTATAAATTGTGCTGGACAAGGAGAGCCTATTGAAATGACAGAGCCTGTTCAAGCTAAAGATATTCTCGGTACTGTACCTTTCCATAACTTCTCTGTGGTTTTATTTTTTGGACCTTTTTTTATTTTACCTTCCAAATATGCATAATTCATTTTTATCTATTTCCACAGTGGCACCAGAGATTGATCTGGATGTTGCCCTCCGGACTTCTATCATTGCTAAAGCAGGTGAAGATGTGGAAATAATGATTCCATTCAAAGGAAGACCTCCTCCAACTGTCACATGGAGAAAGGGTGACAAAAATCTTGGGACTGATGAAAAATATATCATCCAGAACACAGAATCATCAACGTTACTTTCTATTCCTCAAGTTACCCGAGATGATACAGGAAAGTATGTTCTTACAATCGAAAATGGAGTTGGAGAACCCAAATCATCATTTGTGAATGTGAAGGTACTTGACACACCATCTGCCTGCCAGAAGCTACAGCTTAAGCATGTTTCTCGTGGCACAGTTACACTGGTATGGGAACCACCTCTCATTAATGGTGGTTCTGAAATAACGAATTATGTTGTAGAAAAAAGAGATGCTACAAAGAGGGCCTGGTCAACTGTAACAACGAAGTGTTCTCAAACTACCTTTAAGCTAACAAACCTGTCAGAAAAGACTGCGTTCTTCTTCCGTGTTCTTGCTGAAAATGAAATTGGACTGGGTGAGCCTTGTGAGACATCTGAACCAGTGAAAGCTGCAGACATACCAGGACCTATAAAAGACCTTGCCATGAAAGATTCTACAAAAACTTCTGTTAAATTGCATTGGAGCAAACCAGACTACGATGGTGGTAGCATTATATCAGACTACATTATTGAAAAGAAACTGCAGGGCGAAAAGGAATGGACATACGCAGGCACAAGCAAGAGCTGTGAATTTGAAGTTGAAAAACTTAAAGAGCTGTCTGTCATGGAATTCAGAGTCTTTGCAAAAAATGAAAAAGGAATGAGTGATGGTGTTACTGTTGGACCCATTACAGTGAAAGAACATATAATAACACCAGAAGCTGACCTTTCTGACATTCCTGGAGGTCAAATCACTGTGCGAATTGGGCATAACCTACACATTGAATTGCCCTATAAAGGTAAACCTAAGCCATCAATGAGCTGGCTGAAGGACAACCTCCCTCTTAAAGAAACTGAACAGCTTCGTTTCAAGAAAACTGAAAACAAGATAAGCTTAAGTATCAAGAATGTGAAAAAGGAGCATGGTGGCAAATATACTTTGATTCTTGATAATGTTGTCTCCAGGAAAACATTTACAATCACTGTCATCACTCTTGGTCCACCATCTAAGCCAAAAGGACCCTTAAGACTAGATGAAGTTAAAGCAGATAGTGTAGTTTTGTCATGGGAAGCTCCTGAAGATGATGGGGGAGGTGAAATTACTGGCTACAGTATTGAGAAAAGAGAAACTTCCCAAATGAACTGGAAGCTGGTGTGCTCGAGTGCTTCTAGAACAACTTTCAAAGTACCAAACCTCGTTAAAGACACCGAATATCAGTTTAGAGTCCGTGCAGAAAACAGATATGGAGTGAGCCCACCTCTTGTCTCAGTAGATGTTGTGGCAAAGCATCAATTCAGAACACCAGGTGCACCAGGCAAGCCTGTTGTATACAATGTAACAGCTGATGGAATGACCATAGCTTGGGATGCTCCTGCTTATGATGGCGGTTCAGAAATCATTGGCTACCACGTTGAAAAGAAGGAGAGAAACAGTATTTTGTGGCAGAAGGTTAATGTTGCATTAATATCAAGCAGAGAATACAGGATTACTGGACTAGTTGAGGGTCTGGATTACCAGTTCCAAGTGTATGCAGAAAACACTGCCGGTCTAAGCCGAGCCAGCGAGCCAAGCAAGTTTACTTTGGCAGTCTCTCCAGTAGGTGAGTGAATGACCAGTCACCCCCAAAAATTTTAGCATTCTAGACTGTGGTGAACAGTAATAAAAATAATTCTTTGTTATTTTTCCCCCTTTCAGATCCACCTGGTACTCCTGATTATATTGATGTCACCAGAGAAACAGTCACTCTTAAATGGACCCCCCCACTGCGTGATGGAGGCAGTAAGATTGTGGCCTACAGTATTGAGAAGCGGCAAGGAAGTGAAGACCGGTGGCTGAGATGTAACTTTACTGATGTCAGTGAATGCCAATATACAGTTACAGGACTCAGTCCAGGTGATCGATATGAATTCAGAGTGCTTGCAAGAAATGCTGTTGGTACCATCAGCCCACCTTCACAGTCTTCAGGCTATATCATGACCAGAGATGAAAACGGTAAGATTTCTTAACATAATTGTGTTTGGGTACCGGAGCCAAGTAGACCTTGTGGAAGATGGGAGGTCACAGGGAGGAAAATGTATGACTGCCCTTCCACTCGACTCAGAATCATGCTCTAGCATAGGAGCTAAATGGAAGACCCAAACCTGACAGACACTTGTGATCATTGCAACATTAGAGTAACAACATACAATAGTTTTTTTCACCTGTTGTAGTATGTTGCAGAGTGTGCTAACAGGAAAAATAAGCTTACAGTTCGTAATTCTGTGTATAACAATCTTTCATAATTACTGAGTTAAGAAGACTATATTTTCCTTTTTCAGTTGCTCCAACAATTGAATTTGGCCCTGAGCACTTTGAAGGCCTAACTGTTAAAGCCGGAGAGAGCATTAGACTTAAAGCTTTAATCAAAGGACGTCCAGTACCTAAGGTGACGTGGTTTAAGGATGGCAAGGAGATTGAAAAAACAATGAGTATAGAAATAACTACAGGTATTGGATATAGCACAATCTTCATTAGAGATGCTACCCGGGATCATCGTGGAGTATATACAGTAGAAGCCAAAAATGCATCAGGCACAAAACGAGAAGATATTACATTCAGAATACAAGGTATTGCACCAAATGTTTTCAGTACAATTTTTTATACCAATATTTTACTCTAAGTGCCAATAAATTATAATTCCAAACCTTTTATTTTGCAGACACGCCAGGAAAAGTTGGTGGACCAATACGATTCACAAACATCACAGGAGAAAAAGTGACATTATGGTGGGAGCCTCCTGATAATGATGGTTGTGCTTCTATTTCCCACTACATCATTGAAAAGCGTGAAACCAGCAGGATTGCATGGGCATTAGTTGATGACAAGTGTGAAGCTTGCAGCTACACTGCACTTAAATTAATTAAAGGCAATGAGTACCAATTCCGTGTCTCTGCAGTAAACAAATTTGGAGTTGGCAGACCATTGGAGTCTGATCCAGTTGTAGCACAAATACCTTACAGTAAGTTTCCATCTCATTCTGTGAAAATAACTGTAGAGTTACAATCTTCTATTTCTAATTATGCTTTTCTTTTCTTTTCCTTTTTTTTCCCCCCTTTTTTTTTTTTTCCCCAGCTCTTCCTGATGCCCCAGGAACACCAGAGCCCACCAACATAACAGGAGACAGTATCACTCTGACATGGGCAAGACCAAAGTCAGATGGTGGAAGTGAGATAAATGAATATATTCTAGAAAGGAGAGAAAAGAAGAGCATGCGCTGGGTTAAAGTGACCAGTAAGAGGCCCATTTCTGAGAACAGATACAGAGTAACTGGCCTTATTGAAGGCAATGAATATGAATTCCATGTCATGGCTGAAAATGCTGCAGGAGTTGGACCTCCAAGTGATGTTTCAAAGTTAATTAAATGCAGAGAACCAGTGAGCCCACCTAGTGCACCTAATGTTGTAAGGGTGACAGATACATCAAAGACTAGTGTAAGCTTAGAGTGGACCAAACCAGTTTTTGATGGTGGTATGGAAATAATTGGATACATTATTGAGATGTGCAAAGCTGATCTAGAAACGTGGCAGAAAGTCAATGCAGAGACTGTTCTTGCTACTAAATACACCGTGGTTGATCTGGAGGCAGGAGAACACTATAAATTCAGAGTTAGTGCAGTCAATGGTGCTGGCAAAGGAGAAAGCTGTGAAGTTCCTGCATCAGTCCAAACTGTAGACAGGCTTTCCGCACCTGAAATTGACATTGATGCAAACTTCAAGCAGACTCACATTGTAAGAGCAGGTGCAAGTATTCGCCTATTTATTGCCTTCTCTGGAAGACCTGTTCCTACTGCTGTGTGGTCCAAAGCAGATGCAAATCTGAGCTTGCGTGCTGATATTCAAACCACTGACTCATTTAGCACATTGACTGTGGAAGAATGCAATAGAAATGATGCTGGCAAATATGTCTTTACTGTGGAAAACAACAGTGGAAGTAAGTCAATTACATTTACTGTCAAGGTGTTGGACACTCCTGGTCCACCTGGTCCTATTACATTTAAGGATGTGACCCGAGGATCTATTACTTTAATGTGGGATGCTCCCGTGCTGGATGGAGGTTCACGTATTCATCACTACGTTGTGGAAAAACGGGAAGCAAGCCGTCGTAGCTGGCAAGTGGTGAGTTCAAAATGCACTCGACAAATCTTTAAGGTCACTGATCTGACAGAAGGTGTCCCATATTACTACCGAGTGTCAGCAGAAAATGAATACGGCGTAGGTGAACCTTGTGAGTTGACAGAACCAATTGTAGCCACTGAAGAACCTGCACCACCAAAGAGATTAGATATTGTTGATACTACCAAATCTTCTGTAGTTTTAGCTTGGCTTAAACCTGACCATGATGGTGGTAGTCGTGTTACTGGATACCTTCTTGAAATGAAACAGAAAGGCTCTGACAAATGGATTCCGGCTGGTCAAACCAAACAACTTACTTTCACTGTTGAAGGCCTTGTGGAAAACACTGAATATGAGTTCCGGGTCAAGGCAAAGAATGATGCTGGCTACAGTGAGCCAAGAGAAGCTTTCTCTTCTGTTATTATTAAAGAGCCACAGATTGAACCAACAGCAGATCTCAGTGAAATAAGCAGACAACTCATAACATGCAAGGCTGGAAGTACTTTTACTATTGATATACCAATTAGCGGCCGCCCAGCTCCAAAAGTGACATGGAAACTTGAGGAGATGAGGCTGAAGGAAACTGAGAGAGTTACCATCAAGACAACAAAAGACAGAACTACACTGAGTGTAAAGGACAGCATGAGAGGCGACTCTGGGAAATACTACCTCACACTTGAAAACACTGCTGGTGTGAAAACATTTACTGTCACAGTGGTAGTCATAGGACGGCCAGGTCCAGTCACTGGCCCAATTGAAATATCATCTGTCTCTGCTGAATCCTGTATGTTGACTTGGAAAGAACCTGAAGATGATGGTGGCAGTGATATTACAAACTACATTGTAGAGAAGCGTGAATCCGGCACAACAGCATGGCAGCTGGTAAATTCGAGTGTAAAACGTACACAGATCAAAGTCACCCGTCTCACAAAATACCAGGAGTACAGTTTTCGAGTAAGCTCGGAAAACAGATTTGGAGTCAGCAAACCCCTTGAATCAAAAACTATAGTAGCTGAACATCCATTTGGTAAGTGAAACATTTTTACTTTTATTTTTAAGCTGTTGTTTACCTCTGACTGCTGTAAGTATTTCTAATAACCAACATTCTCCCAACTTCCCATTTGTGTTTAGTCCCACCAAGCCCACCTTCAAGGCCAGAAGTCTATTCTGTGTCTGCAAATGCCATGGCAATTCGATGGGAGGAACCCTATCATGATGGTGGCAGCAAAGTCATTGGATACTGGGTTGAAAAGAAAGAGCGCAACACCATTCTTTGGGTGAAGGAAAATAAAGTGCCATGCTGTGAATGCAACTTCAAAATCACTGGGCTGGTGGAAGGCCTAGAATATCAATTCAGAACCTATGCTCTAAATGCTGCAGGTGTTAGCAAAGCTAGTGAAGCTTCCAGACCTGTAGTGGCTCAAAATCCAGTTGGTAAGTATTACTTTCAATAGTTGTTTTGTATATTAATTTAAAATAGATCTGTGTTTCTCATTTTCTGTTTTATTCCTCCAGATCCACCAGGAAGGCCAGAAGTAACAGATGTCACCAGATCTACAGTGTCCCTGAGCTGGTCACCACCACTTTACGATGGTGGAAGTAAAGTTATTGGATATATTATTGAGCGGAAACCATATAATGAATCTGGCGATGGACGCTGGCTGAAATGCAATTATACCATAGTCTCAGAAAACTTCTTTACAGTGACAGCTCTTGGTGAAGATGAAGCATATGAATTCCGTGTACTAGCAAAGAATGCAGCTGGTGTGATTAGCAAAGGATCTGAATCAACCGGTGCTGTCATTTGCAAAGATGAATACTGTAAGAAATATTCATTTGGAACAACTAAATACATGGAGTTCCATTTTTAATACCATCCTGTAATTTGTAATTTAATCTTTTTGTTTGTTTGCTTGTTTCCTCTGACAGCACCACCAAAGGCTGAACTCGATGCCAGATTGCAGGGAGAAGTTGTAACCATTAGGGCTGGATCTGATCTTGTTCTTGATGCGGCCATTGGTGGGAAACCGGAACCAAAAGTCTTCTGGTCCAAAGGAGATAAGGAGTTGGACCTATGTGAAAAGATATCTCTGCAATACACCAGCAAACGAGCCATTGCAATTATCAAGTTCTGTGACAGAAATGATAGTGGAAAATATACTCTAACAGTGAAAAATGCCAGTGGGACAAAGCAAATTTCCGTTCTTGTCAAAGTGCTTGGTATGTTTTCCGTGATTAATATTCATGCTTAATGTATACTTATTTAAAAAACAAAAACAAAACAAAATAAAAACAGCAAAAACAAAACAAAAGCCACAAGCATTGCTGTAAAAATAAGAGAGAAATTTTTCCTTAGTTGCTAATAATAGCTCTTATTTCTACCTCTACCCAGATTCACCAGGTCCATGCGCAGGAAAAATCACAGTTAGCAGAATAAGTGAAGAGAAGTGCACTCTGGCATGGAATATTCCTGAGGAGGATGGAGGTGCACAAATCACTCACTACATTGTAGAAAGGCGCGAAACCAGCAGACTTCACTGGGTTATTGTTGAGGCCGAATGCCAGACATTATCATGTGTGGTAACAAAACTTATTAAAAATAACGAGTACATCTTCCGTGTCAGAGGTGTCAACAAATACGGGCCAGGTGTTCCACTTGAAACAGAACCTGTCATTGCCAGGAATGCTTTCAGTGAGTGTTACTACCTTCCATTCTGTGTCAGAATGTGTGGAATGTCTGTCGTAGGTAAAGAATTCGTAAAACAATTTTTTTCCCTTCATTTTTAAAACAAACAGCTATCCCAACACAGCCTGGTACTCCTGAAGAAGTGAGTGTTGGCAAGGAACACATCATCATTCAGTGGACAAAACCAGAATCAGATGGTGGCAGTGAGATTAAGGATTATCTTGTAGACAAACGTGAAAGAAAAAGTCTGCGCTGGACACGAGTGAACAGAGATTACACTATTTATGATACCAGACTGAAAGTTACTGGTCTTATGGAAGGTGGTCAGTACCAGTTCCGTGTCACTGCAGTGAATGCTGCTGGGAACAGCGAGCCTAGCGAAGCTTCACAATATATGCTATGCAAAGAACCATCATGTAAGTTGCCACATTTAAAATATATTTTAACATTTACTTATAATAATGGAGCATAAAACCAAATTCACACTTCAACTAGGGTACTCAGAAAGACTTAGGAACTCACTGAACTAGACAGTATTTGAAAAAATTTAGAAGCAGTTGTAGTTCATTTTAAACACATTTCCCAGCTTTTACTGTTCATAACTTTGTTCATAAATTGTTTTTAACTGTAAAATGTTCCCTTAACCAACGTGAAAATTTTCTTGTTTTTCAAAGATACTCCCGCAGCACCTTCAGCTCCAAGAGTTGTGGACACTACTATGCACAGCATAAGTTTAGCATGGTCAAAGCCCACATATGATGGTGGTGCTGACATCTTAGGCTACGTTCTTGAAATCAAGGAAGAAGGTACTGAACAGTGGTACCGACCACATACAACTCCCACTCTGAGGAATGCTGAGTTCACCGTAACTGGTCTTAAAACAAACCAGAAATACCAATTTAGAGTTGCTGCTACAAATGTGAATGGTATGAGTGAATTTAGTGAATCATCAGCAGAAATAGAACCTGTGGAAAGAATAGGTAATTTGAAAAATTCAGTGTGTATTTTAAAGAATAATTATATTTTCTTTTAAAGCTACTAAAAGATTAATTCATTTCATGTTTCATGCACCCTTCATCAGAAAAACCTGAGCTTGAGCTTGCTGATGACCTGAGGAAGACAGTAACAGTGAGAGCTGGTGGTTCCCTGCGTCTGATGGTTTCTGTGTCAGGCAGACCTGCTCCTGTAATCACGTGGAGCAAGGAGGGTGTTGACCTCGTAAGTCGAGGTATTATTGATACTACAGACAGCTACACTCTACTTATTGTGGATAAAGTTAATCGGTACGATGCTGGAAAGTATGTAATTGAAGCTGAAAATCAATCAGGAAAAAAATCAGCAACTATTTCTGTGAAAGTGTATGGTAAGTACTATATAGTTATACATGGTTATTAGACTACTCACAGTGCATGTTACTGAGGAGTAAGAAATTCAGTCATTTCCAGAGGAAGTCTGTAGTTTTAAACAGCATGAAATTGTTTGAGAAGTCAGAGAAATAGAGGAAAATGTGAAGTTCTAAAGCTGTGCTACAGTCATAGAATCATTAAGGTGGGAAACGACCACTGAAATCATCTAGTCCCACCACCATGCTTGCTAAACCATGTCCCTAAGTGCCACATCTACCATTTTCCTGAAAATCTCCTGGGACAGTGATTCCACCACTCCCTGAGCAGCCTGTTCCAATGCACTACCTCTGCTTCTGAGAAAAAAACAAATTCTAATATCCAACCTGAACCTCCCTTGGCTCAACTTCAAGCCACTGCCTCTTATTCTATCATTGTTATCCGGAACAAGAGTCCAAGATCTACCTCCTTTCACATAGTTGTAGAGAGCAATAAGGTCTCCCTTGAGCCTCCTCTTCTCCAGACTAAACAATCCCAGTTATAAATGAAATCCTGCTGTTGTTGTTATTATTTTTTGTTGTTGTTTTGTTTTAATTTAGAACTCAATCTGAGGAAAGGATCCCAAAGAAAAAAAATATTTTCTTTTTGTTTTAGATACACCTGGTCCACCAGCTGCAGTGAGAATTAAGGAAGTATCAAGAGATTCTGCAACACTTACTTGGGATATTCCAACCATTGATGGTGGAGCCCCTGTCAGCAATTATATAATTGAGAAACGTGAAGCTTCCATGAGAGCTTACAAGACTGTCACTACCAAATGCAGCAAGACATTTTATAGAGTTACTGGACTTCTGGAAGGAGCTTTGTATTATTTCAGAGTACTGCCAGAAAATATTTATGGCATTGGTGAAGCTTGTGAAACGTCTGATGCAGTATTAGTATCTGATGTACCTATACCACCACAAAAACTGGAAGTGATCGATACCACCAAATCAACTGTTACTCTTGCTTGGGAGAAACCAGCACATGATGGTGGCAGCAGATTGACTGGCTATGTTATTGAGGCCAGCAAAGCTGGAACAGAAAGATGGTTGAAGGTAGTGACAGTAAAGCCTACCGTCTATGAACATACAATTATCTCTCTCAATGAAGGTGAACAGTACTTGTTTAGGGTCAGAGCACAGAATCAGAAGGGTGTTTCAGAAGCACGAGAAATTGTCACAGCAGTAACAGTACAGGACCAAAAAGGTGAGTATCTACTGCTAAAAATAACAGTGTGAAACTGACACCAAGTGAATGGAATATTTATAAAACGTATACTGAGAAAATCAATGTACTTCTTTCTTTTCTTAGTTCTGCCGACAATTGACCTTGCTGGAATACCTCAAAAGACAATTCATGTACCTGCTGGCAAGCCCATTGAGTTAGCTGTTCCTATTGGAGGACGGCCACCTCCAGCTGCATCTTGGTTCTTGGCTGGTTCTAAACTAAAAGAATCAGAACGCATCAAAATGGAGACTGTTGCCAAAATGGCTAAACTGACAGTTCGTGAGACCACCATTCATGACACTGGAGAGTATACACTTGAACTGAAGAACACAAGTGGAACAGTTACTGATACAATAAAAGTTATAATCCTTGGTAAGAGCTTCTGAAAGTTATTTGTCTGAACTTTGCTCCCACCGACATGATTCCTTCTCTCAACATTATTTTTTGGCTTTTAATTTTATTTTTTCATAGACAAACCTGGGCCTCCTGTTGGACCTATCCGAATTGATGAAATTGATTCAAATTATGTAACCATCTCCTGGGAGCCACCTGAGCTAGATGGTGGAGCTACACTTAGTGGCTATGTGGTAGAGCAGCGTGATGCTCACCGTCCTGGATGGCTGCCAGTTTCAGAGTCAGTAACCAGAACAACATACAAGTTCACCAGGCTTGTTGAAGGTGCAGAATACGTGTTCCGTGTGGCTGCTACAAACCGCTTTGGAATTGGATCTTACCTGCAGTCTGAGATTATAGAATGCAAGAGCAGAATTCGTAAGTCTATCTTTAAGAACAGAATATGCATATTTACATGGCTCATGTAGCCACACATAGATAAGATTTTCCTAAATGTTATTACCTTCTTTTGCCAAGTAATGGGATACATTGTGGTACACTGTAACCTTTGTCTGTTTCTGGGGAAAAACACCATCCATAAGCATATTTAGGTATTGTAAATGCACCACAGAGAATGTGGACAGTAAGCATGGACTTTTTGTGCTCAGATCTATTGTTAGCTATCTACTAGTACTGAAAATTTGCTTTACACTCCATTACAAAAGAAGGATTATGTCATTGGCCTAGTTTGTAAAGTACGTTGATTTTTTTTTTTTAATTTAAAAGAAGTTTGATACAATCTTGATAGTACATTGTCATTCATAGTACATTGCATATTTCTCTGTGTAAAATTATTTGATGCTTTCTTCACTACATCTGTTTTCTTTTTACAGGTATCCCTGGCCCTCCTGGCACTCCAGAAGTCTTTGATGTCTCTCGAGATGGTATGACATTAACTTGGCATCCTCCAGATGATGATGGTGACTCACAGATTACTGGTTATATTGTGGAACGCAAAGAAGTTAGAGCAGATAGATGGATTCGTGCAAATAAAGTTCCAGTCACTATGACTCGTTACCGTTCCACTGGGTTGGTTGAAGGATTAGAATACGAACACCGCGTCACAGCAATCAATGCAAGAGGTCCTGGGAAACCCAGTCGTCCTTCCAAGTCTGTTGTTGCCAGGGATCCAATTGGTAAGTAATTTCCTACATAGATTAAGCATATTATGGCAGAATGGAAGGATCCTACTGAAAAATGATCTATACCTTTTTTTTTTTTTTTTTGAATGATCCTACCTCTTTTTGGTAATTTGGAAATTTATCTGCGTATGTTTATAAACAGCAGAGGAGATTCTGACTAGAAGAAACCAGGAAAAATAGTAGTGAAAATCTTTTATTACAAGTTTCCCTGTGTAAATCCTATAATGACTACATACAGATTGTATGCTGGGAGTTAGCATTTGTTATGTGTTTTAAATCTTCATAAAGAAGATCTTACTGAGTCTTTGTATGGTCTTCTCTTCCAGCTCCTCCAGGGAAACCTCAGAATCCAAGAGTCACTGACACTACAAGAACATCTGTCTCTCTGGCCTGGAGTCCACCAGAAGATGAAGGTGGCTCTAAAGTCACCGGCTACTTAATTGAGATGCAGAAGGTAGATCAGTTTGAATGGACTAAGTGCAATACCACTCCCACCAAGATTCGTGAATACACTTTGACACATCTACCACAAGGAGCAGAGTACAGATTCCGCGTGCTAGCCTGTAATGCTGGTGGGCCAGGAGAACCTGCTGAAGTGCCTGGAACGGTCAAAATAACAGAAATGCTTGGTAAGACACTGCACATCTTAACTCCTATTGAAACCCGTCCTAAAGAAGTATTTAACCAAAGTGTGTACCTGTAACAAACACGTAGCCTGAGATGTTAATTTTCTTTACAGAATATCCTGACTTTGAACTTGATGAAAAATACCAGGAAGGTCTCATGGTGAGGCAAGGTGGAGTTATCAGGCTTACAGTACCCATTAAGGGTAAGCCCATTCCAGTATGCAAATGGACAAAAGAAGGACATGACATCAGCAAAAGGGCCATGATTGCAACTTCTGAAACTCACACAGAACTTGTGATCAAAGATGCAGAAAGAGAAGATTCTGGCACCTACGATCTGGCACTTGAAAACAAGTGTGGCAAAAAAGCTGTGTATATTAAAGTCAGAGTGATTGGCATTCCAAATCCACCAGAAGGGCCTCTTGAGTATGATGATATACAAGCTCGTTCTGTCAGAGTAAGCTGGAGACCTCCTACAGATGATGGCGGTGCAGATATACTAGGTTATGTTGTCGAGAGACGAGAAGTACCAAAGACTGCCTGGTACACTGTTGATTCTAGAGTAAAAGGGACATCTTTGGTAGTGAAAGGTCTAAAGGAAAATGTGGAATATCACTTCCGTGTTTCTGCGGAAAATCATTTTGGCATTAGCAAATCTCTCAAATCTGAAGAACCAGCTGTACCAAAGACACCACTGAGTAAGTCCCCATTTTAAATCTTTCAAGACTTTTTTTGATGACTACTGCTTGCTTACTTACATTATGCTTCTACAGGTGCAATAGTATGTGCAAATAGTTGAATGCTATGGCTTTATTATTTCTACTAATCATGTTCTTGTCATTTATCAGATCCTCCAGAGCCTCCAAACAACCCACCTGAAGTGCTTGATGTCACAAAGAGTTCAGTTAACTTGTCCTGGTCCAGACCTAAAGATGATGGTGGTTCTCGTGTAACTGGGTACTACATTGAACGTAAGGAGACATCTACAGAAAAATGGGTCCGACATAATAAAACACAGATCACTACTACAATGTACACAGTCACGGGACTTGTTCCAGATGCTGAATATCAGTTCCGTGTTGTTGCTCAAAATGAAATTGGTGAAAGTGAAGCAAGTCCTGCTTCTGAACCAGTTGTATGCAAGGATCCATTTGGTAAGAAAATGTTTTTGCATTAATAGATCTTGTGAAGAAAAACTGAGTAACATTCAGAAAGGAATTTTATTTCTGTATATTTTGCAATTTTCAGACAAACCAAGCCAACCTGGAGAAATTGAGATCACTTCAATATCTAAGGACAGCATTACAATGGAATGGGAGCGTCCTGAAAGTGATGGTGGCAAAGAGATCCTTGGCTACTGGGTTGAATATCGACAGTCTGGAGAAAGCACCTGGAAAAAATGCAATAAAGAAATCATCAAGGACAGACAGTTTACAGTAGGAGGTTTATTGGAGGCCACAGAATATGAATTCCGTGTTTTTGCAGAAAATCAGACTGGCCTCAGCAGACCTCGAAGGACTGCTATGGCAGTGAAAACTAAATTAACATGTAAGCAAAAAAATACACTGTCAGATTTGCTGCAATACTGCTGTGATGTGCGTCATAAATTATGGTGCTACATTGAATGTGCTTTACAAATTATTTGCCAACATGACTGTCCTAAGGCATAGTGCAATTCTTCAAATGTAAGAGGCACAAGCATAAATGAAGCTTAAATTTCAGTAACATAACAATAGGGGAACATTACATGTTAATCATCGTTATTTTTATTTTTTCTTTCTTTTAGCTGGAGAAGCACCTGCCATAAGAAAAGAAATGCAGGATGTTACAACTAAACTGGGTGAAGCAGCTCAGCTGACATGCCAGATTGTTGGGAGACCTCTTCCTGATATTAAATGGTACCGCTTTGGCAAAGAATTGGCACAGAGCCGAAAATACAAAATGTCATCTGATGGACGCAACCATACACTGACAGTATTAACAGATGAACAAGAGGATGAAGGTCTCTACACTTGTGTGGCTACCAATGATGTCGGAGAAATTGAAACTAGTGGCAAGCTATTGTTACAGGCTCCTCCTCAGTTCCACCCTGGCTTCCCATTGAAAGAGAAATACTATGCTGGTGCTGGTGGCACTCTCCGCCTTCACGTTGTGTATATTGGCCGACCAGTACCAGCAATAACTTGGTTCCATGGCAACAAGCCTCTGAGAGGATCAGAATCAGTTACTATTGAGAACACAGAGCATTATACTCATCTTGCTATTAAGAACGTCCAGCACAAAACTCATGCTGGGAAGTACAAAGTGCAACTCAGTAACACGTTTGGAACAGTTGACACTGTACTTAATGTGGAAATACAAGGTAAAGAATGTTATTCTCAGTGTATTTGTGGAATATTTTCTAAAATACTGAATAGCAAAAGAAAGAACTAAAATGATGCTGCTTTCTGTTTTGCAGATAAGCCAGAAAAGCCAGAAGGGCCAATCGTTATAGAGTCAATACTAAAGAACTCAGTGGTGATTAGCTGGAAACCACCAGAGGACGATGGAGGTGCTATGATAACAAATTACATCATAGAAAAACGTGAAGCCAAGGAAGGAGCAGAATGGGAACTTGTATCTTCAAGCATTTCAGGCACAACTTGTAGAATTGTTAATCTAACTGAAAACGCAGGCTATTATTTCCGTGTTTCTGCTCAGAATACATACGGAATTAGTGGAGCACTGGAAGTCTCGTCAGTTGTTGTTATGAAGCCTCCATTTGGTAAGTGAACACCAAAATATCCAGTTCAGTATGCCTCTGTAATTACTAAGGCAAGTTCACTTCACTTCAACGTTTGAATCTCTATTCGTTACAGAAAAACCGGGACAACCTGGTCAGCCAGTAGCAAGTGCTATCACAAAAGATTCTTGTGTTGTCTCATGGAAGCCACCTGCGAGTGATGGAGGTGCAAAGATCAGAACATACTATCTTGAGAAGCGTGAGAAGAAACAAAACAAGTGGATTTCTGTAACAACAGATGAAATTCGTGAAACTGTATTCTCTGTGAAAGACCTTATTGAAGGCCTTGAATATGAGTTCCGTGTAAAATGTGAAAATCTAGGTGGTGAAAGCGAGTGGAGTGAGGTATCACAACCAGTCATTCCAAAATCTGATGTACCAATTCAAGCTCCACATTTCAAGGAAGAACTAAGAAATCTGAACGTGAAATTTCAAGCTAACGCTACATTTGTCTGTAAAGTCACCGGTCATCCTAAACCAGTTGTCAAATGGTACAGGCAGGGCAAAGAAATCATGCCAGATGGTGAAAAGATCAAAATACAGGAATTCAAGGGTGGATACCACCAGCTAATCATTACAAATGTAACAGATGATGACGCCACAGTATATCAAGTTAGAGCTACCAATCAAGGAGGGTCAGTGTCTGGCACCGCCTCTTTGGATGTTGAAGGTAAATGAAGGGTCTCAATGCCCAAGACAGATTCTCGTTAAATTTTGAGCAGTTAGGTGCTCTTCTCACGTGTTTTTGCTCATGTGTTGTTTTTTTCTTCCTCTTTTTGTTCCAGTTCCTGCAAAGATTCACTTGCCCAAAAACTTGGAAGGTATGGGAGCCGTTCATGCCCTTCGAGGGGAAGTAGTGAGCATCAAGATTCCATTCAGTGGCAAGCCTCCTCCCGTGATCACATGGCAGAAGGGACAAGATCTCATTGATACTAACGGACATTACCAAGTCATTGTTACAAGATCATTCACATCTCTTGTTTTCCCAAATGGTGTTGACAGAAAAGATGCAGGTTTTTACATTGTTTGTGCCAAAAACAGATTTGGAATTGATCAAAAAACAGTTGAACTAGATGTGGCTGATGTGCCTGATCCACCAAGAGGTTTGAAAGTAACAGACATTTCAAGGGATTCAGTCAACTTAACCTGGATTGAACCAGCCACTGACGGTGGGAGCAGGATCATAAACTACATTATTGAGAAACGTGCTACAACAGCAGAGCGGTGGATTCGTGTTGCACAAGCTCGTGATACACGATATACAGTAGTGAACCTATTTGGCAAGACCACCTATCAGTTCCGTGTAATTGCAGAAAACAAGTTTGGCCAAAGTCAGCCTTCTGAACCTACTGATCCAATTATAACAAAGGAAGATAAGACTAGAGTAATGAACTATGATGAAGAGGTTGATGAGACCAGAGAAGTCACCACAGTTAAAGCTGCTCACTATTCTACGAAGGAACTCTACGACAAATACATGATTGCAGAAGAGCTTGGACGCGGGCAGTTTGGCATTGCGCACCGTTGTGTTGAGGCAGTTTCAAAGAAGACTTACCTGGCTAAGTTTGTCAAAGTAAAAGGTGCTGACCAAGTTTTGGTAAAGAAAGAAATTTCTATTCTTAACATTGCTAGGCACCGAAATATCCTGTATCTTCATGAATCGTTTGAGAGCTTAGAAGAATTGGTCATGATCTTTGAATTCATTTCAGGAGTCGATATCTTTGAAAGAATCAGCACAGCTTCATTTGAACTGAATGAAAGAGAAATAGTAAGTTATGTACGCCAGGTCTGTGATGCACTAGAATTTTTACATCGCCACAGCATTGGACATTTTGATATCAAACCAGACAATATTATTTATTTCACAAGAAGGAGCTCTGTAGTTAAAATTGTTGAATTTGGTCAAGCCAGACAACTGAAGCCTGGAGACAGCTTTAGACTCCAGTTTACTTCACCTGAATACTATGCACCTGAAGTACATCACCATGATCTGGTCAGCACAGCTACTGACATGTGGTCAGTTGGAGCTCTAACGTACATACTTCTCAGCGGCATTAATCCTTTCATCGCTGAAACAAATCAACAAGTTATTGAAAATATTCTAAATGCTGAATACAATTTTGATGATGAAGCATTCAAAGACATAAGCATTGAAGCTATGGACTTCATCGATCGCCTGTTAGTAAAAGAAAGAAAAGCTCGAATGACAGCTGCTGAAGCACTTAATCACACGTGGCTTAAACAGAAAACAGAGAAGACCAGCACTAAAACCATCAAGACCTTAAGACACAGGCGTTACTACCACACTCTAGTAAAGAAGGAGTGGAACACAGTTGTGTCAGTAGCCCGTATTTCCTGTGGAGGTGCTATTAGATCTCAGAAAGGTGTAACAGTGGCGAAAGTTAAAGTTGCTCCGATAGACATCGGTCCCATTGCTGGGCAGATAAACCATGCTGCTGCAGAAGAAGGAGGTCATGCCAAATACGTGTGTAAGATTGAAAACTATGATCAGTCCACACAGGTCACCTGGTACTTCGGTATGAGGCAACTAGAAAACAATGAAAAATATGAAATCAATTATGAAGAAGGTGTGGCGACAATGTACGTCAAAGATGTTTCTAAATCAGATGATGGAACCTACAGATGCAAGGTTACAAACGACTACGGTGAAGACAGCTCTTATGCAGAACTTTTTGTTAAAGGTGTTAGAGAAATGTCTGAGCACTACAGATGTAGAGCTGTTAGGAAAGTGAAACGCCGGGTTGATGCAATGAGACTCTTAGAGCGTCCACCAGAATTTACTTTGCCTTTGTATAATCGCACTGCATATGTTGGAGAAAATGTCAGGTTTGGTGTAACTATAACAGTCCACCCAGAACCTCGATTAACATGGTTCAAAGCGGGCCAGAGAATCAAACCTGGTGATGACGATAAGTATACTTTTGAATCAGACAAAGGTCTTTACCAACTCATCATCCATAAAGTCACTGAAGAGGACGATGCTGAATACAGTATTGTAGCACGCAATAAATATGGGGAGGACAGCTGCAAAGCTAAGCTGACTGTGATTCCGCATCCACCTCCAGCAGATACTACCCTGAGGCCAATGTTTAAAAGGCTGCTGGCCAATGCCGAATGCCAAGAAGGCCAAAATGTCAGTTTTGAGATCAGGGTATCTGGTATACCAAAACCAACACTGACATGGGAGAAAGATGGTCAACCTCTGTCCTTTGGTCCTAACTTCGATATTATTCATGAAGGTTTAGATTACTATGCTTTGCATATCAGAGATACTTTACCAGAAGACAGCGGTTATTACAGAGTTACTGCTACGAACAGTGCTGGATCTACAAGCTGCCAGGCTTATCTAAAAGTCGAACGCTTGAAATATGTCAAGCGTGAGTACAAGACTGAAGAAGAACGGGAGAAGCATGTACAAAGGCAAATTGACAAGACCTTAAGAATGGCAGAGATCCTTTCTGGGGTTGAAGCTGTTCCATTGACACAAACTGCACAAGAGGCTCTCAGAGAAGCTGCTATCTTATACAAACCAGCTGTCAGCACTAAGACTGTCAAAGGTGAATATGAAATTAAGAAAGAAGAAAAGAAGGAAGAAAGAAAGCTTCGTATGCCGTATGAGGTTCCAGAGCCTCGCAAACATGTGCACACTACTCTTGAGGAAGATCAGACCATTAAACATTTTGTGCCTCTGTCAGATATGAAATGGTACAAGAGGCTGCGGGACCAGTATGAAATGCCAGGAAAACTTGAGAGAACTGTTCAGAAACGCCAGAAACGCATACGTCTTTCCAGGTGGGAGCAGTTCTATGTGATGCCACTGCCACGCATTTCTGATCAGTATAAGCCTAAATGGCGCATACCGAAGCTAACACAAGATGATCTTGAAACTGTGAGACCAGCACGTCGGCGTGCACCATCTCCAGATTACGAATTTTACTACAGACCAAGGAGGCGGTCACTTGGTGATTTATCTGATGAGGAATTACTCCTGCCTATTGAGGACTATTTAGCCATGAAGAGAACTGAAGAGGAAAGACTGCGCCTCGAAGAAGAGCTTGAGCTAGGCTTTTCTGCTTCCCCACCAAGTAGAAGCCCCCCACGCTTTGAGCTGTCTGCGCTTCGGTACTCAACTGCAGGAGCACAGGTCCAATCAGAAGAAGAAAGAAAGAGAGAGCTGAGGTATTCCAGCTACCATATCCCAACTAAAGCTGACACAAGCGCAAGCTATGCAGAGCTACGTCAGCGCTATGACAGAGCTGCCTACAGACCCCCCAAACAAAAGCAAAGAATAATGGCTGAAAGAGAGGATGAAGAATTGCTCCGTCCTGTTGGCGCTACTCAAAGACTCTCTGAGTACAAGAGTGAGCTGGAATATATGGCAGAAGAGGAAAAGAGTAGACTTAGGAGAAGGAGGGAAAGAGAAATAACTGAGATCACATCAGAAGAAGAAGAAGAAATAGAAATGGTGCAACATGTTCACAGGGAATTTTCACCTCCTTCCAGATTACTAAGGAGAAGAAGATCCCTTTCTCCAACTTACATTGAGTTGATGCGCCCTGTATCTGAATTAATTAGACCCCGCTCACGACCTCCCGAGGAAAGTGAAAGAAGATCCCCAACACCAGAGAGAACTCGACCACGTTCACCTAGCCCGGTTTCTACCGAAAGATCACTCTCTCGGTTTGAAAGGATGGCAAGATTTGACATTTTTTCTCGATATGAGTCCATGAAATCTGCTTTGAAAACACAGAAAACTATGGAAAGGAAATACGAAGTCCTAACTCAACAGCCTTTCACCCTTGACCATGCTCCTCGCATTACCCTGAGAATGCGCTCACACCGTGTGCCGTGTGGCCATAACACCAGGTTCATTCTGAATGTCCAGTCAAAGCCAACGGCTGACGTGAAATGGTACCACAATGGTATTGAGCTCCAGGAGAGCAGTAAGATACATTTCTCAAATACCAGTGGGGTATTAACACTGGAAATTCTCGACTGTCATATTGATGACAGTGGAACATACAGGGCTGTATGCACAAACTACAAAGGAGAATGTTCTGATTATGCAACATTAGATGTTACTGGAGGAGATTACACGACATACTCTTCACAGCGGAGAGATGAAGAAGTACCACGGTCAATTTTACCTGACCTGACAAGAACAGAGGCATATGCAGTCTCATCATTTAAAAAAGCATCTGCTACAGAAGCGAGTTCCTCAGTAAGAGAGGTCAAATCAGAAGTGTCAGCAACAAGAGAGTCACTTTTATCATATGAACACCACGCTTCTTCTGAAGAAAAAATCACTGCCTCTGAACAGAAATCACTGGAAGAAAGGACTGTACATAAGGCATTTAAGAGCACTCTGCCAGCAACGATCCTTACAAAGCCACGGTCAATCACAGTTTCTGAAGGCGAGACTGCAAGTTTTTCATGCGATGTTGACGGTGAACCAACGCCAACAATAACATGGGTCCGTGCGGGTCAACCTATCGTTTCTTCCAGGCGCTTCCAAATAACACGGACACAGTACAAATCTACTTTTGAAATTTCTTTGGTCCAGATTTCAGATGAAGGAAGTTACACTGTTGTGGTGGAAAACTCTGAAGGAAGACAGGAAGCGCACTTCACCTTGACTGTTCAAAGAAAAAGAATCCCTGAAAAAGCAATTACATCACCTCCGAGAATCAAATCTCCTGAACCTCGTGTAAAGTCTCCAGAGCCAGTTAAGTCTCCTAAACGAGTGAAATCTCCCGAACCCATCAGTACCCACCCAAAAGACAAGACACCACCTGGAGACAAAACAGTGCCAGTAGAGAAAGTACAATTACCAACTGCTTCTCCTCCAAAGATAAAACAGCAACTGAAAGCAGAAACCCTTGGAGATAAGGTGAAGTTATCCTGCACTGTTGAAAGTAGTGCTTTAAGCGTCAGGGAAGTGGCTTGGTATAAGGATGGCAAAAAACTGAAAGAAGACCATCATTTCAAGTTTCATTATGCAGCAGATGGCACATATGAGCTCAAAATCCATGACCTTACAGAATCTGACAAAGGAGAATATACTTGTGAAATTATGGGAGAAGGAGGTATTTCGAAAACTAACTTCCAGCTTACTGGCCAAGTATTTAAAAATATACATTCCCAGGTACGAAGTGTCTCTGAAACTCATAAATCAGTTGAGAAAGGAGATGAAGTACTTACTGTTTCCACCCAGAAGAAATCATCAGTGGCAGCTGAAGAAAAAGCAGCAATTGAAGAAGTCATTAAAAAGTCAATTGTTACTGAAGATGTCAAACAATTGAAAGCAGAAATTAGAGCTGCTTCTACTCAAATGACCGTGTCTGAAGGGCAGAAAGTGACTTTGAAAGCCAACATTCCTGGTGCCTCTGAAGTAAAATGGGTGCTAAATGGAATGCAGCTAAGAAATTCAGATGATTACAGATATGGCATTTCTGGAAGTGATCACACACTAACTATCAAGAAGGCTAGTAATAAAGATGAAGGTATACTCACCTGCGAAGGTAAAACTGATGAAGGCGTTATTAAATGCCAGTACGTGCTTACCTTCTCTAAAGAACGCTCAAACGAACCAGCATTTATCATGCAGCCGAAATCTCAAAATGTCAATGAAGGACAAGACGTGTTGTTCACCTGTGAAGTTTCTGGAGATCCTTCTCCTGAAATTGAATGGCTTAGGAATAATCAACCTGTAAGTATTACTTTTTTATGTTCACTTCAAAACTTAGAATTCTTCACTGAACTGATCTTATTGAAACCATTTTATCCTCCACAGATTTCTGTTTCATCACATATGAGAGTGACTCGCTCTAAAAACACTTATTCACTTGAGATTCGAAATGCTGCAGTGAGCGACACGGGGAAGTACACAGTTAAGGCTAAAAATTACCACGGGCAATGCTCTGCTACAGCATCTTTGACTGTATTCCGTAAGTTCATTTTCTGCATCTTGTATTGACAATAATTGGATCTTTTTGCTGTGGTATGCCTACTAAAAGGATTTTTGATAAAAGCCACCAGCAAGGTTGATACAGGTATTTTAACAAGTTTCTGTTTATTATGTATATTGATATATCCACAAAACTAAAGATGATTAGAAATTAAAAATCTTCACAGCTCCCACAGAGAAGCATGTAGATGTTCTTTTGTATCCCTAGATGAGTGTTAACAGAAAGCTGTGAACATTTCTTCTAGGCTAAGACCTTGGTGCTAGCAAGCACTTTTTCCTGAATTACTAACAGAACCTCATCCAATGAAACAAAATAATTCTGCAGTTGAAAACCGTTATGATACCTTACGAACCAGATTTAAGATTTTATTGGCTGTACAAGGACATCTCTGTTCCTAGCACCACGGGGTTACTATGATTTGCTTGGATGACTGCGCTTGGGCTTAAAGGAAAGCTGCAGTAGCTGATCGCTTCTGCTCTCTTTGATAACTACAGAAGAGTGCAGCGACCTCTAGAGCTTCCAGTATGATGCTTGTTAAGAACTTGGAAGTGTTCCACAACTTCTACAATTATGAACTGAACACACAGTTTCTCATTTTAACAATGGCATTTTTGGCAAATAGGGTGTTGATGATCTGTTTCTTCTTAAACATGTATTTCCCTTCCACCTGATACAACCTAGCAACTGTTCTGTTTCCTACTTGTTTCATTTCCAAATTAGCATTTGTAACTTGGGCATCTTGAAACAAATTTTACACAATTATATTCTCCATTGCAGTTTTCCAATGAAAGCAAACTAAGCTAAGCTGTCTGTCTGTTCATTTCTGTGAAATTAACCATATAGACTGCATGACTTCCTTAGTTAATGTGATGTTATTGGTTTTTCCTTCTATGTTTGCGATGCTCCTCAGCTCTAGTTGAAGAACCTCCAAAGGAGGTAGTATTGAAGACAAGTGGCGACGCAAGCATGCACGAAAGTTTTTCTTCTCAATCCTTTCAAATGGCTGCTTCTAAACAAGAGGCTTCATTCAGCAGTTTCAGCAGTAGCAGCATGACTGAAACGAAATTTGCAAGCATGTCTGCCAAAAGCATGTCCTCCATGAAAGAATCCTTTGTAGAGATGAGCTCCAGCAGTATTATGGGGAAATCTAGCATGGCTCAACTGGAAAGTTCAACTAGTAAGATGCTTAAATCAGGTGTGAGAGGTGAGCAATGAATTACTGGTAGACTTAGTGCTTTGAATATCCTGAACTAGTCCTTGAAGTAAACCTGCTACACCTCATAGGGGCTTAGTGGAAACAAACTAACTTGGTATTTCTTCTGTTTTGTAAAGGAGTACCACCAAAAATTGAAGCTCTGCCATCTGACATCAGTATTGATGAAGGAAAAGTTCTCACGTTATCTTGTGCTTTTTCGGGTGAACCTGCTCCTGAAATAACATGGTACTGCAGAGGGAGAAAAATTACCAGTCAGGACCAGCAAGGCAGATTCCACATTGAAACCAGCGAAGATCTAACCACCCTGATCATCATGGATGTCCAGAAGAACGATGGTGGAATTTACACTCTGAATTTAGGAAATGAATTTGGTACCGATTCTGCCACTGTGAATATTAATATTCGATCAATTTAGAAAGCTTGATCTGTATTATTTACACTTGTCTTTTTACAAGTGATTAATATATGGACTGATCTGTAAATATTAAAAAAAAATATTTTTGTACCTACCTGAATGAGACAAAGTCCAGAGATATACATTATGACTTATAGTCATTATTGACCTAAGAATTTTAAACTTTTTTCACTGACATGTACATACTGTATATAGCCGAAGTTAACGGTTATGAAGCTTTGTACCATTTGTTTTATGACAATTTGAAATGTAATTTTTGGAATTAACAGTTGGTAGGAGAAAGTTTCCTGGCAAACGACTATCCTGCTCAACATTTAACTAATTTTTGTGCCTCAACTCATTGTTGATGTTTAAGAATGCCTCAACAGGTAGAGAGGCTCCCTGTTGAAGATAGCCAACCATCAAGAGAGGATACTGTGCACAGTATTTCATACATGCACAAATAATTATGTTGAATCAGAAATGTAAGGCACTGGTGATATTTACAATTACCCTCCTGTAAGTATTACTTTAATGTTTTACATTGGATCTGATTATGTCGTAATTTCCGAACCTGACTGACAATTTTTGAACAAAGTGCAAGCGGCCAGCACTTTGTTCGCCCACTGTTTGGGTGCTGCTTCTGACACACTGACTGCCTGAATGGCTTTAAAAAAGTAACATCACCTGGCCATCCCCATAATCAACAAAGCCATTTAGGTACTCAAGTGCAGCAGCAGTACCAACTCTTGGAGGTTTGTAGGGTGCAGTGATTGAGTTTGTGTAGTAGTATTAGACACTTAGTAGTAACCTACAGGCAACTAAGCAGCGAACCACAGTTTGAAAACAAGCTGTTGTTACATCAGATATTGCCCCGCACTTCAATTTGCTGTAGTTCTTCTAACGTAGTAGTAAATCTAATTGTTAGATGTTGAACCTCCTTGAGATAGAATTGTTCATTTCAAATAAAGCATGCTTTCTGCACCTTAAAGTCTGTGTTTGTTTGGTTTGTTGGGTTTTTTTCTGAGTATTTAAACCCCTTCAGCACTTCTCTTTTTTCCATAGGAAAAAAAAAAAACACACAATTATAAACCAGCTGGGCACTACTCATAGAACAATGAACAGTGATACCACAGTAGTTAATCACAGAATGGCCAGGGTTGGAAGGGACCTGAAGGATCATGAATCTCCCCCCCACCAACACGGCCACCAACCTCCCCATTTAGTACTAGACCAGCCTGTTCCAGCGCCTCACCCCTCTCTCTGTAAAGAATTTCCCCAATGTCCAACCTAAATGTCCCCTCCTTCAACTTGAAACCATTTCCCCTTGTCTTGCCGTTATCTACCCTTTCAAAGAGTTGACTCCCCTCCTGTTTGTAGGCTCCCTTTAGGTACTGAAAGGCTACAGTGAGGTCACCCTGCAGCCTTCTTTCCTCCAGGCTGAATGAGTCCAGCTCCCTTGGCCTGTCGTCACAGGGGAGGTGCTCCAGTCCCCTGATCTGCAAGCACATCTAACTTTAAGCAGATGACTAACTCATATGCCTTAAATAGGATTTCAAGCAATGTACTTACAGGATTTACTGGAGCAGTTCTAATACATAACTTGACACGCTCCTGAGCCTGTGTTCACAAAACACTGATAGAGTCACAACATAGAACTCCAACCTCCCTCACTTTCATAAAACACAGCCCCCAAAAATACCAATTTTCACGAGTAAGCATTCTCTAAATAAAAATAAGAAAATGAAGAATGAATGTCCAAAATTATTTACTTCCTCTGTTCAGGTAGAACACTGGGATTTTTAACTGTGCAAGCCAACATTAGCTCTCTTTAAAGGTAAGACCTATTGCACCCCCACAGCACCAAGTTCACAAAAATATCCTACCACTACCCTGTCAAAGCAGTTAAATTTCATGCTTCTGGATCCTGATGCACCGGGAAAAAATCCTAGCAAAGATTAGTGAGCTGTTTTAAAATGCAGGGCAGTACTCTTATTTTCAGCTTATTATCATCTGATGCTAGAAACTTCAATGATAAAAGTCAGCAACCAGAAAACACCCCTCTCTGTCCACGCAGACAGGATGCAATCATGCCCTTTCTGTGAGAAGTACTTCAGAAATTCCATTTGATTTCAGACTGAGCTCTTCAGATACAAGTGAGATCAAAACTAGACGTGCTAATTACATAACTTTTGTTATGAAGGTCAGCTCCCATTCCCCACAAGAAAGAGCAATAATACAATTACGCCTTTCTAGTTAGCTTTCCCCTGGATCTGGAAGCAAAAATATAAAAGCATCCAGCTTTTTTTTTTTTTTTTTTCCTAATCTCACTGCACATGGACCACTCTGGTTCCAGCTTAGCACCATTTGTTCAGAATGACTTCTTAGCTCCTAATGCCAAAAGTACAATGGTATATCATCTTTACTCATTTCACTTAGACACATTTTAGGATTTCAGCCATAGAGAAGTGGTTCATTAAAAAAAAAAAAAAAAAAAAAAAGCTGATTTACCTTTAGCAAGAACACGTTGCACATACACTAAAAGATATCATTCCAGCTTTAGTCACATGGAAAAAAACAACAGAGGCCTGAAGTAATTAATTAAAGGGAGCTGTTATACTTGAATCTAAGCATTACAACTTTTATCTAACCAATCATATCTAAAATATTTATCAGCAGTATTTTAAACACTGATTTGCAACTACATGCACTGATCAGTCTCGGGAAATTTTTGCACAGAGTCCAGACTATTTATTTTCTCTATAGTCGCTGACAGTCAGAAACAGACTCCCATTAAAGTGACAACATACTTACCACAGTACACACTGGAAAAAACTGGTATGAAATTTCAGTAGGTATCTCTAAACCAGTATATATGATTCAACATAGCACTCAAATACGTTATTTACTTCTCTGAACATTTTTTTTTTTAAATACTTGTTTTTACAATTGCCTTAGATGTCACAGAATACATAAAACCAAACATTTAGGAAGAAAGAAAGTACAAGCATGTGTGGCTGATATGCAAATGACAGGTGCATGATAACTGGCAGAACTGAGCACAAATGACAGCACTGAACTGAAAGCCATTAATAACTTTACTCAAATGAGCCTTTCCATTCCCTTTTGACAACCAACAGAATGGTTTAAAGACTGGTAGCCTACACAAGCAACAGCTTATGTTTTCTCTCAACATTTGGATCTGTTTTGATTTAGATGAATCAATATTTCAGAAGTTTATAATGAAACCTTCAAATCCAACCCCATCTGTCCTTTCCGAACTGCTTCAATACCACCAAATTATTCATAAACATCAAAAGAAGACAACTTAGACCAAATTAAAGAAGATTTGATTATAAAAAACAGATTTTGGTATGTGCTCAAGTACAAAAAGCTCCGTGCATTTATTTAGGAATTGTGTAAACGAAAAACAGTAAATGGCTTGCTTAAAGTGCTCTACAGCTAAGACTTCATAAACCAAGCTTATCTTTAAATGAACACCATTCCCCTCCCCTCCCCCCATGCCAAAAGCTTAAAATGCTAACGCTAGCAACCTTATGGATCAAGGTGGTAATAGGCACTGTTATACTATACTATGTTACTCATGAATTACTGAGTATCAGAATCTGATCTCACAGTTAATGCAGATTTATACTGACGTAAATGAGAGCAGAATGCACCTCCTGGTGTATACCATCCTGAAACAATATAAAGGAATCACCAAAACAGAAGCTCCCTTTGTATATATATATGTCATAAATACAATACGTCCAGATACAGATACACCTATCCATATCAACAGCAGCTTCATGGTCTAATAGTTCAGCTCCTACTTCTGTAAGATGTGCTTTTAGCGAAGTATTACATGAGCAGAGTATATATTAGAAGTGCTGCATTAGCTACTTGTGATGCTACACACACCAGATACAATTTATGCCCATTTTGAAACCTTTAGTAGATTTTTGTATCTTTAGTAGTGAAAGTAGGTTAAAAAAATTTGATGTAAAAGAAGAATAAATAAATACAATTATTAAATATCCAATGTTTGATACAAATGCTTCATATTAAGTTATTTGTATACATTTTTTTTTAATAGAAAAATACACGAAATATTTCTACTCTCATTGGCTAAAAACAAGGACCAGATTATGTATACCCTTGTGTTTTTAAAGAAGGCAATGGCAATTACCATCATGCTGCTAGAGTAGATCCATTAATGCCCAGTCCCACACTCTTCACTCAGGCAAAAAAAGAAAAAAAAAAAAAAAAAGCCCCTACAGGGCCATCAAAGCTCCAGACAGACTGCTTATACAAATGGTCAGCAGGCACAAGCTGCACTTTCTCCAAAAAGGAAAAAAACACAAAACAAAACCTCTTTGCTAAAGTTTATAATCTGCTTTTACTACAGGTAAACTACAGGTTTACTACTGTACCAGTCAGACCTTCAAACTTTTTAAAAAGAGCAACATTTACAAACGTAGATGTTTATCTTTTAAACCATCATTTGTTCCAAAAAAATGCACATTCAAACTGTGAAATATTAGGAAAATACTCTTGCAAATAAACTATATAAAGATAAAATACACTTCAAAGATATTTTTCAGGTTATTCTATAAAGTGCAGAGAAATCCTTCTAAAAAAGGGAAATTACTACTTCCTATAATAACAATATAATTACAGCAGCCTTTGCATAGCATTTTTTATAGAAAATTTAAACACTTTCAGCTTCTTCAGGAAGAAAAGGATGAGAGACTCCCTTCCAGGTCAGATCTTTCATTTGATATCGATCTATTTTCTTCTGGAATGGTTGATGACACCAGATCTCCATTTACAGCATTTCCAGGACAGTGAGCAGATCCTATGAAGATATCAAGAAGTATTTAAATTTCAAATTAAAAAAACCCTCACCCAATCTGTCAGTTATTCTACTTGTTAAGTCTTTGCTCTTCATAAAGGATAAGATGCATAATTACTCTGGACTTCTAAAAGATTTCCATCAGTATCATGCACAAGGATGATGGATATAATCAACGTTCACCTAGTATACATCTGGTACCTTTTTTAAACAATTAGTATTGAATTTGAAGGACAGCTATCTGTGCAGACAAAGACTGATTACAGAAAGAAAAACACTGATTGCATGGACATGCATTTAATTAAAACAATTTCTATTATTAAAATGAAATTGATGACTTCTGCAAGTTGAATATTGTTAGACTGCCTGTCAGGAAAGAGAAAAAATTAGAAAAGTCTGGTATTAGCAGAAACAAGACTTTTCAGCAGTTCTGGAAAGAGTTAGGCTTGGTCAAGACGGTCCAGATGTTAACAACCAAATCAAGACTGATGGGCAACTACATTAGCAGTAAAATGCAGAATGGAGTATAAACCAAGTTTATTAGCTTGGGATTTATGGTGGCAGATCCTAATTTGGTGGCAGGTGACTGAGGCAGAAGTGGTTGTCATTTCACAATACGTGAGCATTAGAGAACCACGGAAACAGTGTGGAGGTGCAAATATCTGAGCCATGATAGCGTAAAAGCATTAGTACCTCTCTGGTAGTCTCTCTCACACATGCTTTCAGCACTGCACAGGCCTCAAGTTTTTTCAATCCAAGTGACACAGTAGGCATTCCAGAAGCAAGCAAGACTAAACCAGAACTAGTCAAGAAGAACTAGTCAAGTTAAAAGTCCTCCTGAGAGGAGTTAGGACAGAGTCCAAAGGACAGCAAGAATCAAGACTGAAAAACCACAGAACTGAATACTAACTCAGTAGGGCCCATTTAACCAGGAGAGACTACTATTTAGTACAAACACTCCTGTTTTGGTTAGATCTCCATTTTAGATTACAAGCACTCCTACTCATTTCAATACTTCAGCTTCAGCTGTAAAATTCTTATTAATATGAATGAAAACCAGAGAAATCAGCTACATAATAGGTGCTTCAATCTGTAGTGCAGGATATGTATAACCAAATCTTTTCCCTCATACTGACATTAGCACTGTAACACTTGACATAAACAGGGTAATAAATTCTACAGAAAGATACAAAAGAAAATCATCCCTCTTTCAAACTTACTCTGAGAATCTTCCAGGGGAGTGTCACTGTAAGATTCTGTATCTGAGTATGTTCTTCTGCGTTGCTGTGAAAAACGATGGAGAGATGAAATTGGTTCCTTCACAGAGTGATTATCCCTATAAACAAAATGAGTTACATTAGTATGAAAAATCTGTAAGAATCCAAATTTTAAAACAACTTTGAATATAGATTTGTTGTTCTATCAATTATGTTTTTCACTATACTAACACAGAAATGACCCGGTCAACAGAACATCCTTGATTTTCGTAATTTTAAAGCCTGACCATTGAAATTAAAAAAATGCAGTTCATTGTTTACATGCAGAAGAAAATAGTTCAAAAATCTGAAAGACTACCCCAAAATACAATAGTAGCACTTCAGGCTACATGTATAACTTTACGAAATTAGCAGAAGTCATTTGCATGAAGTTTCTAGCATGAATAAATATTTACAGAACAAGTAACAGAGACAGCAGCTCCATTATTTGCCAAAGACACTGTGAATCTGCACCTTAATTTTCAAAAGCAGATCAACTTACGCCTTTTAATTTCCTCCCCCCAAGTGAACTTTATCTCACACTTCAATTTTAGTGCTAGCAGGTTCAGGGAGGTGTTTTGAGAAAAAAATCTAATGAAATAGAAAAGTACCTTTCCAAATAACAAGGACCAGGATGGCTAATGGAACGCTTCATCTAGGAAGACAAAAAAAAGTCACAAGTTATTTACAGGAATAATTCACACCAACATTAATTTATACTTTATTTACAGCCTCACAAAGAGGGCGGGTGATTTTCTTTTAATTAAAAACAACTTTCATTAAAAAATAATACAAAGCAAAATACGGCCTGTTTTAACTCTGAAAAGAAAAAAAAAAAAGATGGATTGCCACCAATGCTAAAGCATTCACACAGGAAAATTTAACCAAAATATGTGATAAACAAGAACGCTGAGGTACTCTTCTCCCCAACCAAAAGACCATTTAAATTCTGCACACACAACAAAGCCAAAATTCTGTCCTCTGATTCTTCGTGGTTCTTCTGACACCACTGCCAAACTTTTACATATGAAAGGTATTACATTAGATAAATAAATTGGAAGATAAATAGATTGGAAGAAGATATGGAGATGAGATCAGAGCACAAATAAAGGGATTCCCACAACAAAAAGCTACAATACAGCCCATCTTAGAATCTACATATGCGATTAGTGAGAGATTTAAGACAATTCTGCATATACTGTCCTCCTAAAAAAATGATTAGTAACAAAGTTATGCAAGCAGTATCTTTACTATTATTTACCTTTTTGATAAATAAGACTATATTACATTAATATAAACATTTTTGAATGGTATACATTGAAAGATACGTTATACTGCTGAAGTGCTTCAAGTATTCAAATCTCATTAATTTCACAGATATCTCAGTACAGGGTCTTGATAGGTATGACAAATTACTCCGATTACATAAAGGCTAGAAAACAAAGACTGGAAACAGAGAAGTATTGATTTACTAAATATTTAAAACCAGTACTGAACATAGCAGAGTTAAGATTCCATCTGCTGACATCAAAGCACAAAGCAATAGTTTTCTGCCATTCTTCCTCCCATGAACAACAACATGACCCGTAAAAAACGTATTTTAAAAGTGTCTAACCATTTGGACAGGTGATGGTGACACAGGAGAAACTAAGGGATCAGGGTGAGGCAGCTGGAACATTTCTGGCTTAAACTTGGCATTAGCAATCTTCACGCATTCTTCAAGTGTTGTGATAAACGTATTACACGTGGCACTAAGCAAGGAAGAGGCTTCATTCATGTTCTGAAAGCAAATGAAAGCAAAAGTATAAGAAAGAAAAAAGACATACAATTGCCCCCTACATCCACTAAATTCCATCCTTACTATGAAGACTTAACAGTAATTTAGAATCATAGAATCCTTAGAATGGTAAGTGACCTTTAAAGATCATCTAGTCCAACTCCCCTGCAATGAACAGGGACATCCACAGCTAGATCAGGTTGCCAGGGGTGTGATCCAGCCTCCCCTTGAAAGTCTCCAGGGATGGGGCATCCACCACATCTCTGAGCAACCTGTTCCAGTGCCTCACCACCTAAGTTATCAAAGATTTTTTTCCTTATAGCCAACCTAAATGTAACCGCTTTGAGCTTGCAACTCGTTCCCCCTTGCTATATTGCTGCAGACCCTGCTAAAGAATCTGTCCCCTTCTTTTCCTGTAGCTCTGCTTTGGATACTGAAAGGCCACCACATACCCTTCTCCACTCTGGGCTGAACAGCCCAGCTCTCTCAGCCTATCCTCATAGGAGAGGTGTTCCATCCCTTGGATCACTTTTGTGGCCCTGCTAGGGATATGCTCTAACAGGTCATGCCTTTCTAGTAATGTGGATTCCACATCTGGACACAGTATTCCAGGTAAGGCCTCACCCTTTTCAACCAGCTGGCCATGCCTCTTTTGATGCAGCCTAGGATACATTTGGTTCTCTAGGCTACGAGGGCGCACTGCTGGCTCATGTCCAGCTTCCCATCCACCAGTATCCCCAGGTCTTTTTCAGCAGGATTGCACACGATCTTTTCACCCCCCAGCTTGCATTGATAGAGAGGGTTGCCTCAACTCAGGTGCAAGATCTTGCATTTGGACTTGCCAAACCTCACAATCAGGTGGCCTGTAGTAGACAACAATCACAAGGCTCCCTTTGCTGGCTTGGTCTCTAACTGTCACCTAAAGGCTTTTGACTTGCTCATGACTATTCTTCAGGGATAGCTCTTCACATGCCATTCCTTTTCTGACACAGATAGCGACACCCCCTCCCCTCCTTCATTGCCTGTCCCTTCTGAAAAGCTCATAGCCATTGATAGCCACGCTCCAATCATGGGAATCATCCCATCAGGTTTTGGTGACAGCAACTACATTGCTGTTTTCCAGTAGCACAGTATCTGCCAGATCCTTCTGTTTGTTTCCAAAGATACATGCACTGGTGTAGAGACGCTTCAAGCTGGACAGCTGGTCTTGTCGTCTCCTTAAAGAATAACTCCTAAATTCCTTTTAAGTATTTCCGTTGATTTTTTCCATTGTCTTCTATCACCCCAGCAGTCACTGCCTCATCATCATAGCATTTGTCTGGACTGCAGTTTTGCCAGCACCTGTCGAAGGAGTGGGTCCTTCAATGCCCCTTCTAGCATCATGTCCCTCTAATATAGCTGTGCCATTCCACACCTTATCAATGGAAGGCTTACTTCCCCTGTCCCCCATCCTCCTTTAAAACTCTTCCAATCAGCAATACAGCAATAATAGTGGAGTGGCACAATCCTAGGCTACAGCAAATGAAAACAAGTCCAAACGCAGCAGCAGCGATGGACACAGAAACAAAGGAAAGAATTACTGCTTAACTTTGGAATACCTCAGGCAAGAAGGCAGGGATCTCCAGCAAGATACCCTTGCCTCTAATGCCAACCCTTAAATGACATCTGGGAAGTGCAGATCCTGCCTCCACCCCTTCTGGTCACTCAGTGCATTGCATTCACCTGAGCTCCCCTAGGTTGGCCCTGCCTTCCCAGCAGGTACTCAATCACTGGTTCAGGCTATTACTTAGCACTTCCCCTACAAATGCTTTTATATTTTTACTAGAAGCAGATATAACAGGTCTTCTGTCCTTTTAACCAATATTAGTATTACGTAGACACAGGCATTCAAAAACTGAGTTGAACTTAGATCTCCCAAAATTATGAAGAAGGGAAAAGAACATAAATTGTCAGTGGAACCTTAAGCTGAATAAAGTACCTAATGCCATTATAGAAATTCAATACCTCAATGCTGGGAGGAGAGCAAGTCTCATCATGGTGAACAAATTCTTGTATTGTATGAACTTGCTGCATTAGAAGATCACAGTAGAGACGAAGTTCAGACATTTTGGTTTTAAGAGATTCATTGGTCTCGCTTATTTCTGTAAGAAATAAAGGAAATATCAACTTACAGCATAATTGCTTAAACTATCATTACTTACTGGAAATTTAGGTACAGATCTTTCACAGCAGTACAAGCGCAGAGTGTAGTCTGTGTTCAATTAAAATGGCATGGAAGGTACAGTGGAGTAAAGACAACAACCAAGTTCTTTCATCCATAGTAGTTCCATAGATAGCCTTAGGCATCACCAACTTCAAGAAAACCTGATGGACTGACTCTAAGAAAAGGGGTCTTGGTGGATGGCTCTACCAGGATGGGGTCTTGGTGGCATCAAACTGCCTACCTGCTACTCCTGGGCCAAAACTCTGGCATCCTTTTTACAAAATGCCACCTTTTAGCGAACTCTGCTCATTATAATACCAAAACACATCTCCATTCCAAAAGCTAACTGCTTCCAAGGTGCAAGCAAAAAGCAAAGCAAGAGAATTTTTTGTCAATCAGAACAGAGACGTAACGACTAGAGTCACTCAAGCTCCATCTGCAGAGTAAGAAATGCTAAAAAAAAATGGCTTAAAAGAGTGGGAAGATATGGAAGATACATTCACAGACAAGTGAGAGACAGACCATCTCTGATTCCTGGAATCAGTCAATGGCCTTTTCCCCACACCATAAGGTTGCCTACTGGGTAAGGCTCATGCACTCAGCTATGTTGAACGCTTCCTCAGGAAACTTTGTAATCTCTATAGAGGTTTTTTTTATAATAATTCAGCATGCTTGTGGCAAGGCTGTATTACTATTAGTTATTCCACGTGCTTTACATTGCTTCTGATCAGCCTCACACACTTTGTATACATTGAATTAATCACCAGCAATCTAAAAGCAGCCGTAATCTGTTGCTAATAAACTGCACAATACAAATGATTTAGCTGTGTGGGGCTAAGAGGTTGTAAACAAACACGGAACACCACTAGACTATTAGTTTGTGCTTTTTGGTAACTGATGCTGCTTTAAGGACAATCAGAAAGAAGCGCATAACAAGAAAATAAAGTTGAAATCTGTCTTAACTACAGTGCAATATAGAAAAAAAACCTCACTGACTGAAAATTTAGCAGACCACAGAAATGGTTACGTAAAGACAGCAAAAATACCGTGCAGAAAATAAAAGCAATTATAGAGAATCAGACTGGCAGCACCTGAAATTAAATGGCTTCATAACCGCTACAAACAATACGGTCATAACAGTAAGTTGCTGACACTTCTCACAATAGAAGAGGTCAAGAAGGTAATCCTTTCCCTCTAGTCAAGGCTTGCAAAATCACATCTGGTGTACTCTGTTCAATCTGGACTCCTCAGTGCAAGAAAGATACGAGCATACTGGACCACGTCTGACAAAGGACTGTGAAAATGATTAGGGTACTGGAGTCTCTGACATAAAAGGAGAAAGCGAGGCAGCTGCAAGCATTAAGGCATGGGCAAATATGAAGCAGTTTGCAGATAACTCAGCATTTGACAGGAGGATTTAAAGAAGACATAGCCATACTGTTCTCAGTGACAGGAAAAAAGGCAATGTGCAAAAACTGAAACATAGGATATTTCATCCAAGCTTGAGAAAGTAGTTTTGTACTGTTGTAGTAGTAGTGGACTTTTAACAGTTTTTTACAGTTTTAACAGAAAACTGTAGTATCTCAATCCTTGGAGATACTAAAACTTAACTGGCTGTGGTCCTGGGCAGCCTGCTGTAGCTGAATCTTCTTGAGCAGGTATATAGATCTACACTATCTTAAGAGGTCTCCTTCAGTGAAAAGATTTGGAAAGATAAGAGTATACTCACATTTGTACACATCTCGGGTTAACCAGGAGAGATCACTTTATTTACATTCTTTTTCTTACATTTATTCCCTTTAAATATTTTGATTTTGGTTTTGATAAGAGGCCTTTAGTCTGATTCAGTAAAGTACTTGTGTGTTGCCTTCTTACAGTGAAGGTGATTTCATCCAGTGGATTTTTGGAAGAACTCTCTTCCATAAAAGGAAACTTAAACAATGCCCAAATATTAAAATTTGGGATGCCTTACTGTCAAATAGGACAGAGCTGAACACATTCAGAAATTTTAAGAATAAAGCATGTGACTGATTTTTCATAGAAGTGGTTCTTCATTTTCTCAAACAGAATAAAGACACAGAGTATCACCAACAGAATAAAGACACAGAGTATCACCACTGCAATATCTATAAAAATGCATTAGGCAAAAATGCTAAGAAACATGTATACCTTCTCAGAAACAGCCCTGGGAATCAGATATCCAAACTCCATAGACTGAGTTTAAATTGCTTGTTCTTTATTGCCTACAGTCAGACTTCTAACCAAACATGAAGTATCTGTTAAAGGAGAAATTATACAAGTTTCTTTGAAGTAAACTGAACTCATATTCACAGTAGCTGTGGATACACTGCTTCATATAGTCACAGCAACATTCCTGGAATGCCAAATAGATACATGGTGCAGAACAAATCTGAAGAAGGCAAAGTAATCCAAATTGAAAAGCAATACAGAAAACAGAAAAGTGATAAAGCGTATGCGCAGCAAAATAAAGTCAATAATAGACTGTGTAACACAGATATTTGCATCAGTCACTACCACAACTCAAATACCATGGGGAAATACACCCTACAGATGACTAGAAAGGATTACAACTTCTATTTTGAAGACAACAGTGCTGAATTTCTACCACAGTATTTTTGCTATCGTTATCTGAAAATGTGCAAAAGTGGTTGGCTTGTGCATGCTCTAGGTAACACACATACCTTTTTCTTTTTTTGTTCTAGTATCTGCTAAACAGGCCTTCGCACTTCCCAGTGCTACCAGCCACCTCTGTCTTTCAGCAGCATTGACTGCTTTGATATAGAAATGCTGTTCCCCTGGGATGATTAACTCCATTCTCGTGTTGTCTGTTGCGTGGACTAAAGATATAAAAGAAAAAAAGAAGTTTTAAAAAAAACAAACCAAAACAAAAACACAGAAACAACAGCGCGCACACCCTAACCTGGTAACAATTATTTATTAAATTAAAAAAATCTCAAAGCAATATCACTGTAGTGCTGCCAAACAGAAAGCCCAGTACAGCTCCCTAGTGCATCATCTTCAAGAGAAAAGGCAGGAACATCAAACACCAAACAACGCAAGTAAAAGGACATTTCCTTATTGCATTAACAATTCACTGCACATTAACCTACAGTAACAGCTGCACTCTAACTCTGATCTAAAGATAGCAAACTTAAGAGTTTTGTTGCAAGAAAAATTTATAGAGGACTAAAAAGTATTACAGAGGATGAAAAAGTGAATTAAACTCCTCTGCTGTCAGGCTGCACAGCCCTAGAAACAAGAATCAAGGTGGACTCCACTTACAGTCCATTATATCCATTACCATGTCTTCAAACAGAACACTTTGCTGAGTTCACATTACCAACCACAGTTTCTCCAGATCCACTTCCCACTAGCCATGGATGTAGGAGATAATCAAATCTAGACTTCATCTATTATCCTTCATGCACCATAAGAATAAAACAAAAATGACTCAAGAAAACAAAAAACTGAGCATCTCTTCTTTCTAAGCATCTCCCCTTTCAGATTACTGCTGACACTCTTCTGAAAAATATGCATGTCAGTCCCTTACATGACTGAAAAGAATTATAAAACAATTAGTCTAGGCAACTTCAAGCACAGGCCACATGCACACAACTATTTAGAACAAAGAGGAATATACTGTAGGTTCTGAATTACAATAATAATGAAAAAAAAGCTCTAAATGCCCCAAACCTTTTCTTCTGTTACCATTTCATAATTCATACTCTATTATTCATGAATTAGAAAGCAATCATGTTGAACTATAAATACACAAAAAGAGGAAGGAAAAATCAATGCTGCAAACTGTACATTGGGTGGTCTCTTCCATTTCCCCAACACCTAAAATTTCTTCTAGCAGAAATTCAACTCTTACCTTTTATTTCACACACAGCCATCTTTATACTTCCTTTGCTGCCTTTGCAAACATCATCCTGTGAATCATAGTATGACAATATCCCATTGTCTAAGACAAACCACCGAGGCTGCCAACCTGGTAAGATCAAAAACATGAAAAAGGAAGTTTAGTTTTAATTACTAAATTGCAAATCCAATGCATCTCTTTGGCTGTTAAAGCTTTTATAAATGATGCAGACATTATAGCAATCCCATGACACAACAGGAAATAAAGAGTCTGTGGTCTGAATACAAGAGCTGCTCTATCATCTCACCAGTATTACACAGCTAATTCATTCCCATTCTTTTTGAATGAAAGATTGGCAGTATTTCAGTTTCCACTACTTTCCGTTCTAGTGCAGAATGAAATTTTAATTTAGCCACTGATTAATCCCATTTTGAAGGGATACCCCTGAAGAAACATCTTTGCCCAAATACATTTTTCAGGTAGACTTCCTTTAGATTATAGTCACAGAAATAAACAACTGTCATTGCAAGTGCCATGTTCAGTCTCCTCTACCTACTGTATTTCAGTGAAAACATTTGCATGCCACACTTGACCACTGACACGCCATTTCCTCTGAAGGTAGCTCAGCTCCACTGATCAACAACTTAACGTCAAACACTGTACTGGGAACTGAGATGCAGCTTATATTACGTAGAGTCCATTTACAAGGACAGATTACACCAGCTCCACTCAGATTTTCCCCAGCTTTGCATCAGCAAACCTATTTCATGATCACTGACATTATTCTGCTATAAAACTGAGCAGTTCATACAGGTACGTCTCAGAACTCTACACAGCATTATGACAAATAAAAATGCTAATATATTTTAACCCATGAGGGCCCATGACAACAATTCTTCTATTTAATTCTCTTAGAGCTGTTTCATAAAACTCAATGCTCGGTAGAAAGGGTACTGTATTTCTCAATACTATTAAAAATATTTTTGCCTAGCAAATTACCTTTCTTTCTAAAATCAACACAGAACTTAAGTATTCCTTAGGAGCATACCAAGAACTTGGACCCCTTATAGGCTGTATCAGCTAAGAGATATAAACAGATTATCCCTCTATTTTACAACTTGAGACCACATTTCTAATTTCCTGTTTGGTTGAGTTAGGACAGGAGTAATGTATGGCCAAGGCCTCAACATATTTGGTGACACAAAGATGTGGTCTCTGGGACTCACAATGCCACCAAACCAGCAAACCAAGCTGCAGCCATCTAGCACCCACACGTTTTAGAACTGCAGTTTACACGGCCAGCGCTCTTGAACATCTGCTAAAGGCTTCATACTGCTCACATTTAGTCAATATTGGTGTTAATGCTAATTCAGGAAGCACAGGACCAGATCATATGAAGTACAGCATCACAGACTCATCAAGGTTAGAAAACCATCAAATCTAGCAATAAACCTATCACCACCACGCACATGGAAACATATCCTTCAGTGCTACATCTAAACATTACTTGAACACCTTTATGGACAGTGACTTCATCACTTCCCTCCACGGCCTGTTCCACTATCATATCACAATTCCAAGATAAGGAAATAATAATGTGCAACATTTCTAAGTTATATATTAGCTGTAACAGCATACATCTTTATCTTTCAAAACACAGGCATGTACTCAATACGCAGATCCACATTCTCATAAAAACAGAATACTAAAAACAAGCAAACGAACAAACAAAAAACCCACAATCACTAAGGGACCCCAGATCCCATATAAAACAAAATTCAAGTTATATGTGTACAAAACCACTTATACTAAAACAACGTGCAATGAAACAACTGCATAGAAGACCGTGTCCTATAAAATGCAGCTCTGAAATGCACTAGTTTTTTTTTGTTGTTGTTGTTTTTTTCCCCAAGTGGTGTGGCATTGCACTCTGAACTGCCCTTATCTCCTTGGCACATGCATTAAGTCAACAAGCTTCTGAATAGTCTTATTCTGATAAAAAGGGACCGTATACAGATGATTACTTCTGCCTCATGTTATACCAGCATTGTAAAAAAAACAGAAGCAAGGTGCCCCACAAAAGAAAGCAAAAGAACAAAACCACTTCTTCTAACTTGAGTTTAGATGAGCAACATTTGATATTTGACAAAATACTTAACAAAGTTTGTATTTTACAAGTCCTTAGATGCATACATATTATTGAAACCAGAGTCTCCTTTCCTCCTCCTGTTAAAGGAGAAGGAAACTAAATAATATTTTCCACAGTGCTTCAGCAATGATAACAAGCTGTCTGGCTACTACTGTGAAAACTACAATAAATACTATGGCCTCTTTTTAGCTACAAAAACATTGAGCAGAGTAACAGCAAGGTTGGTAGCAATACTGAAGAAAAACCAGTAATAAGCTTAGTTATCTGAAACTTGTTTCCCCGCAATGCTCAGGAAATTCTAGAGAATTTCTGACACCATAGTTTTCAAATGCAACAGCAGCAGATGCCCTCAGCTGGGCAACACACTTGGAAGGAAGGGTTCTGCAGATTGGTAGTTTAGAGGGAGACTGACTATTAGAGGCAGTCATGTACACGTATGTGTAACTGTCTACTGTACAGCACTTGCAATTACTGTTACGTATTTACCTATTAGGTAACAGACTCCAAATGAGAAGTTCGTAATAAACACCACAAGGTATCATGTTTTCTAAACCTTCAGAGCTTTGCACCATTCTACACTGAAAACCTGAATTCTCTGAAGCAGAACAGCACACACGAGGAGCAGAAGACTGAGAGTGCAATGAAGTCAGTGGTTGCCAAGAAGAGGCTTGATTAGGCACAGCATGGGATCCAGCACAACCTACTCTACAGCAAAATCAGTTCTATTACAGCACCAGAAAAGAAGCCTTTTCCACCTTGAAAGTGCAGCCCACCAACTGCTATCTCCAGAGATGACGTCTCTGTTATGGGAGACTGGAGCAAACAAAGCTGCGCTTTCACACAGCAAACACAGATAATGCAGATCTGTGGTGCATTTCTCGCCACAGCAGCTCTACAGACACAATTCTTGTGTATTTTACCCTGAACTCCAGCTTTTACACATTTTACAGGTTAGGACAGAGAAGCAGAGCCTTTAGAAACCAACATCCAAAACCCAATTAGGAGAACTCAGACTTCAGGAACATTTATCACTGAAGATTTTGGGTGACCCTACCTGATAATGAACAAGTTGCATGGTAAGTCTGCGAACGCCCCTTCCGTGGAAGGCTTAAAGGCCAGGCTGGACGGGCTCTGAGCAACCTGGGCTAGAGGAGGTATCGCAGCCTACAGCAGAGGGCTGGAACTATACGACCTTAAGGGTCCTTTCCAACCCAAACCATTCTACAAGCCCTCAACGGCAAGCAACGCTACCCAGCAGATCCGCACCCGGCAAATAAAAGCCATCTCTCACGAAGACGGAAAGAGCAACATCCGAGCCGGCAGAACGAGACGCCGGGACGGAGGCTCCCCTCTCGGCTGCCAGAGCCCCAGTGAAACGCAGGGCTCGGCCCCGCAGCCGCAGCCCACCGCCCAGCACGAGGCAGGGCGCGACGCCGTGCCCACACGCAGCCTCCCCCCGGGCCGAGGCCCAGAGCCCCGCGGGCCCGGCCGTTCCAAAGGCCGCCGCCGGCCCGGTCCGCCGCCTACCCGCCAGGTAGTTGGTCCACTTGTACAGGACCCCCTCCATCGCTCAGAGCCCCGCTGCGGGCCGCATCCTCCTGCTCCGCCGCGGGGAAAGGGCGGGCGCCGCCGCGGAGCCGGGGCTCGGCTCGCCGCCGGTCCGTGCGCGGAGGCGAAGCCGCCCGGCCCGGCTCAGCCCAGAAGCGGCGCAGCCCGCGGCGGCGCCACCCGCCCGGCGGGGCGCTCCGCGCTCCCCACGCGCGGTTCCCTGGCCGCTCCCTCACGGCCGGTTCACTTCCTGGGCCCGCCCAGCCCGACCGGAGGCCCCGCCTCTTCGGCCGCGCTCGCGCTGCCACGCCGGCGGAACGCGATGGGCCGCGGGCTTTTGCTGCTCCTCGCGGCGCTGGCCCTGCTGGCGGCCCCGGCGCGGGCCGAGGAGGAGGTGAAGATAGAGGTGCTGCACCTCCCCGACGGCTGCGGCCCCAAGAGCAAGAAGGGCGACCTGCTGAACGCGCACTACGACGGCTTCCTGGCCAGCAACGGCTCCAAGTTCTACTGCAGGTGGGCGCGGGGCGGCGGACGTGGCGCGGCCTTCCCCGAGCAGCGGGCAGCGGAGAGGCCGGCAGCGGTGTTGCTGCTCCTCTCGGGCTCCTCCATCCCTCTGTGCCGAGTGCCGGAGGAGAAGCGGTGGCACGCTGAGGCGGGCGCTCCTCGCTGCTATGCTGGAAATAAGCCGTGGGGGGCGGGAATTCCTGCACGGTGCTCCCGGGCCGACCGTGAGACGGCCGAACTGCCTCGGGGAAGCCGGCCCTCCTTCAGGCTCAGCCCTTGCCCGTTTTTGGACAGCTGTCACAGGCAGTGGCCTAGATTTTGACCCAGCCTTAGTTCATCCTTCCACTTATATTATTTAAGAAAAAAAAAATATCAACAGCTAACCGTACATTTAACTACGTTTTACTTGCATTTTTTCCCCCCTTGGAGTGAATATTTTTAACACAAAAGCTCCTTTACACATTTAATTATAAGCATAGCAGAAAAAGAGTAGTATACTTAAGGTATCATTACTATCAAAACGTTCTTCTGCTTTAATAATATAGAATGGCTTTGGGGTGGAAGGGACCTTAGAGATTCATCTAATAATGTAATGACTGATAACCTAAAATCATTTTTAAAATATATACAAAATCTAAATTTGTTGTTATCCACTCAATTTTTTTTAACAGTCGGACACAAAATGATGGTCATCCAAAATGGTTCGTTCTGGGTGTTGGACAAGTCATAAAGGGGTTGGATATCGCTATGATGAATATGTGTCCTGGAGAAAAAAGGAAAGTGGTCATCCCTCCATCATTAGCATATGGACAGCAAGGATATGGTAAAAAAAAAAAAAAGAGTTCAACAATTAAATGTTTTTTTTTGCTCTGTTTTATTTACCTTCAAATGAACAAACTATTGTAAATGACTAAGAGTTGGTGCTTTATTTTTGTAGAACACTTGAGGTGACTGGAACAGCATGGCTTAATTTTGCTAATTCCTGTTTGATTTAAGCAGTCCTTTTCACAGACTGCCACCAAAGCTCTACATTTTGCATCAGAATTCCCAGTACATGCCGCCTGCCTTGGTTTTGTGAGTGCTGCTACAATACTGAAAACATACAGCCATAGGAAGATCCCCATGATTCATATATGCATTTTGTCTTAGTATATTACCGTAGAATCACAAAGATTGGAAAGGATCACTAAGATCATCAAGTCCAGCCATCAACCCACCATGCCCACTAACCCGTGTCTCTCAGTGCCACATCTGCACAGAGACTACTTACCAGGGCAGCTGTTCAAGGCCTCACCACTCTTTCTGGGAGGAATTTTTTACTATGATCCAACCTGAAATTATATTCTATTCATATTTAGTTTCTATTATTTCACTCCTACTAGCTTTAGCCTCTTAATGAAATTCTTCTGAGCAAAACAGAATGTAATCCAGTTCATACCACTGAATCAATTTAACTGGAAATTATTTGTTTAAAAGATTGCTTACATTCTGGATAGTTAATGCATAACATCATCACATAGCCTAATAATTCCATCAATACAATACATGAAATCTGATTTCAATTTATGATTTTAAATAAAAAAAGACTTCTAGACATTTTTATGTTGTGTTTCAGCACTCATGTGTAAATAAATGCAGCCTGGTTTGGGTGTACTAGTTTTTCGTTTTTTTTAAAGCAGCTTCTTATCTATAGTAATTATGTGGTAAATGTTACTGTGTTAAAATCTCATGCATCAGTTCTGTGTTTGATATAATTCCACTGTAGCCAATGAAGTTTAATAGGATCAAATTTTTACCTCTTGAGCATAATGTTTAATGAGCAAGTCCTGCAACAAGGAGAAACACTGGCACAAATAAAAATACCTTCTTTTAATCTAATATAGCATTAACTGTTTGTTCTAGGTAGCACATCAAGAAACTGTTCTGTTTCTGCAACATACCTGTCCTCTGTCTCAGCGTATTCCTGCATGTTATGGAAGATGCCTGCCTAATCTTGAGTTAGAAAAGATGCATGTGGCTTTCTAAATCTTTACATATCTTTCCTTTGTCGGTATGTATATTCATAAATACTGGCACTGAAGTCTAATACTGTATCTTTAATTGGTAAGTAGTATACAAACAATGGTATATATTCAGTTATATTTAAAACTTCTACATGTTCAGGTTTTTAAGATTAAAATCTTTCGAACTTTAAAACTTGTGATTTTTAACATCAGTGTTTTAGATGAGAAGTGTAAGTAAGAGTTTTGTTTGCCTTGTGCTTACAAGCAAAGTACATTTAGTTTTTCTTCAGTTTATGGTCACAAGCTCAACATTCTTTTAAAAGTCATGCACACTAGCTTTGGCTATGAATAGAAGCAGCCTGCATGTTCACATTTTAATATTACACTGCATGATTTCTAGAAGCTTTTTGGCTTTACTTTCAGACCTGATTTGTTTATTCTGGTCTGTTTCAGTTCCTTTTTTGTTTGTCCAGATGCATGATACAGTGCCCTATGTTTTATAGCCAAATGCTTTGAAATGAAATAATACCATCTAACATGTTTTGGTGTTTTTATCTAGGGACCAGAGAAAATATTCCAGTGGTTCTTCAGGGCTTTTTCAGTTGTGAGGTTTTTTGGGGGTTGTTTTGGTTTTCATATGTGAATTAGGTGAATTACATGCTATTGCTTCTTCCTAATGAGATGCATATTTAACTCACTATTTTGCACAGTGTCCTTTTATCATAATTCATAGTAAATTTGTAAAACCTGATATTACCTGTTCATTTCTTCGGACAGAAAATGCATAAAACATCAGTCTAGTACTATAATGCATATATTATAAATCACATTGCAGATATTAAATTAATACATACATCTTAGAATCGATCTCTCAGTAAGCCTCATCATAGAACAATATAAGAAACACTGAGAATATCAGAAATGCTTGTTTTTCATGATGCAGAATCACTCCTCAGAGTTGACTACATTCTCATTTTTGAAAATATGGTATAAACAATATAATTTTCAGGGAAGTATATTGTTTTCAAGTCTCTCCCAAAATAGTTTCTCTAACACAATGACCTGCTGAACCAGTGTCATGCCAGAACATTAACTGATAAGTCTAGCTGTGTAATATTAAAATCAAGCATTTAGTCTGAATATTAACAGTCTTTTGTAACAAAAAATAGGAAAATTCACGTGCATATTTACCATATGTGCAATCACTGAATATACATTATGATTTCTTAAATGTGCTTTTTCTTTTATTCATAGCACAGGGCAAGATTCCACCAAATGCAACACTCATCTTTGAGATTGAACTTTATGCAGTAAATAAGGGACCTCGCAGTGTTGAAGCATTTCATCAAATAGACAAGGACAGTGACAAGAAGCTTTCTGAACTCGAGGTAATTTGACATAATTTTGAATGGATTGTATTTATAAAACTTTGGAGATACTTTTATCATAATGTTATCCTTACACAAGCTGCCTTTGATACTGTTCATTATGGAAAGCTTTTGTATGCTTAGACAAACTATATAGTGTCATTATATAGTGTCATGCTGACACTTGCTTTAGTCTACTAGTATGTCCCAGACATAGTAGGAAATTAACCTCAGACATGCGTACACTGCAGTCACAGCTACTCACATGTATACCCCAGTGTTCTTGAAGATAGCTGCTGAGTTTCTGGTATAAAAGCCACAATAGTTGATTTTTTTTTTTTCCTTTTAGATAAGCCAATATTTGAAAGAAGAATTTGCAAGAGATGGCAAAAAACGTCATCCCTCAGTCCATGATGAAATTTTAGCTGATATATTTAAGAAGAACGACCATGATGGAGATGGCTTCATATCAGCTAAGGAGTACAATGTCTACCAGCATGATGAACTCTAACTACCTGTAAAATCTTTGGCTGTTTTATGGACAAAAAAAAAATTTAAAAATCCAAAGTAACACTTTGTTTCAGAATATTTTGCTGTTTTTTTGTTTTTGTTTTTTTATAGTGGCATCTTTTTTATTTCTAAGGTGACTATAAAATACTACTTTTAACATTTAGCTAATAAAATGTTTTAGATGTTACAAAATAAATAAAATCAGAAAACACAAAGATCTGTAATTGTATTTTTCCTGTATCATTTCTTAATCTACACTATTGATTACTGGTCTTGCTTGTGTAAACTGCTGATCAAAATGATTGTTTCTGTCTTGTCAGCCAAAAATAATAATTCCAGTACCTGTTGATGTGTTTAGAAAATTATTAATGAATATTTTAAAGTCCAAACAGAAAAACAGAATCCCAGGAAGGTAACTACAGGGTTTCTATAGCTACTAGGCCATCGTAGCACTTTAAACTATAAAAAGCCTTAAAAGAAAGATAATTGAAATTTCAAGATAAAAATAGAAATGTTTTTAAATCAATATTATAGTTATTTTATGTTGAAGTTTGGCGTTTATGAATATACAGTATTTTTAAGGGGATTTTAAACCTTGACTAAAGTAAATTTGCTAATGCCTCTCAATAAACTGGCTAAAACTTAGCAACTTATAATACCACGTTTTATCTGAGATGGAAGAGAATAGAAGGTACTTCTGTATAAGCATAAGTATTTATCTGGGTATTTAGTTTCCCTCACTTTGGAAAAAACACAAAGAAGAAATGGTGATAGTTAATAAACAGTACTCTCACAGTTAATGTAATAAAGTCAATATTCCTATCGCTTATATACAGTTATTCTACCTGCTTATGCAGGTGTCATCAAAACACTTGTATATCATACTTCTCTGCTGAGAGGAAATTATCATTTATTTCAACATGGAAGAATCAGGTGTATATACAGTGAAGATGGCAGCCCAGGCAAAGAAACAAAACTTCCACATACAGCTTTATGCTTAAAATCATTCTAAGATGTACAAATTTTGTTTTCCTGTTTCAACATAGCAATGGCAAAGCTTGAACTATACACAAATCAACCATTTTCCCTATCTCTGCATTGGACGCTGTTGTGTAGTGCCCCCTGGAGTATATATTCTAAAGAACGGTTTATTTCTTGTGGTTGAGAACTACGTAAAAAAACTTCAGCCTGAAGTCTAGCTGAAAGGATCTAGTTCTGTTATCTTCTTACATCTCTTAAGTTTTATCTGTTAAACATTTTTTTTCTGAACACATAAGATGTATGAAAGTCAAGAGCAGTTGTAACCTAAAATCCAAACACTGAAGGTATGCTAACTGGTACTTCTTAGTAATGACATCCTAATATCCCCAGTTTTAGTAGTTCCCTTTTGTAAATGAAACATTAGACTGAGCTAAGTAAGTTTTAGCATATTTTTAATCTGATACTTCAATTAAACATTCATGAGAACACTAAATTATTAACAAATATTCTCATTTTACAATTATATGCCAGTGTAGATAAAGGCAACATTTGGAGGCTTCAAAGCAAGTTTATGTAAACAACTTGATAGGTAAGTTATACTATATATTTTGACATTATTAAAATCCATTTTAAAAGTCCATCTTGCACTACGATAATGAAGTGTGAAGGTACTAGAAAGATGAAAACCAAAATGTCAGGGAATGCATTGGAACATTTTCATGGAACTAAGATCACTGTGAAGCAAGTAAGTTGAAATTAATAGTGTAATAAAATATTTTGCACTTCCACTATTTTGCATTTAAACCATTTGAGTCACATGTAATAACTGAAAACTTTGTGGCACCCAGTTATGCCCATGTCTGTAACAACAGGCACTTACCTACAGCAGTTACTTCACTCTTTTATGCCAGAGGTCGAAACAGGGCACAGCATGCAGTCGTACATACTTCTGTCCATTAAAAGAGCACTCTAGGCATCCATAGACTGTTTCTCTTTTAGAATTTCCCATTCCACAAAGGACACAAGGACCTTTGGGGATGTTGTTATTAAGTAAATTAATTCGGATGTGAGTCCCATCTCTGAGATAGCTTGTAGAGAGATCAGTCATGCTGGCAGCTTTCTCATAGTAGTCTGTAAAAAGGTCCTCCAAGTAACCATCAGAGCTAGGGACGATACTCACTATTCTTTTATCTGAAAAAGAATGCACACAAAAAAAACACCAATAATTATATTACAATAAAATAATATAAATGTCATTATATTATGAAGTGTTTACAAAACAATTTGTGAATCAACTGGTGGAAATAACTGATTCATTAATCCATTCTAAACAGCTGCACCATAGATCACTTCCCATCCAAAGCCTTGGGTGTTGAAAACTTTCCTTTGATCTCATAAAAGATAGTGGCAGAAACTAGAATTATGATTTTTTTTATCTATGACTTGCATAATAGAAATATTTATTTACGAATGATTCTAGAAGTGAAGGTCATGATACAAGATTGTGGGAAAATGTGCCAATTGCTACACAGCTGCATACCTTCTTGTTTTAGCATTTTTAGTTTTGTTCCTGAATTTATTTTCTAAAAATTGTTTATTCTGTTTGTTTCCATTTTTTTTTCCATGCTGACCTCCTAGCAAATTTCTGAGCATCCAGACATCCCAAAAGAAAGTTGCTTTGAGAACTACTTATCGTTCTTCTCTCTTTTCAGGGAGTAATGAGTTTAGGTAGGTTAACCAACTTGGAGGCAGCTACAGAGAGTGGGGTGTATCATACCCACTGAAGATTGGTTCCCTTTGGGTAGACCAAAACACAACTGAAGGCTTAAGCCATACCAGCTCTTTGATCAAGAATGGAATACAATAGAGCAAGAACATCTGTACAGAGCAGCCCTTAGAAAGATGTGTCTGGTGCTCTTCGTTTTCAGATTTGCAGCCTTCCTCAATACTTAGATCAAGGTTTGTTATAAGTAGAGGATCTTGCTCTACACTGACTACAAGAATTTCCCAAACTTGAGTAGTATAGAGTCAGAGGTATCCAAAAGAAATCAGCCTACATGCAGTGGTACTGTTTTTGGTGGTTGTGTTCACATCAGAACAAGAAAGGAGAACTACAGTGGTCTCTTGCCAATATCCCTGTCATGTGATGATGCAGCCTGAAGAGTACATTCTAATATTAAATTAATATTGCTTTATACTTAAACTTTGTCATAAAGCCAAAATATTATTTATAGATCATGACTTGGATACTCCATGTAAATTGTGAACATATGAAATAAGTTTAATCTTAATAGATTATTACCTTATCATCATCCATAAATTAAGATCTTTAGTTTTAATGAACAGCAATACTGTAAATTTATTTAGAAAAAAGATTGTCAGTATAAATTTAATCAGTTGAAAATCATTTCTGTTTGGAAGGAATTTATTAGGTATATTTTGCATAAAAAATTTCCTATTTAAATGTCCATTTTACAAACTAAAACCAAAAATACACTTTTCAAACATTATCAAAAGACATACTTCGATGAAAGAGATTATGCTTTAATCTCCTTAATTTGTTCATTGAAGATGATCCAGATTTCTCTTTTTCAAATCCCCCCTTTGCAATTGGAGTCACACACAGTTCTGTAAAAATTAAATGTAAGCTTTTAGAAGAATGCAATAGCAAAGCTGTGCAACAATTTAATAGTCTTTTCTTAATCTATAATAGGTTGATAAAGTTAGTGGGATTAAATTCATCTGTGCTAATGTTAATTGCTAGTTACCTAATTCCTAATACTAATCTGTACACTGTAATAGCACAGAATCAAATGATACAAGATCAGTGGAAATTTTACCATGTTGGTGGCTTCCAACTTACTTTCTCAGAGTTTCTGCACGTTTTAAGGAATTAAGACAGCCAATGTCATATTAATGGAACTCCTGTATCTGAAGAAGAAACATCCCTTTACAGAGATCTCTCATTTGAAACTAAAAGTAAGAATTCTAAGTGAGGCTGTGAATTTTATAGTCCTCTCTTCCAATGCAGAATCAGCTGACAAAAGTGATTTTTTTAAAATTCAAAGTATCACCTTAGTTTCCATCCATAAATTGAGAGAAAACCTCAGAAATAAAATACACAGATAACTGACTGCATGAAAGTGAAAAAGCCAAACCTCAACTGATAATTCTTTTTAATTATGCAGATACAAATATCCTCTTAATTCATCATTTCCCCAACTTCAGCAAGAACTTTATTTTTGCACATTTCTACCATTACATAAAGATAAAATATGACACTTAAAATTGGAAAATTATATTGAGATTTACAGAAATGAATTTAAGGAACTACCGTACTGTATTATCTCATACTTTTAATTAGGTAACTATGCGCAGTTGGAACTGTATTTGAAGTTTTTACAAAATGGCAGAGGTATTTCACAGCTCGTTAAAAAAGCACTTTAAAATGCAGAGTTTCTGTCTTGAAATGTAAAAACCGTATATGCTGAAAGATATTTGCAACTTCAAAAGCAGATACTGCTGTCTAGATCTGCAGTGGTACAGACCACTTCCTTAATCTTTTATCTTGGTATTGAAAGAAAGCCACAATCTTAAACAGAGTCAAGCAATTCCTGAAACAGCCTTGTGACTCCTGCAGAGATGCTGGTATTTCTACACAGGTAAATCTGGTGTTTGAAACATTATCTAACGTTATGTGGTATTATCATGTATTAGATCAAATCCTAAAATCAGATTTATGATTTAGTTGAAACAACATTTCTACCGTTACGGGCTACGCTTCAGTGTCAATAACATAAACAAGCTCCGTCACTTCCCTAAAAATCAGAAAAACTTAGTGGAGCTGCAAACATTTTTTGCATTTGTTTTCAGTAATTGTGATTTGAAAATATCTTCAGTTAGCCATATACATAATAATGTATCCAACTGAACTTAAAGACCCCAAAACTACAAAAGAATTCCTCATATCATTTAAAAGTCCAGCACATTCTTCTTTGTTTAGGTCTCTCACTTTCCCATTTTATGCAAAAATGATCAGATAATCGTTAAAGGCTAGAAAGCAAGCGATGTTTTGTTCCTTGCTAATGGAACACTGTGGGAAGAAAAAATCATCATAATAAAGTCCTATTATTTTTTAGAAATTTTGCCATGACAAACTGTTTTTCTCTATCATGTTTATCTTTTAAGTAATCACTTCCCTTAGAAAGTCAGACTACTTGTGTGCATAAAATTAAAGCATATCCATTTTATGGAATTGGGCTTAAGCATATCAAGAGCAAGGAAACTGTATTAGAAAGTAAAACTACTATAAACAGTTGCAGTAATGACACTAATTGTAATGCAAGTGACTTACCAAAATTCCCATCCAAATGAATATAAAGTTCAAATACACTAAAAGCAATTGTTGTATGTGCAGGAAAAACAATGGCTTTGTCCCGTCCTTTATTATTTTGGTCTTCAATTATGTGAAACTATAATTTTGAAAATCATTAGAAGAAAAAAAATTCAAAATGAAAAACTAAGTAAAATAATACATTAAATGTACATAGTGAAAATTACATTACCAGGAGGAATCTTTGAAGATCAAATTTCACAAGAAAGGTTTTGTTTGTTTTTCAATCAACGTTATACTTATACAAAGACAGTAATCTAACTTGCATTAGTTTTTGAAAATCATGTGAATTATTTAAAAAAGGGCAAACCAGAACATTCGAAAGTTCAATTATTCAGACATATAGATGAGAGAGAGGAGAAGGGAGGGAGAAAATGGGCAGGGAGTAAGAGCCAACTTTTGAAACAGTCACAACCCAAAGCTGAAATGAGCTATAGAATAGAAGATCAACCCAGTAAGGAAGGACAGGTTATATGTTCCTCAAACATTCAAACTAAAAAGAAGGAATTTCCAAAATTTTGCCAAGACTTCGCCTAGAGAAACAGCTCATTGTCTATCCATTCTTTCATCCTTTTCCCATCCCTCACAAAAGTGATGTGAATAAAAAAATCCAAATTCTCATTCACTTTATATCAGTGCAATAAACCTCATTTCGCTTCAGAATTTTCTGAGTTTATCTCAGTAAAAATGCAATCAAATCCAGCCAAACAATCCATAAAAATGAGCTTGTTGTTTAAGTGAAAAGTCAAACAGAACTTTGTTAAACATACTTACCCTCATAGTCTCACCACGCATCCCAGTATGAACAGTTAATGAGCATTGCCTTGTTGTCCTAATGCTTTCCATGACTACACACAGAATCTCCATCCTACTTTTTCTTGTTTGATGGACTAGACAATGATCAAAGTTTATTTTTCTAAAATCAAGTGAGAGACAAAGAGGAAATTCAGAGATTATTAGCATTTAACAAAGCTTATTGCATAATTAGGAACTTTAGTCAGTAAAAAATATCACCATAACTTCTGTCTCATTGCTATAAAACAGCTGACTGAGAAGGTTTCTGGGAACTTCATGTTGATCATGTTGATTTTCGGTGTCTGGAACCAAAATCTCCATAAGAATCAAAGAAAGCCAGTAATATACAAGTGTTAAGTTACATGGGATATCTTGGAAAATTTCAAGGCTGATGCTGTACTTACTGACGTTAAGGAGATGTCAACACACTGTAATTAATAGTTCGGTTTTTTTAAGTTCATATAATCCTACTGTCTCATATTAATTATAATCATCTTTTTTAAATGAGGTTACAAGTTTGATTAGTAAAAGTAATAGTTTTAATGCTGTATCTTAGGGCTTTTATAAAAGCTTATGATGGTGACTGTTTGTTTCAGAAATTTGAAATGATACCTCTAGAATCTGGCATATGCTAAATGAATTAAAAATTAGCTAACTAATAGGTATGAACCATAACTGCAACATACTACATAAACTATAAATACAGAATGATCATTATATGCTTTTTTTTTTTCTAGGAGAATCTCCAAAGGCACTAGCTCTTAGTCTTATATTTTTATTGGAAGACTATGACCAATTTCTCTCACTAACCCCAGCTCAAGTTATGGTAGCAGCTAGGTACAGAATAAGAGAGGTTATGAATACAAAATGACATGCACTCTTGGTAAATAACTACTAGGAAACAAGCATCTTCGAAAACACCAAATGTCACACCAAGCATAGTGAATACTTTACTGGATTGCAATATTGGGATTCACTGGGATGACACTGTGGCTAAGGGACAATCACTAAAATATAAACTGGAGATGATCACCTAGAGAAAGACCCATTTGTGCCAACACTAGAGTACCACCAAGTGCATTTTCAGTGTTAAGAGCTAACAAAAGTTTTGGAGAAAAGAACTACATTTATAGGAGTCTGGCAGAAGATTATTAAAAACTCAATCAAATAGATCTATTTTCTTCTTTAAATAAAAGTTTGGGGAATAACCTAATAAAATCTTGGATTATTTACACTGGAAATAATTTTGGCAACATACATCTCTTTAGTTTATCAGACAACAACATAGCAATCAACCTACTTCCAAAAGCAGAAAGTGACTAATGTCATTTGAAGTCAATTTCAAATTTGCAATATTATGGAATAACATTGAGTCTTTGGTGGACTCTTCCTTACTATGATTCTTTTTTTTTTTTTCCCCTGAAAGATGCACTATAATTAAAAAAATAATTCAGATAAATTATATGCTTGTGTTATACAGGAGGTCATGCATCTAATTGAAGCGGTGAACTTGAGACTCATTAGACAGATAGTTAAGGAACTTGGAAAACATCTGATTTTGACTACTTCTGACTGCATAAAAATAATCAAAATCTAACTATTTCTGTATTAATACATTTTCTTCAGAGAAGTAACCTAGTTGTATGAAATATTTTTGCAGAACCAGAACACATAACACAACCTTGTAGTAAGTTCTTTAAGCAGCGTCGGTACTTCAACCTCATGTTTGGTCACTATGCCAAATGAAGCTTTAAAGGCAATAGAATCTGATCCAGCAACATCAAAACCAACATCGTTGATTATCTGATTTCCTCTTTTACCATTGAGTGAAACATCTGATTTGTCTTCATAGTTGAGCAACTGGTAGGACGAAACACCTGAGTAAAAGAAGATAATTATTGTGTGATGAAGATCTGAGCATAGTATTTTTACAACGCATTATATTCTTTTAACAGAAAAATTTAATTATTTGAAAACTATATAGAATAAATGTAAAGAGAATAAAGTGTACAGTTCATACTCCACTATTCTGATAAAAATTTCACAGCTGTGTGGTGTGCTTATTTATCAGTAAAAATTAGGAACAGAGAGAAAGATAACATGGCTGATACACACACCATGTCCTGGCACCTAACAACTCATAGGAAAGACTTGTTATACACAGGCAATTTTTCCTCCTTTCTGACTTGTAGAACTAAGTTTTTGCTGTTGTGTTTTTTTGTTTGTTTGTTTTTCTGGAGTTACACTTACGTATTTCTTATGTAAAAGAACGTTAGGGAGTTCTGAAAATTTCTAGACGTAAGACAAGCTAATCTCACACTGATTTTCAGTTTTGCAACACAGGTCTGCCAGTAACATTAATTTTGCCTTTTAGCCATTACCTAGAAAATCTTGTCATGTTACCATGTGTCCCTAGTGATTTTGGAGAGTACCAGTTTAATCTGAAGGAACACATTCAGTCAAACATTTCTGGTAATCTATTACACAACAACAGGATAGGTACCAAAGCATTTTTATAATGCTTTCTTTATAACCTTAAACATGTTTCCATTACACTAGCAGAAAACTATTAGAACATATTGGCTGCCTGCCAAATTAATACAAACAGGGCAGATAGATCGGGGGATTAGGCATCCAATTATTTTTTTTTCTTATTCTTTGGAGCTTTTAGGATAAAATGACACTAGAAAGTCACCTAGAATTAATCCTGTTTGTCTGTATTTTTAACAAAAAGACCTTCATATATTTTTCATAATGCTGAAAAGATTATAATCTTGTATTTGTCACATAAAAATAAAAAATTCAATTACAGTTTTCTTTGTTCACATTGAAGGACAATACCTTCTCCATATGACATCTAACCTTTACACAAAAGACTTTGTAATGTGATTTTGCAACCTTTTCCTCTGACTTCTTAAATGAGAATTTTTTCTCTTTTTTTTTTTTTTTTCCTTTCTCCATTCAAGGCCAGGCTGGACGGGGTCCTGGGCAACCTGATCTAAATGTGTATGTTTGGTGGCCCTGCCAGGCATGGGGGCTGGAACTGTATGATCCTTGAGGTCCTTCCCAGCCCGGGTGATTCTGTGTGATTCTGTGAATGCAAGATGAGCGGGATTTTCTTCATCTTGTTTGCATCCTGCAATCACTTCTCTGTGGGGTCAGCAGACATTTCTGTCTTCCTGTGCACATATTGTTTTTTCTTAGTAGAGCTTTTAGTTCATGTATTTGTTATGCAATTAATACCTCTATTACAACATGCTTAAAAATATATATAAAATTAAGCAATTAAATTCTTTTGAGAAAACATAATATAGCTATAAATTACCCAAACTTTTTAAAGGAATGTAAAAGAAAATGCATACAGTATAGCTCAATTTTTACACCTTCTACTTCTCAAGGAAACTTAAAACTTTCTGATTTTGCACCGAAAAGACAGACACAGTTAAACTCTTTAAATATGAGAAAAATATTACAAACGTGGGGAAAAAAGCTTCTGCTTATTCAGAGCACAGTTCAACACATGGGATCACTAAGATGAAACTGCTACCAAGCTTACGCCAGTGCTACATATTCAAATGCGAGTATACAGAGAATGGTGAAAATTAAAATCAAATATTAAGTAGCAAATAATATCCATCAATATATCTATTGTGATTTGTGAGAAAAAAACAACCCACAAGGCTCAACGGGATCTGTTAAAATATATATTTTTAATGTAACTTTTTTTCCCCAATTTTCCTGAAAAGTCTTTTCTTTTTTAACCAGCCTGACTTACACTTTTTTCCTAAATATTTATTAAATGACTAAGCAAAATAATTTTATTACACATGTACTGAAGAACCATTACGCTACCTATAGAGATAAAACCACAACCACTGGCATGTAATAATGGGAAAACATGCATTTTTCTGCTTTAAAGATAAATAGAAAACTTACCTGCAGAAATTTCTTTCTCCCCTTCAAGGATGTCTTTTAATGTGAAAGGTGTCGAAGCAAATTTAGATTTTTTCGAAAGCAAACATTTTCTTTTCTTAATCACAAGGCTGAGAGGTTGGTACTTATCAGCTTCACTGAGGCTGGGCACTGGCACTAGTCTTCCTCCATCACCAACCTGTTTAACAAAGTTTTTGGTTGCAGCAGCAAACATATTACAACATTAGAAATGATAATAACAAAATGCTCTGCCTCAAGTGTAACTTCCAGATCCAAAGCCCATGTTTTTCTCTGCAGTATTCTTCTAAACAAATTGCTTGAAAAAAAAAGCTACAAATTTTTATTTAGTTATTTATTTTTAATCAAACTGTATTTTACTTGGAAAATACTCAACAGCATCTGAACTACCCTGCTTCTAGGAGTACTGCTGAAAACCTTTCTCAAAGACCTCCAGCTAAGCTCTCTAGTTCTGCATCATTAATAATGCATTACCAGTGTAAACTGATAGGGAAATGCTCGTCCTTTCCACTGCAGTTTAATGCCACTATCTGAAAATCAAAATTACAATCTTAGAATGAGAAGACCACAGTTTCTGCAATCCTCAGCTTCCTGCCAGGAGCCACTGACATGTCGCTGCTTATTGCAGCCTTGCTGCAGACACATCTTGGCCTGTTTTGCCAGCAGCAGGAGGCAGAGCGCTTCAGTTACAGCTTTGTGGCAGAAGCAGATCTGCTGCAGCAGTGTTTCCTTTCAGCAGCAGCTGCACAGCAGAACCCAAGCTCAGCCTAGCAGTCAGTGGCATGAGGTTCAGTGGTACCATCTCAGCCAAGCAAGGCTGAGGGCAACAGTTAACTATCGGGACATTATTTTCTCTTCTCATGAACTCCATCTGCAGTCTCTACAGAGGGACTCTGATGGGCTGGATTAATGGGTTGAGACCAATGGGATGAAGTTCAAGAAGAGCAAGTGCCTGGTCCTGCACTTTGGCCCAACAACAACCCCATGTAATGCTATGGGTTGGGGGCAGAGTGGCTGGAAAGCTGTGAGGAGGAAAAGGATCTGGGGGGTGTTGGTCAGTGTTTGGCTGAACACGAGCTGACAGTGTGCCCAGGTGGCCAAGAAGGCCAATGGCATCCTGGCTTTCAGAAATAGCACATCCGGTAACAGAAATAGCACAAGCAGCAGCAGTAGGAAGGTCATTACCCCCCTGTACTCAGCTCTAGTGAGACCGCACAAGCAAGTCCCTGTCATTCGTATTCCACTGCACTAACAACAAAAAAACCTCTGTGCTTATTTACTCAATCAAAACATATTAACAAAACTTGAAAGGGTATAAAGAGAAAAAACTCTAAGAAAATTCTAAAATTAAAATTGCCTGTCCCAATCTGATTTAGATTGATCTCATATATCTTATAGTAACTGCTTGACAGGACAATATTTCTTCTAAAGGTTATTAAGCTCAGCTAGCACTGTTTATTCAACATGCATTTTTATGTCTCTCACTTAGTGTGTGGCAACAGGCCATATTCAGTATGATCCAACGCTAATCCTGTAATGAACAGTTTTGTTGGATATGCTTGCATGGTACTCACCTTCCTTGTGTTATTTTCTCTGACTACAGGTCAGAGAACTATGTTAATTTTGCCATTTCAGAAAATGTTTCCTAACCTTGCATGTCTGAGTGAAAGTTAAACTCAGACAACACTTCCCTCAAGAGGGGTAAGTCCACATCACTTTCATCATCATCAACTTCTTGCCATAGAAACAGGTGCAGTTACTTAGCTCCTTAAGTACCTTTGAGCTACTACTTAGCTCCTTAAGTACTTAACTCCTTAAGTACCTTTGAGCTATGTTACATATACCCACAGATCTTAAAAAAGAAAAACAACAAAATAACTGGTGTAAATATTCAAAATCTAAAGGCCAGGAAAATAAAATATTAGTGAAAAAACTGTTGGCAAATTTCAAAACTTCCCAGCAGATGGCATGAGCATTTCCCTAAAAATCAAGGGTTCCAGCAACACAGATCCTGTTACATTATCTGAGGTAAGAAAAAAGACATCTATTGAGACCAACCAGGGCCCTTGTTACACAAATTTTATACTATATACCTCTTTCTAAGAAGATTTAAAAGCTGCATTCATTCAAAGCAAACAGAGACTAGTTAATAACTAGAGACTGTTGAATTTCTTTTTTAACCCCCCCAAATTTTTTTTAAATTGTTGAATTTTATGTGAAGTCACATAAATGCATGAAACTGAAAACTATTATTTTCTGGGTCGTTTTTCTTAATTAGCTTTATTGAACTTAATAAATAAACTCCTGGATTATTGTTTTTCTTCCTAGAGGTGGCTGAAGCTGCTAGAGTCTCAGAGAGAAGAGGAGCCTCACAAAGAGAAAAAAGTAGCTAAATAGGTGAAGAAAAATCTGTCTTAGTACCCAGCACTAGCACTAGAGAAACCCAGAAGGAAGGCTGGGCTTCCTTATGGAAAAAAAAGAGCGCTGTCTATAATACCTGTGTAGTTTGTAGATAAGTGGTGAAACAACATTTAAACATAGCTATTATATATATCGGAGAGCTCATGCTTATATCATGATATTATTGGTCACTAATGTCCTTCTACTTCATAATCTAGTGGCTTTCCAATATATTTAGATGCACAGGAGAGTGGTCCGTGTGCAATCACAACACTCCATAGTCTAAAAGTGGTCAAGCTTAGATTTGTTCTGTTTAAACCCACCCTGATGATGGCTGAAGACTAACAGTTCTGCCCAGGGTTCTGATCAAGCTTGGTAAACTGCTAACATTTTTCCCACTTCATTGTGCTGGCTGTCAATTTTCTCTTAAGGACAAATATTTTCTCTCTCTTCTTAAAGTGCTTTCATCCGAGCTGCAGTATGCAGTATGACATTCTGTAGGTAAAAGAGGTGTCCTCCTTGTTAGATGAGGCTACCAGGCACTTCAGTTATTAATGCCCTGGTCAGAACACAATTTTGTTTACTGCAGAGCTGACAGCTGCTCTAGGCACAGTTCCACAGGACTGCAGTGAGCATTCTGCTGTTCCTCGTGGATTTCCTGACCCTATGGGAATGCCCGTAAAGCAATTGTGTAATGCATGATTCCATCTCTTTTGCTGTTCTAAGCACTTTTAGCATCGTTTGATTACTTTTTTTTTTTTTTTTTCAAAGCAGAGCCTGTCTAGCAATTCTCTTGTATAAGCAAAAAACAGTTTAATGCTGTGACTTACGTCCCTCCAGAGCTCAGAGCTGATGCTGTGCTGAACTCTGATCCAGCAGATTGCTGGACACTGCTGTCTCTTGGTGTTATGCTCATAGGGACCTCTGCTCAGGAACTGCCTGCACTTAAGAGACCATTGCAGGAAGAAGAGCGAGTTAAAGCCAGATGAAAGCTTTCAGCATATAACTGCATGTTGGATTTCTTTATTATCTAGGTTTGAATGCGGTGAAACTTTAAATCACTTCACAAATGCTGTTTCAATTATGCAGTATAGTAGAACAATTAAATTAGCTATGGCAGTATTTTAATTTTGTGTAGACTATTAAGCTCTCAGTTTGGTAAAAGACTAAAAAAGCATAGTCACTGCTTGTGTATCTGAAACTTAATTAGTTCATTACAGGGACCTCTCTAGGCAGCATGATAAATTGACCATATCAAAATTACAGAGCTCAGAAATTAAAGGCTGCAACTCATAGGAGGCCTAGTCCTGAAATGTTTTAAGTCCCCACATTTACAGTATGATTTACTTGTGGTGTCAGATCCTTTTGAATATTCCACTACAATCTTTTTTTTCCCTTTTTTTTTTTTTTTTGCCCCTGGGTATATAAATACTGAGAGGCTTAGAAATATAGGTATTTTAATGGACTGTCACATGCTATGTGTACGGGACTTCTGTGTGTGAATGGTTTCTATACCAGCTAGAAAGGTTCTAAAACAAAAAACTACTCTTCAGGTTTACAGCCCAGGTACTCTTGGAGAGCCTCCTTCTATGCTGTGTCACAAAACAGACTGCAATAACACACATTCATTGTCCATGCTGCAGTGCACACAGGATGAGTTCTCCTGCCAGGAGGGGCTGTACTGCAGTGTGGCACTCACCCAGCAAACAGCGCATTGAAGCTGACCTTTAAGTGTTACATCGATGAGAGGCTGCAAGACGTGATGTTCAACTTACTTTTGTATGGCTTCTGGTTGACCTCATCCCCCATTCACCTTTACAGAAGCAGATTCTCTTGACTGGATGAAAAAGGAACGTGCAGCTCTGGGTACCTCCTCACTGTCCTCCCACAAGAGCTGCATTAATGATGAGGAAGAAACATAGGGATCAGGGGGCATACGTTCTGCTAGCAGTTCCATCAGCTCACAGACTCACCTTCAGATTGGAGTGTTGCTCATAGATCTGGATGTGAAGGCTACTTGAGCCGCACCATATTAATAATACCATATTAAATGACCACTGCTGGTTGAAGTGTACAATATATCCCAACTTCTGCTTATCTCTAATTAACCTCATTTTATTAGCAATATTTTGAACAGGCAAGATGGCTGTTAGCTGCAAAGCATTTATTAGTGAGAAATGCAAAAGCAGTACTCCAGGGAGAGATTTGCTGAGACAGCATGTTCGCATTTAAATCCATTAACTAAGAGGAGAGGCCACATCTTTCAGATGAGAGAAATGGTCTGACTTTCATTACATAAACAATGCTGCATACAATGAGGCCACTTTCATCATCTGGTATCATTAGGTTAGTGATGACATATCTCTTAGAAACAGATTTCCCAGCACGATTTAATGCAGGCTTACCACTGCCTTTCCTTTGAGGGATGCTGCTCCTGGATTAAACCTTTCAGCCAGCATCTATGGGTGGGCACACTTCGGAGGACGGCTCTGTGAGCTTGAAACTCAACAGTAGCTGTGGTGTTACAACATCCAAAGCAAAACTAAAAAACAAAGGATTTGCATGCTGTAATACAATTCAAACTCTCCATGCTTGCCTGCCAGATGGGCAGTGGGGCACAGTTAGTTCTCTAGTTCTCCACAACACTCCCTTTAGCACAGACATTGTGCTTCTTTGTAAGCTTTCATCTGAGCAGCATTTATTTTTTAGCAGTGCTGCTGGCTGTACTGTCATTAACATCACTCCATGAAACCCACTGTTTGTGGCTTTGGTAAGACATCACTTTCCTAAGTAGGATCCTGTAAAAACTAACATGGAGAGTATTTATAAACAGATTAAATGATGTAGGTGTTTGTATGGCATACAAGAATTCAGCATCCTGTTTCATAGCCATACTTGCTCTTAGGCTGTTTCTTTTCATGCTACAAAAACACTTCCTCAAAGTTTTTTGTTTATGTTTTTCTTTATTTTTTTGTTCCCCCACATGTAGGCATGAGAGAATACCTGAACAGTTTACAGATACTAAGCATTTAACAGACAGGTGACATAAAAAAACTCTTTGCCACCAAACATAAGCAGCAGCTTATACTGTTGTACTGAGCTGGCTTGTAAGTGTAATGAGCTCCTGAAGTAGAACCGATGATCTTGTGTGTCCTTGTGTTGTCAGTGCAGTTTCTTTGACTAAGCGTAATGCCTCAGAAGTACTGTACAGAAAGAAAATCCATGCCTTACATTTTATCAGAAACAACAACAGAAAACAACTGGAAAACAACTGAGATGTCCTTACCAGAATTTGCCATCCACTTACGGTCCAAGAAAAGGTCACTTTTTGAAAACGTTTCATTATGTTTTTTTCTCTACCTACTCATCAGAAAACCTGCTCAAGAACACTGAGGTAGTTACAACATTTGAACTACTAGTTAGTCTAATTTCTGTCCTGAAGTAGGAAATATACCCAAGGCAGCCAGCACAGAGAAATTTAACTAAGTATTAGATTTTACTCTGGGAGTTTTCCATGAAAAAAATAGGTCAGGCATTAATTACAAATGTAATCTCATCACAGGTAAAAATGTCTTCACACCACATTCATGCCTGTAACATACTTTTACCCATACTGTATTAACTTGCCCTTAATTCTTGTTATATTTACCCTTAATAAAAAGCATGGACATAGATACGTGCTACAGAACCCAACCTCACTCTTGACTACTCAGCCTAACAGTTACATAACATTATATTTTTTGACCTTGCATAAAAATTAGACTCACCACTCAGTATAAATAATCTACAAGAAACATTCTCAGCTAGCCCACAGTATATCACTGGTTTTGAATGATACTTTACTAAATAAGATTAAAAGAAAAAAGAGAATGATTACTTAATGAGAAAAACATTTTTACATATGCAGTGCAAGAACAGTCATTATTACATACTTGCTGTTTTTAACATTTAGAAAGTCCTAAATACTTAATCTAATAGTGACTTGGAGAACCATGAGTCTTGATATGTTGGTTGGGCAAAAATGCTGTGCATCATTCCCTCAGAACAGATTTTGTAGCAGCAGCGCTGCTGGGAGCAGCTTTCTGTGGGCAACTCTTCAGCTGAGTCAGGCTGAAATCCTGTCGATAACTTCCTACGCTGTCTCCCTTCACCACACCACCACGCCTACATGTTTGTGGTGAAGAAGGACTATCATCTGTCTCTTTGATCGGATTAAATTTAAGTATAAAGTTAACTTCCATGCTCAAGGAATAGTTTTTCTGCTCAATTAAATGCAAAGAAGAGAGAAGCAGACTGGCAATGCTGCCTCAGCCCTCTTGAGCTCTTCTTTCTTCTCAAAGGTTTGTTGTTTGTTTAATCAATTAAAGAACAACATGCAACTTTTCACATTTCACTTACAGCACTTTTACTGAGCAACAGTCATTGAAGAGAGCCTGGTTTGGCAAGGTATTCAGCTACAAAACACAGATCCCATCCACAGAAATGTGAAACCTGAACTATTCTTCTAAAATAATCCTATAATTGAATTAGCTTGAATTAGCTCTGGGTGTACAATCAGGCTCAGAACATGTAAGGTTTGGATGACATCAGTTATACATTCTAGTGACAGGGGGAAAAAAAGCATTTAAAAAAAAATCTTTTTCCTTTTTTGCTGCTTCCAGGCAGGCAGCCTACCAGACTGCTTCAACACTTGCTCTTTTATAATGCCAGGAAACAACAAAAAAACCTTAGCTTCTCCTCCAAAACAAGTAGTTGTTTTCTCTACTCCTTTTATTTCAAATGAGACGTAATTGATTTAACAGCTGAACAACAGACAGGAACACATAATGGAAAAATCTCACATTGTGCTGTTTTTTTCCAAAGAGATGCCAGAATGGGGGGTATCGAGTAACTTCTCTCTATTTCCACACCTCTTTTTTCAACTCTATTAGAGAACACCACGAACCCACTTCCTCTACTCCCTCTCATACAACTTGAGAAACATACTGTGGGCTCCCCTTAATCACAAGGTGTAAGCTGACGAGACAAAAGCAAAGGGCTCTTACCAGCTGTAGCGTGAAGATAAAACCGAGAACTGACAGAAAATTATTTTCTTGGAGACTGCGGTTGGTAACCCTTACCAGATTTAAAGGAACTGTGCAGAGTTACGTGGCACGAGCTGATTCAGTGCTATTGGTGCTGCTGTCACCCGCCTTTGCGAAATCAACCTGCACAATGTATATTCAGGTTTGTACAATTAATAGTCAGTTTGCTTACCCGCTTACAAACAAGTCATTTGTAAATCGTACTCCGAGGTGTTTCTTATGTCAATAAATCAGAACGCAGATCACAGCAGCTTAAACAGTGTACATTGAGATTTATTAGAACAAGCACTAATAGCAGCAGTGTACAGAGTGATGGAGACAATGTACTGTATGCACCGAACAATAATAATTATACAATTGCACTTCTTCAGAGATCTGTTAGAAAATGCTTTTCAGTAAACAGTTTCCCAAATCTAACATTGTTTGGATTTGCCTCTGAGGAAAAAAATACAAAAAATATGCTTTTTTTTGGTAAGGCATTAGCAACATTCATTGGCAGGCTAAACAAGTCATTTGTACATGCATTATCCAATTACAATGCAACAGGTAAAAGAGCATCACGTTTCCTCAAAATCTAGAAGTGTGTGTGTGTTTTGGACACAATATCCTGGTAAACCCGGTTCAGATGGAGGAAACAGATGACATCTTTTGTTACATTTTAGAGCACAACATAAACTACAGCATAGCCAAGTTCACCTTTATTTCCTACCAGAAGCTGTAGGATTTTCCTCAGTTGGAGTTGATATCATGGGTATTGTCTACAGCACGTGAACCTCTGGAGTGAACTCCCTATTAAATTCTCTTGTTTACTATTCTCCCATCATCCCTTCCCTGAATTACATGGCAAACATGCTCCTGTTGCCAAGGAATCACCACCAACACCCACTGCTGCATGAGCCTGTAATGTATTGCACAAGAGGTAGTCAGCACGAGGCCTCATCTGCATTCGGACATACTATAACAGTATGGTCAAAACCAACTCATGAGTACAAAGACACAGGGCAAGTGCATTGCAGCTGCACTACATGAGAACTTAAAACTGCCATCTCACTGCTCCTTCAAAGGTCAAACCTACTTGCTAGCCAGGAAGTTGCTACAGAACTCAATATACTAAACAAACAGCAATTTTACTAATGTGCTAAAGCTTAATAGGAGCGAAGGGAGGCACTTTCTCATTTCATGCCTTTCATAGGCTGAGACTGGAAACATGCTCCTAGTTAGCCACTCCTTCTCCACAGGTCCGAGAAAGCAGCCTCTTCCTACTCCCAGGATGTGGTACCAGCAGCCCCCACTCCAGGCTGGCACCAGCCTGCAGAGCACAGGCAAACAAGGACAGGAATCACAAATATTCTTACAATTCAGCTTGCCAGAGTGAAACATAACATGATGAATTGTCACTGATCTGATCTCCCGCTCTTTCTTTCAAATGTCATACATAATTGACCTGTGCAGAGACACATAATTGACTGATCCTTAAACACTGCACCAAAATGTGGTTCCAGAACACAGTAGAGTCAAAATAAAGTTAAATATATTGCTCCAAGTGGCAAGCAGTCAAACCAGCTGCATTTCACACATTGATCTTTCATGAGACAGTGCACACATTCAAAATTAGACTGAATACTTAGGCTTGACTATATGGCAGGCCTGACGCTGCAATACATTTGGGCAGCTGGACCATCCACTCCTCTAGAAGTTCACTGAGGTCCACAGAGTACCAACAGGAGCTCAGCCTCACCCTGCACAGATGCTCATTTGTCTGAGCACATAGGAATTAAAAATTAAGTGTTATTAAGTGTTACAAAGCCTGGTGTAACCAGGTATGTTGTTTTGATTTCTTTCTGATGAGCCTTTTTATTTAAACTTCTGCATCTACATCTTTCTGACTGAATTCAATAAGACCACTTACAAAGGTGCACCATAGTGATACACTGATGCTTATGAAAGATCAGTCCAAGCAGATGATGCTAAAAAAACAATTCTGGCACATGCATTACTGTTTAACTGTTGCATGTGAAATCAAAGTCTATTCAAATTATATCTTATCTATGTTATTTCTCAATTGTTGGTGCTTCATAAATGTATGTGCTTTTATAGGCATAATCATAGTCAGCATTCGGAGAACAGAATTAAGAAGATGTAAAGAATCATCATCCTGAAAGATCTCCCAAAACTGCAAATTGTCAAGAACAAATGAAGAGTATTTGCAGGATGGCAAACAACGTAAGGATTTAAAAATAAATAAATAACTGAATGTACTATGAAGGACTGCATTTAAAGTTTTAAAAATCACAAGACTAAGTAGTTTTTACAGCTTTCAACATAAAGATATGCACTTCAATTTTCGAGTCATTTCAAAATTGCAGTACTGACTTCCTTTCCCCGCTATCCTTTTCTCCTTCATCTCCTTATAGAAGTGAACTTCTCAGCAAAAAAAATGAAGTGTGGTTTAACATTGCATTGCTCAAAAAAAGTGTTTTCCACAACATTTTTGTAGCTGGAAGCACAAATGCTTTTGTTTTATTTTTTTTCCACATACCAGCTTTCTATTCTTTCAAACAACAAATTTTTGTCTGGTACATCAAGGTACACAGACCCTCCACAGTTACAGTACAGTCAAAATAAAGTTTCAGTCTGCAGTACTTAAATACAGCAATGACTCTGTATGTTGGGTTTCTTAGAAAGCAATGATTTGCCGTTAAAATTCATCTTAAAAGAAAGAAATTCTGAGAACATTTCTAGCTAGCACAATAGTTTAACCACAGTAGAAAGACTCCAAGGACATCTGTTTACAAGGATGTTACATGAAGGCATGAAAAAAAATCAGATTTTTTTTTCCTCAAGTAGGTGCAGGGATATAGAAATTTAGCAGATAATGCCCTTCTAGCTATTCTTTTCTTTTACATTTTTGCCCACTGACACTGGGCTGTTTCCCATCTGAAAGTAAATGCTGCTAAGAGTAATGAAGCTCAGTAAGCAATGTAAAATTGGCAGCTAATCTAATCCTTACTTCTCTAATGGCATTCTCAGTGTGAGCAGTCTACAAGTACTGGAATTTATTAGAGCAAGAAAGTGCTATGTTATTTCCAATTGGAATCAACTGTGGAAAATGAGAGAAATACACAGTTCTCTGTTGAAATGCTAAGAAATTATAACTATACAAAGGGCAGTAGACGCAGACCCAAATAAGAATGCTTGCTACTGGTTACAATAAAGCAGATATACCTAATCTCCTAATACAGAACTATCATCATGATCTCTCTGGATGCCACAGTAGTTTAATTTAATGTCTTCTCATAGGCTAAGCAAAGCATCTGCTTCAGTAAACTAGCAGTAATTGTTAAAGAGCAAGCAGTTCCTTACACATTTTATTGAAGGAAAAGAATTCAGACATCAGATGCTAACACCTTGCTTTCTCACTCACTATATAGTAAACAACAGATACAAGTCAATATACAAAGGAAGATCCTCATCCAGAAAAACCCACTAATTTTTTTTTTGGTCCAAGCAAAATCTTATTGATGAGTGAAAGACCTGAACAAAATGCACAGAGGAAGAACCATCCTTTGTCTGTGGAGCTGCAAACGCCATTTCATTTTCAAAACTCAAACTTAATATGCATTAGTCGTTGGTTGAGGAATGAATGTTCAAAAATAATTAGTCTAAAAATAAAGGAAAAGAACAATGCTTTTGCTCATTATAGCAAAAGCTTAACTAAGCTATTAGTTGCAACCTTTGCATTTATGTCTGCATACCAGAATACGCTCATGAACATTTATTTCTCAGTTCTTAGTCACGTCTTAGTTGACACTCAGCTGAATATAAAATTTATTTTGATCTGTATTTCGTATGATATATTTAAACCTCCAATGAATACCATTCACATTTCTTTGAAGAATGGAATATACCTAATTTCTAACCTTATGTTGGAATGATAATCTTCATCTTTAAGAAGGGTGAAAATGCAGATTTTAAATTTTTATGTACTATTTCATTATTGGTGATTTAATCTCCAAATACGTATGCTAAATATCAAGCAAATACAATGATAATTTTATATCACTTGATTTATTCAACATAGTTAAGGAACGTATCCTGAATTCTCCTTCGCACACAAAATACCGATGGTTAATCTAAGCTGAACTTTTAACACACTATTGTAATATTCCTTGTTGAGGTAAATTTACAAAAGGCAGAGGACTATGAGACAAAAGAACAGAATTACGAGAAAAGAAATCTGAATTTCCAAGTCCAACTACTTCTGACTGTCCTCAGTGGACATGAGAAACCAGCCTAAGAGGCTCAAGCTGCCAGAAATGCCATTACAAGTAGTAATGCAGTTCCACAAAAAAGATGTTGCATTTGTGGCTAAACTGACTGGCACAAGGAAGAAGAATTGTTCTGTTTGAATATTTGTCAGTATCTGTGCTGCTTTTGTATAACGCTTTTATTGTGAGGATGCCTAGAGTACAAACAAATCATCCATCTATACCATTTTGTAAGACTCTGCTTACCTCTTCCCATTTTGCGTTCCTAATAGTTTGACAGCAAGATTGTAGCTTAGCATGAACGAAGATCATTAAAAGTAGCAGTAAACATGGAAATGTTTTTTAGTGTTTCATGGGAGACAACATCTGGTTCATGGCTCCAGGGATATGAATAGGAATCCTTACTACTCATAGTTCAGGACAGAATATATTACACACTGCTTAGTGGTATATATAGCCCAACTTTTGGATTTCCGTATTTATAAAATCTCTAACTCTCTTTGTCCATATTACCAATATCATTTCAGACAAATATTGTCTACAGTCATTTTTATTTATAAATGGAATAAAATTTCCTTTCACCTTCAGAATCAATTCTGAGCAAATGTCACCAATCCTCCCTTTTCTCATACTGTCATGGAACACTAGAAAGAGAAATGGTATTAACATAACCTGCCTGAAACAGATTTAACAGCTGCTATGACATTTTAATCTGTAGATGTTTGAATTTTTTCTGTTCTGCTACAAGGGTGCCACTGACAGAACTGATGTCTCTGGTTTCACTGCTCTTCATTGCAGTCTCTCCCTTCTCTGAGGTTTGTCAGAGATCACAAGGGGAAAAAAAGACATGATCGGTTATTACTAGTACAAAACCTGACAAAACAGGAGGTGTACGTATATACAAGACATGTACAGATAAATTGCTGACATTTTTTAAACTTGCAAGATGCCATATAGAAATTTCCCAAAGGAGGTTTTTATAAAGAGGCTTCTCAAGTCAGTGGAAGAGGACGGAATGCACACCAAGATACTCAACAAAAGGTTTTGCATGCTCAAGTTTATAAGAATGTTTGTGATTAGACCCTTTGCACTGCATAATACAAAAAATAAAATCAACTGCTGTAAATAAGCCTTATTTTTTTTTTTTAACTTAATGAGATTGATAACATTCTTGTGGTGCCATACCCTGTTCTGAGGGAGTGCAAAGAGACTTTAGGGAGATATTCTCCTTATTAATAATTAAATTTTAATTAACACACTTAGTCTAGATTCTCCTATCTAAAAACAAAAACAAAACACAATCAAACAGACAAAAACAAACAAGAAAAAACACATCCTTTCTCCATGAAACTTACTGAGTGATACCAGAATCACAGTAAAACTAATCAGGATTGATAAAGTAGGAAGTACAGAAATAGTTTTATACTGAATGTTCCCTTACACTTTTGAGCAAATTAACAACAAAAAAATAGTTGCGACTGTATCTCTGACCATCTAGACTTCCAGCGACGTACGTTCAATTTCGAGGAGTGTTACTTAATGACATCCAAGATAGAAATGCTAGATAGCAGCCCCAAAAGCTACTTATCAGAGAAGTAAAGACATACCAATCTCTTAGCCTTCTCCAAGGTGTCTGTATAATACATGCTGACAGGTGAGGACGTTCCAGCGACTTTTTTTTTTCTTTTTTTACACAATTCTGTGAATATATTTTTCCCATAGCTGTACCAAACTCTCTTCAACATAACCCCTCAATTTCAGCATATGAATAAAAATACCCTTTTTTCTTTAGATTTAATCTAAACAGTCTTCATTTGCTTTCATTTTGCAAATCCAGAATTAGTAGGGACAACTACAATACAGTTAATTCCTCAGACTATTGCAGCCAACAGCATTTAAAACAGTTAATGCCTATCTCTGCACCAGACAATTAAAAATCCTATAAAACAAAGGCAACATACTAACCAAGCTAAAGCTAAAGGAAGGGTTTTTTTTTAATAACTCGCAAAAGAAAATCCAGAATATCCATCCCTCTCAGTTATTGTGCATTTGCAAGTGAAGCTCTCCTTTCTCCTAGACTATTCTAAAAATCCAATTTTGAGTGTGGAAAAGAACACAATAAGCAGGACCACGTGGCCGGGGTGCAAATCCTCACATGGGAGGGTTTATGTCCTGCAGCACTTCACATCTGCCTGGCACCTGCTGTTCAAGCAAAACCCACCAGTGTCATAAACGCTCATTCAGATTCAGAAGTTCAAAATTAGGTGAAAAAAAAGATACAAAAAGGTGTGACAATATTTGTAAGATGACCAGAGTATTACAGAAGGATCTAACACAAAAATATCTATTTCATGCAACCTGAATCTATCTAAAATTAGAATGAGTGCTGAGATGACATTTTAATCACAATGATACTAAGAAAATCAACTCATATTCAAATGTTATTTCCAGCAAGGTAACAGTTTCTAATATGCAGGAAAGTCTGCTATCTTGTTAATACGCATCTAATATAGGAATGTAGTTATTGAAGTCTTTATAAGATCACACGGCTTTTGATGGACATAGCTATTGTTGCCCTATCATATCCACAGTACCAGAACAAGGAAGAAAATGAAGTACACTTGAAAGTATTAATTGACAGTACATTTCACTACTGCAGAACTGAAGCATAAGGGCTGTTTATTTTACATAGAAATAAGTATTTAAAGAAAACAAGAGAAAAAGCAAGGGAAATATCTTCAGATTGAAAGTTGAAGTTCAGTTTCTAAAACATGAAATGACTGGCACTGATTTTCATCACAGACCAAATCTGTAGCAATTAAATCTGCAGAGCAGGTAAGTACCTTTTATGCCCTTGTAAAGGAAATATTGCCTGGCTGAACAAGGTGGGCTGGAACTGCCCAAATACTCAAGCTTGAAGGGCACTGACCAGCGGCTAAGACGACCCTGATGGTAGCCTGCAAAGAGGGGTCAATTTGCAGTGCTTATAGATGAATATCTCATCAGTGACCTGGGCAGAGAAACACACCACAATCCAACAAGTTGTCACAGTGTCCAATCAAGTTTGCAGGGCAAATTTAATTAGAGTTTTTCACAGAATGCAGAGAATTCTGTACTGTAGGAAACAACTTATGGCACACCTGCTGGCACTGTTAGGATTCTGATAAAGACAGAAAATATCCTGCAACACTTCGTAATTCCTCTAGTTACTAATTCACTAGTTTAACATTCAGTTAATTAAATACTCCATAGGTTCAAAGAGTGCCTTCAACAGAAAGATTTAGTGTATCACATTTTTTTTTTAACTCTAGAACATTGAATGCTAATTTTCTTACAATGAGTATCAGATAAACAATTGCAAAAGAATAATTAAAGCAGAGATAGCATCTTCAGTGTTAACCAAGTTTGCATTGCAAAGAACGGCATTCATGAAACACTGTCAGAACACCGTGAAATGAAATACCTTATTTTTGTATTTAAAATTGAAAAAAAACTCTCAAAAAACAAAAGAGGACGTAGTTTCTGTCCCTCAAATATACTTGCAGACACACATACATGATACTTTCCAATGCTGCAAACTGCAGAGACTGAAGCATGAGATGGGCAAATGCTTAATAGTGTTTCATTTTAAGAAGTGACCCAGTATAATCAATCATTGCTTTGCACATAGCATGCCAACCTGCTTTGTAGTATAATACCATTAGAGAAAGTATGTTGAAATCAAACAAATACAAAAATTCACACCTTTATATATTGATTTTTTTGTAATAACAAATGTAGAACTCAAAAAATCCAGTTCTGCTGAAGTAGAAAATTACATCATTCTTTAACTAATTTAAATTTTTCTTTGGAAGAAATCCTGGTAATCTGCACAGTTTTTTTTAATAACAAGTATTCATAATTATTTAAAATTAAGCTTAACATTTTATTCAGGTTTTCATATTTCTTCCTGGTAAGATGAAGAAACTGGGATTCATTAGTAGCCAATTGTTCTGCTTTATAAACAAAGGGAAGAACTAAATGTGCTTTAAGTAACCAAACTGATGTCAGCTCTGCAAAAGCAAGAGGTAGGGGAAGGAATAGGTACACCCTGTATTGCACTGACAGCTGTCTGTGTAGCATTTCTGGCTGAGTCACATAGTTACCACATCTTTTTTTTAGGTCTCATTATTGGAAACAATTTTAAATAGAAAAAAATTGTTTGCCTTATATATGCTGTATATGTGTATAAAGTAATACAGAGTCTATTTATGAAATCTAACCTGGCATCAGTGACTGGATGTATAATACACTTATAAATGAAAGACTAGATAATACCATATGGAATGCACATATTACCAAATAAAAATACCCTTTTTCTTTTAAAATCTGCCCTCCTACTGTTTAGTGTTTCAGAGGTTTTCATACAGAAAGTGCCAAACCATCTCCTACATATATTAACTGAGGCTTAGCAGTATGTAAGAGTCTTGGTTCTTAACCAAAAATATAGAGTCACTTTCAGAAAAACTGTAAAATGTAATTTTGCACAAAAGCTATTTTGGCAACACAAGTAGCAGAAGTTAGCTACAAAGCACAGGAGCCTCTGCTCTACTCTCAAATATAAATTTAGATGCAATAAGTGGCTGAGGAAAGAACAGAGCCAGTAAACAGCATGTGTGGAAGAAAATACTAGTTTCATTTATGGTACAATCCAACCTCTGGAGCAAAACCAGAGACCTTCCCATGAAATCTTTCTGTGCTTTAACACTGTTGCAAAGCTTCAGGGAATCCTAATTGTATAAGCAATTATAGGGAAATGAATTTGCTGCAAGACCATGTCCACTCAGTGGTAAAAGCGACAAACACATCTCAACATTAGCCACTTAAAATATGAATTTTCTGACTTGCCACTCATAGGCATTTACCAAAATGACCTCAATTTTAACCAGTTAGTAGCTTCTTTTCAGTCTGATTATACAGTCAGCTCCCCATAGCTAAAGCATGTACAGTAGATCTTGTTCCTCTGAAATACAGTTAGATGTTTGGCTGTCTTTTGATTTTAAATAATAGAGGTTCTGCAATATTTTTTATTATGATAAAATCCTAGTGCTTTAAAAATCTGCCCTTCACACAAGCCTAAGCATATATATTTTAAAATGACTTACTGTACATCTTCTTATTTTCTTTAAGGCGTGAACAATGGCATATGAATGGGAACAGCTTTCAGAAAAGCATGTTTTGACAAGGCCAGTCCAAGCACAGAACACCAAAGGACTAACCTGAAGCCAGAAATGACAGTGTGGTGACTCAAAAGATTTTAACAAAAATAGTTGAAACAAAATGGATTTTTTTCTGTTTTTCTTCCTTTTTTTCTTTTAATTTAAATTACATTACTCTTAATGTCTGTTTAAAGCACCGATTGCAGTTTTTATTTACCGCCTCCTCCAAGTGACTTTGGATAGCTCATCTGCTTCTCTTCTGAATTTTCATTGTATGAAACTTCAAAAGGTTTTTGTTTGTTCCTTTTTCTTTTTTTTCTTTTTTTCTTTTTTTCTTTTTTTAATGGCTGCTGCAAAATTAAAAAGATCCAGAAGTGGTCAGGGGCCTGGTCTAATGCACTTTCAAAAGTCCATTATAAAGATGAAAATAAACGCAAATGATCTTTTTTTTTTCCATAGACCCACAAACCACGCTTATCTATAAGAAACATATTGTGCATAGTTATTTTTTTCTTCAGAGTGATATGTTTACTAGATCTACATTCTCAGTTTACCAGAGTACAGGAATTTCTACTTTACTAAATCCAGGATCCTTTCGCAGTTCCCAGTAGGTTTCATTGGTAACCCAGGCTTCTCTTTGATTAGCATCGATAACTTTTCTATAGAAGAAAAAAAGAGAGATAGAAGTCTGATCTCAAATCTCTTCTCCTATACAATATGCAATCAATAGCACATCTCTCTAACTGTAACATTTCATTAAAAGCACATTGGGCTTTTTCAGTCTCACCACTTTTGATTCTTCAAGATGAATATCATGGTGTATGGAATGGGTATCCACTGATTCAAAATACTGCTTGATTAAAACTCTCTAAAAAATGTAATTGCAATTAAATAAGTATATATACATTTATATCTACATTACATATCTGTGTGTGTACACACGTTTTTATTTATTTTATTTCTGTCTATGCAATGACTTACAATAACTTAGCTAAATCTTACTTTCTAAGAGCTAACAATGATGAACATTAACAGCTCCTAGAACATTATATTTCTATTCTATTTTAAACTTCAAGAACTATTGGCTGTGTGGTGCAGTACTTCATTCAGTCACAGCACAGCAAAGGTTTACTACTGAAATGGAAAGACTCACTTAAAAAACTTGGGTACATATTCAATGCTGTTTTCTTCCATGTACCGCCTCCGACTTCTCTGGAGTTCTTCTATTCTTTGTTTCTCTGATGCTGCTGCTTCTATATTTCCTTCCTCTAGAAGCCTGTATGGATAACAGCTGTCTTATAGCAATCATACAGTATCTGAACAAGGAATTGCCTAGGACTGTTCATCTCAAAAGACAGCAAAAAACGATGCCCCTTGTCTTTGCTGTACCCTCCTAGTAATATCTAGTAATAACCTCAGAAAACAAGAGTGACTGATACTTGACTCCCATGTTGAAGGTACCTGCCTTCCAGCCTTAGGCATACATCATCTCTAGTTACTTCAGTGCATCACAAACATTGAAGTCATATGAACTGAGAATTAGGAGGGAATTCCCATTGCCTCCATTCACAGCTGCAGGGCATGATATTTCAGAGCATGTATTTCCAGCCTATCATGAAGAATACTAACTTCTACTAGAAGACTTCTGCAGCATACTAAGCAGGATGCTTTCTATTTTCCTGTCCTTCAATTGAGTAAAGCAGAAATTTGACTTCACTAAGTATCTTCACAGCTAGGAGAATTCTCCAAGTTCAGACTGTGCATGGACAAAATTCAATACTCAGCCAAATCCACCCTTAAAATCACCAAATATTAAGTGCATAAATAAGCATTCTTGCCTTTGATCCGGCCTGAATCGTGCATCTGTTGTTGGAAGAAGATCTTTCAGTACAGGATCTAATTCATTGAGCTCAATAGCAAATCTTGTGAAGCCATAATATCGTTCATAGTTGGTTGGCATGGAGCCTGAATGCATATGCATAAGAAAGAAAAAAAATGCTTTTAAACTGTTAATCTAAACATGCAAAATATTCATGTATTTATTAAATTGTAAAAGCAAAAAAATATTAAAACATTTTACTTTACACACAAGTAAAAAGTATCAAAAGTTATTCTCTAGATACAACAACATGCACGAAACATTAATTTCAATTGCTTAATCTGTGTAGGTTGTAATTAACTGCTAGTAAATTCAAAGCTTTCATGATCCTTCCTTTTTAAATAAAAATTACTGTTTTCAAGATTTTCAAGTGAAATAGCTACCTGCTCCCAGGCTTTTCAGATGTGTATGTAAAAGCTAATTCTATCTAAATTTTTGTGTTAATTTTGGACCACGTACTCATGCAAAGACTGATTGGGCACTGTCCTGAACCTTCAGCATTGATAGCCATCAGAGTGTAGTAGGCACAAAACATTATCTATTATGACAGATTCTGGATAATTACTCTTCACATATGAAAAACACTACACGTGCAAAGGAAGAGTAATTCAACCCTAGAATTTCTAAGCAAGCAACAATGAAGTTGAATTCAGTTTCTGAAATCACAGGAGCTCACTATCTCTGAAGATAAATCCTTTGATTTAACAGAAGACTAAATTTGATATGATGCCCCTGCTCTCTGTGAGAAAGTAGCCATGCAGACCCAGACATCCAAATATTTTCTCAATTTCATCTTTATGTTGTCTCCAGCACCCCACAGGATTTGATCAGAAGTCAAACCAAGATGCAGAAGACTATGCTAAGTAGGGACATTTCCATTTATCTTCATTACAAACACCTGTAAAATCTTGTTCACTTTTCTAGCCAAAAATATATTTCCCCAGTAGTATTTCATGTACTTAAAATGATTGCTCAGAGTGCTTTACACAGTTTAGAAATATACCACAGTGCCTGCCACAGTTTATCACAAGCTTCTTACCTGGCCTCCACACGCATTTGGCTGAAGGTGCTACACCACAATAAAGACCTTCATGCCACTTTCCAAAGAGACGATGCACTACCTTCCCTTCTTGATCTATCACAACTCCCTGGACTTCATTTACATTTGAATTCCAGTAGTTTACCTGCAAGTTTTACAAGAAATTACTACTCAGCCATCACATCACTCATTGTGCCAATACTGACATTGCATGAATCTTAATGTGTCACCAACTATCAAAATTTTGCATCAGAATTGCTCATCGAGAATATACTGAATAATCTGAATATTAATTGTGTTAGTGTATGGAAAACCTTGAATGATATACTGAAACCTTGAATGAATAACTGGTTTTGGTATAAAGGTATCTAAGTACAGTTAATTACCTGCTTACTGCACACTGATCTGTTTTTATTTATGGCCCTTGCCTGGATATTAAAATAACAGGAGCCAAGGCATTACTGAGGCCAAAGAGATAAAAGTGGTGGCCAAGTTCCAGCAAAGGCAGAAGTAATATGGCACAGAATTCTATTCAGTGACCTTGCATTTTCATTGTAATAACAGAAATTTTGCATTTCATTTTTAAATGATTTTCATTAAAATCAACAGCAGTATAGCACACAGCTGTATAACAACATAAGATGCTGATATAAAATTGACCAGTTCAACAGAAGAGTCAAACTGTTTGAAATAGCACTCTTTTGATGATTTGCATATTCATCAATGTTGATGAAGTCAGAATGTGTAATATATTTCAGGAATACTGAAGAAACAGTTCTATACAAATTTAAGCGGTGCAATGATATGCATTAGAATAAATGTGTTACCTTGACAAATGTGAGTTTACAAATACAAACACTGCTTTTTGTGTTTCTGATTGTTATCTCTCCATAGTGTTCTATCCATCTCCTTCCACTAAGGATATTATGTATGCAAGTAGTGACTTTGTTCCAGACGTAGTAGTCTCCATACCTAAGAATTGATCAATAAGAGGTTAATAATGCAAATTAATCATGATCATCATGGAAAAAAAAAAGTAAATCATTAACACAACTACAAGACTACGTTCCTGAAAAACTTTTGTAAAAATAGCTTATTTTATTAAAAGCATAAGTTCTGGGCGTGTTATTAATCTTCCACGGAAAAGTTCACCTAAGCTCTATTGCAGAGAACTGATGAATGATGCTACAAAATACAAATCAAGACATTATGAATCACTGAAGTCCTGCACAGCATATTCACTGTCCTCAGATCATTATGTGCTTTGGCACCAGTTCTGGGAGACCTGGATCCAAAGATCAGTATAAGGTTGGATTTAGGCCAGAGGCAGACAAAGCAATTAAATTACATACAGAACAAACTAAATATGGAAAGAAGAAAACAGGAGTGAAGTAGGCTCACTGGTACATTATCTCTTTTCCTCTGTAAAAGCTACTTGGAGTAAGAGTACATCTGTTGTAAGAGACTAAAATGGATGAATGAAGCACATTCTCCTTCAGAGCTGAGGGCCAAACATGTAGATGGAAGACAAAGCTACTCCCGAATGCATTTACTTTGATTTGATGATATGGATAAAGAGGCAGAGTCCCTAAGGATGCCATACTGTTAAAGGCAGAAAGAAAGATGACCGCAATTTAAAGGATCAAGAACAGAGTATTGCAGAACCTGCAGGCATGCTTAAAGTATCCTCTCCTTGCATATTCTTATGGTTTACAACTTAAAACCAATTTTATTTGTATTGAAACTCCTTCCTTCTACTATTCAAAAATCAAAGTGCATTTTTTGGATCTCACATTTTGAAAAATGACCTTCAAATATTAGTAAAGGTTCTTCTGAGGCCATATTAGCAGTATTGAGAGCTTTAATAAGGACAGTGCTAGCTGAAATTACTATCAGCCTTGTTCTGAACAGCTGATCACTTCAGTGCCCCCACCTGCATGTATTTGAGCTACGTGCTCACCCTCACAGCTCAATTCATGTGCCCTTTGCTTACACTTCATCCAATCCGGTTACAAGCAAGCACAGATTAGACTACATCAGAAACCAAAACCAAAACGAAATAAAACAGTAGCTTACTTTGGAAGAGTCACATTCAAGGTTCCAACTGGAAGAATTTCCATTGATTTCCCCCAAAATTTGTTTTTCCACCTGATATCTGAATATAAAAGAAAAGACTTACAAAACCAGAAAGACTCAATTTCTCCCTCTTGCAGGAATCTGCTGTACTACATCACTTAAAATGGCACAGTATGAGGTTGTCAAGAAAACACACAAACACACAAAAAAAGAACAACTAGAGAATGGGAATGCACTGCCAAGGGAGGTGGTGGAGTCACCGACCATGGGAGTGTTCAAGAAACGTCTGGATGTTGTGTTGAGGAATATGGTTTAGCTGGGAAGTATTGGTAATGGTTGGACTAGATGATCTTCTAGGTCTTTTCCAACCTTGATAATTCTGTGTGATTCTGTGATATTAGATCAGAAAAGATAAAGAGAAGTTTCGTTTTCTTCTAGGTGTTATACCTGTGCTGTCAAATCTCTCATGAGAATATTCAATGTAAAATCAATGTGTATGACAAAGAAATAAACATCTGCTTGTTCAACTTCGTAAAAAAGAAATAGGACTGCTTGTGTTTATAAGAAATAATAATTTTCTTGGTTTTAAAAACTTTTAAATACAAATGTATAAACGTGCTACAAGTGACAAGAGCAGTTCTAACACATCTACTTACTCAAAGAATGAGATTTTGAGCAAATTCAAAGCATCAGTTTTTAATGTGTTACTAAAACTTTAAGTATAAAAACTTTCAGGTAAGTTCCAAATACAAAGCTCAGCTTCTACAAAGTTTTTACTTGCTAGTAAAGAAAAAAAAAGTTCTATGCTTTTCAATTAAAAAGGTATACCTTGCCAAAACACAAAGTTCTTCGATTCACAATGGCAGGCTGAAATGGGAGGATGGTGGCTAACCTGAAAAAAAAACAGCTTGTCTGAGTTAAAAACAATACAACTGTTACTGCAATATAAAAATAGTAAGCAGCCCACACTATTAACTTGTTTTGCTATGAAACCAAATGACAGCTTAAGCTTCAGTTTTACATTATCTGCTTAAAACACTATGACAAAGATTATTATAAAAACAGACACCTAGTATTTAATGAGTTCACTCATACTTGCTACCTTTCTTTACTATTAAGAAAACAAACGGTTTTAACTCAAAAGAACGAAGAATGTCATTTTGTCAAACAAAGAAATCTAACTATCGGTACTCATCCAGAAATAAGCTTTACCTGCTCTGAGAAAAATCGAAATCCTTTGTCTTCTCTAATACATTCATAAGTTTCACCAAGCACAGGGTTAAATGGCTTGCTTCCTGCTCTGAAATACGTAGAGGCATAACCTGATGCTGCAAAAGCAGCTATGAGAACCTGTTAGAATACAGACAAGAGCATAATAGAAAATAGGCTGAGATTCTTATAGTGTAGGATATCACATAGCAGAACCTAGACTAAGGAAGCATACTTGGAAGTAAACCACACAACCCAGCTAGAACCAGTACAGACTGAGTTTCTCCTGTGGTATAATTTTTTTTCATGGCTTATGTCAGTCTCTTCTCACAGGCCCCTTATACAATCAGTACAAGACACTAATTTCCTACCTTTGATCAGGCTTACCCATGATCTACAACACACTCAGCCACCTATGCTCTTTGTGAGTATTGGATAATAATTTTTAATGACAGGGTCACGTTCAATTTTCCCCCATTTGGTACCCATTTTATTTACTGCCAAAAACAAAGAGCTCCCACTGAGGATGTCCTTCATGCAAAGTTATCTCACAATCTTCCACGCATGTGCTGCCTGTCCTCCCCCTTTATCTACCTGTACATTCAAACCTCTGAACAAGACCCGGCTGGAGTATGCTAACTGATATGCCACATTCATTCAGACTGCAGCTCCAGTTCGCAACTGCCATGCAAAGAATCATGACAGACACACATAACAAGCTCCTGGTTTTTCCAATAGCAGAGCAGAAGCAGGCAACATTCGCAGCACAGCCAGGGAACAAGAAATATGTCCAGCAACAGCGCTGCCTAGTCCCTTCACCACCTTTCCCTGTCTTCCCTGAAGAAAAGACACAATACACCAAAACACAAGTGCCAAATGCTGGCTGCTGGCTGTCAAGTGAAGAACAGACATATCTACAGGGCAGCTGAACCTGACCAAGCAGGGAGGCTCCATGAAATGGAAGAGCAATAAAGGGTCCTGCATAGACCTCCACAAAACAGTTTTCTTTTTAATACAGACATAAGAAGTGCTACACTAAATTTATTACCATGCGTTCATAGGGATCATCCGTTTCAGCAGCCTTGTCCAAGAGTTCACTATATTCTAACTCCTCACAAAGATGTTGCAAGGTGTTCAGAGGTTCATTTAGCTCAACTGGCATGGATACTTTGGAAAGATCTTTGCCAATGTTGTTTCTCAAGATATTCCATAGATTGATATTACTGGTGTCAGGGCTGGGCGCTGGGAGACAAGTTCGCCGTCCATTCCTGAACGCTCCTCCAGTTAGTTCACCATTGACAACTGGGAAGGGAGAAAAGTATTATCACAACATAGCACCACATAAAGGAAAACAGTCTCGGTGACTGAACTAAATTCACCACCAGAAAAAATAAGCCCAGCTTCACTGATTTCAGCAAAGTTGGATTTGTACAAAGAAGTAGCAAATCACAAAATCAACATCATTTCCCAAAGTTCAAAATGTAGCAGTATACTTTGCCGAGAAATGTCTGCAACACTGGTGTTGTCCTCAGATATATTATCACTCACATCACTGATATAAGATTCATCATCAGAAGCCTAAAACATAAATAAAATATCAATTAATTCAAATGTATATAAAGTTTACTAACAAATTATACACAATTACTTGAAACAAAAATATTCAAATACATCATCGGCACTCAATTAGAGATTTTAACTAAATCAACTAGAGGTTTCAATCAGCCATACTTCCAATGCACCAACAGTGTCAATAAATTCTATGCTCTCCTTATGATTCTGCATTGCTTATTATGAAGTCAAATGCAAATACTACATTCACAAAAGGGTGACTCCAAATGAGATCAAAAGCAGTAAAAAAAGGACAGCATAACACACAGGGGATGGGAGGTGAGAAGAGATGGTCAGACTCATGTCTTTTTACACAGAATCAAACATTAAAATGTATGTTTCAGCAGAAACAAATACAAACATTGACCTATCATTTTGAAAAACAAGAACTATATCAGTGTTAAAACTACTTTTAAAATTCTTGTTTAAACTTCTTTTCTTCAAAACAATAAAAAAAATATTTGTCTGTCTTGTGCACATCTCCAACGGGATGCTGAAGTGCCTGTAAAATATTGCACAGTTAGCTCAAATGCCATGGGAAAGTTGTGGGCAGCCACATGATGCAGGGTCATCTTTGAGCTTGAGCTGACAATTTTTGACACTTCTCTACTTCTCTGACTACAGAGGATAACTTAAATATGATAGAACTTCGTTTTGTTATATTTTTAATGAATACATTAAAATCTAAATTAGTTGACCACACAGTCAGCTAATTGCTGCTGTCATCTTTGCCTGAAACTGACATAGCCTAGTAAGAACATGTAATGAACATAAATTATTGATACAACTTCCAGCTCAGTTTTACACTTCAGAGAACCTCTGCAGCCCATCACAACTGAATCTTGGGCAAATGTATCTAAAGTTTATGCATTATGATACCTTTTTATTCTAAATAGCATTTAAAAATAACTATTCACTAGTGACATCAATACCTGAATCTGTCTGACAGCAAAGCTGCAGTACACGGTCATAGCCTACCTCATTTTCTGACGAGCTGGCAGACAAAAGCACCTCCTGTGCATCAAAGAACTCTGACACTGATTCAGACATAGAGAGCCTGCTCTCATTAGAAACTTGCTGAGACAATGGCAAACTGACATGAATTTGTTCACCTGTCTGCAAATAATGCACAGAGAAATATAAATATTACTTTTAATAATAAAGAAATATGCATAAGAGTGGTAAATGACCTGAATACTTTTCTGTGTCACATATAGGAAAAGACAGTAAAGTTAACATGTTAGTAGGGTTTTTCTTGTGTACTCAATATGCAAGGCTGGAGCAATTAGAAAATAAAGTGCAATCTGAGCAGCAAGATACACGTCTTCATTCAAAAACTGCTTCTAAGCTACACCTGCTACTAAGCTTTAGCAGTGAATAATTACAGAACTAGTTCTACATGCAAAGGAATGGTCTGGTGGACAATAGCTGCACTGCATCAAATGAGTTCAACTATGAAATTCAGATGAAAAGATACCTGGTCATAATTACTAACAGTACTTGGACCCAGCTCCAAAAACTCAGTAAGGCTAGGGAGTTAGACATCACCTTCAAAATAAGTAGACTCATTAACTAGTCTAGTAATAAATGTTTGAAAAGTTTGAATATCCAGGAGGATGGCTATGATATATGCATTCCAAATCTCTTTTGAATTAAGTGATTAACACTGACTCACAATTATTAGTGGGAATTCATTCTCTATGGTTTATTTTAAAGAGAATTTAACAGCAAATGCAAGAATTCCCAAACTGTGTTCTGTGGATCTCATTTCAGGGACAAGCTAATTTAAATAGTTGAACATTTCTTCCTCTTCCCTACTTGATGAGAGGAACGCCATGTTTCAGCATGTTACTCTACAAGCGTTTAAAAAGGAGGAACAAAATATTTAAAGCTTCTCACTCTGAATTATTCCACCAAAGCAGCAGCTGCTGTGGAGGCAAACAGACTTCTTATTTAATCCCTTAATTTATACAGCATAATGTTTCTGGGATAATACATCGTGTTTTAAACACAGTTTCTCGTGTTTCAAACCCAGATATTGGAATATCATCTCCCTTAACCTTACTCCAGAGTCTTGCAAATGAATTTGTTGATAACTTCATCCTATCTCTATACAGGTGCCTCAAAAAAGGCACTGACAATAAAAAGTCACAAACAAGTCAGGAGGTCAAAAATTCATCCTTTTTAACTGAGGTTTAAAAGCTTGTGGATGATTTATGACGTTTGGTGAATTATAATGGAAACAGAAGCTCATTTCACCTTTACAAAAAGTAGTTAAAATTTTAGGTTTCTATATCAACTGGAGGGACATGGAAAAATACATACAAAATGCTTATTCCATAAACTAAGATTATATTTAAAGAAGTGAAAGAGAGATCTGGGATCCTCTTTGAAACTCTTTTTCAGTCAGACATTCTTGTATGAAGATAAAATATTAAGAAAGAAACAGCTAAGCAGCAAAAAATACAAAATAGAAACAGCCATTGCTGAGAACTTCACTGCCAGCTACTCCAACCGCAGGTTGCCATGCCCTGGCACTGTGTCACCTCCACCTTCTGTTTGCGTTCAAAAAACTGTAGGGATGTTTTGAAAAAAATTGAATGAGATAACCAGAAACAGATTTTCACTTGCCTTTCCTCTTGGAAATAAATAATTAGGAAACTACGGTATGTTAATTGAAATGATGTATGCATAGAAAATAATGAATGGAAGTGACAAATGTAAAGTATTTCAGTAAAACGCAAGCAGAATGTCTGTCAAAGTGACAGTATTAACTGCAACATATTACAGGTTGCAAATTCAGATCTGTCCTTCTCACAAGGGAGACTGATTCGTAATACATTTGATAGTCTGTTGACTGAAGAAAGCAAAACAAGATAGACTAGATGTTGCAAATATGCTATTAGTATAGTGCTTGGTTCATGCCCTTTGAACACTAAAGATATTAAATGTAAGTACTTGCCATTAGACACTACACTGTTCTATTGATTTGGCAAGAGAAGTAAGATACAGAAATAGTTACCTACTGTGTGTTATTATGTTACATTACAGTAAAACCTCATTAATTCCCACAAAGCTGCAATCCTTCCCTATTTCTCTACAGAGAACATAGTTCTTTCGTGAGCCCTGACATAACCAAAGATAAAAGTTTAAATTTTATGTAGGAAAATACAGTCTGAAAACGTCTACAAATATCCAATTTCCAGCCCCAAAGATCTGATAATCAGTTTTAGCTATTAGTGAGGAACAGCAGGGTTTGATCATATTCTAAACCCATTAAAGGCTGAAGTCTTACCTCATCAGGGCTAGGGATAATATTTACACTGACAACCTGATCACAAATAACAGATTCTGAATGTATTCTGTTCAAGCGACTCCTTAGTTCAGCATTCTGGTTGAGAGCCTTAAAATAAAAATTGCACATTTTATTTATAATTTTTAAAAAGTGTTAAACAGCCAAAAAATATTTTTAAGAAATCTTAACCTCAGAAATTTTATAAAAAAAAGTCACAGAACCCAACTTATTTCATTTATAAGCAAATACCCATTTCAAGATCCGCTATAACATCATTTCATCTTTCCATTGGCTTTCCTTCAATTATTTTCCAGGGTCAGAGGGCACCGAAACCCTCCCACAGTGTAAGTCACAGTCTACCTTAATTCTTCAAGTAGCTTTTTGGCAGCTATGCCGGTAGTTTATGTACATTACAGAAATGGCAAGTGAATGTAGCAAGAAAGAATGAAACTGCAGAATGACGAAAAGAAACCAACTGCAATATTCTTGATTTATGGCTCAACAGCAATTTCTGAATGATGGTTATCAACTCTTAGAGCCCACAGAAGGATACTGCTTGCTTTTCAGCAGGAAACAACAAAAATCAATAGCATCACTGAGTATCTGTCTTTCCAGACCAAGTTGCTGTATTTGCATGTGTGTGCTCACAAAAAACTATGGACCACAAAATAAACTGATACCAGTAGAACATAAATGGCGCCTGGTATCTGCTAATTTTTCTCCTCTTCTAATGCCCAAGCTAGATGATAAACAGGGCGCATACACACATCACTCAGTGTCTAAAAGGACATGACTACCTGTCTGTTGAAATCCAAAAAAGCGTAATATGTTATATACCCAGAACGTGAATTGACTTAAACCTAATGTATCCCTTGCACTGGAAATTACAGAACAGCAGACATACTGTTGTAGTGGGCAACTATTGTTACCACAGTCACAATCTTTCCACTCCTTCCTCTGGAACAGATTACATGACTGCACTGAAACAAAGTAGGATCAAAGTAAAATAGGTTTCAGCAGTCACTGAAGACAGTTTAAATGATGCCATTTTGCTTCGTTCCAGGCATTATCTGGGCATGCTCACATGGAAGAGGAAATGAAGTTCAGACCACTAACATCAGTTGGGCTGTAGCTTCCTAAACTGCCCAAATCTGGTTAAGAGACTGACTATGCTACATTTCCATTTACTGCCCATTGCGACAGTGAACTGATGAGTGACAGTGATTTTCAGACTGACACCGGAAGCCAAGATCAAGAGGAACATACCACCATCTATTTCATACCAGTTGCTACTAAGTTTCCACAAGTCCTGGTTAAATTTATATCAGTGACAGGAAACGGTTACCCTCATATTTTGGCCTTAATCATTCTCTATTGCCATATGCAGTAATCAATCTATGTAACATCATGTATCTATGTCTACAGAAACATTATGTCTTAATTTTAATTTCACGGCAAAAAAATGCAACTCAGTAATAATAATACTGCATGAAATTATCTTCACTTTTGGGTCAAGTTCTATTTGTCCCTACACCTCTGCTCTCATTTCTTGCTTGCGCAAGCTTTTCTAAATTCAAAAATTCAAGTTGTTTTGCAACCTAAAGATATATCTCACGTAATGGTATAGGGTAGTTCATCAAAGCACTTACTATTGCTTCATCTCTTCTTCCCAACTAAAACCAAAGATAAATTTTGCTTTAGCTTAAGTGGGAGAGACACTGGCCAATAACAGGTTTGGATCTGAAAATCCAATTTACCCATGATTATTCTTTAACACATAATTCCTTTTGCAGTTGGAGACAAGGACATATAAAACAAATCTGAAAATATACAGTCAAAATTTAAAACTTAAAAAAACTAGAGTATCTCTTTGAATGTTCTAGAGGCAGATCCAAAAAAGATATCTATCATCCCCATAAAAATTGGTGATACTCTTGTTTTAACTTGGAAAATTATAATAAATACATGCTTACAAAATAATAATAATAATAATAAATATATATATATATATATCCTCCATATGCACTGAGGTTGGACCTATGTTCTTATGTCCACAACAGAATGTATGCCACAGTTCTGGTTAAGAACCTCGCTGTTCTCTTGGCTCCCTCTACCTCAGGGAATAGCCAAAACACAAAAAAAAAACAGTGCAACTGGCAAATTAGCTGAACATGCAATTACATCAAAAACATACCTGAGAAAGGGACTGTCTGAGGTGTGCTATTTGAGCATTGTGACCTGTAAGATCCTGTTCTGAGACAATTTGCTTAAGCTTCTCCTTCTCTATAGCTATGCTGTTAAAGGCAGACTTCAAAAGAGAATGCACTATGGAAAAAAAGATAACAGGTGTTTTCTCAGATATGGAAGTACATATTTACATTTATTAAAATATTTTAGCAATAAAGACAGAGTGAGATTTCTATCCCACACATACAGACATTTGAAACACAGACCTGAATGAATTTCAAGCAATGCGTATCCAAATTAAGTTCAAACACTTACTTCTTAGAGTTGCAACGTATATACAACGTGTTCGCACCTTGAGTATATTCTTGATGCTCAGTGAATGAAAAATTGTGTATTTGGAAAATCTGTGTCTGATGCTCTCTTTTTTCCTGTTTCTTTGTGTTTCAGAGTAATAAAATCTGAAGTTTGCATATGACTTAATGCTGCATCAATAACAAGGCTTACTTGGTCTTCAAATAGACTTTTGTTAATTTTTACGTAATGTCATATTTTTCCTGCATTTTTTATGTAGCACATAGCAAACTGACTGCAAGTACTATTTAAAAGCCTTTTTCAATCTGCAGGACCATTTTTTTTTTTTATTTTGGCAATGCAATGACATTTCTCAAGTACATTTCAGTAGTAAGCATTACCTTAGTTGCATCCACAGATGCAGAGCATATCTCACAAAAATTTGCACCCAGAAAAAAAAATTCCCTGCACAAGGTTTTGCATTAGTGACATTTTGATTTCTCTTTTGGAAGAGAAAAAAACAAATGTTTCCAATATCAATCATGTATTTACAAAAACAAGTTCAGATGTTTTCTAAAGGAAAGCCCTCATTTGACGGTTTACCTTTCTCTATACACACAACATCCATGCAATATATATGAAGCATAGTATATGTAATCTTTAATTAAATCACCTGACCAGCTCTATATTTTTTTCTGGTATCATCTAACACAGATGAATACCTTGGCCACAACAAAGTGAAGGTAATAACGAAACACAACAGAAAAGCACAGTAAAGGAAAGGTTTGACATTTCTAGTTACCTTTTTGTGCCATCAGGCAGAATTCTTCTTGAAGCTTCATGTACTCCGTAGAGCACTCCAGAGGATCTGTTACATGGCTTGGGGGGGTCTGGAACTCGATATCTGCACAAAGGTTGGGATTGGACGAATGCAGCCGAACAGGGGACATCGTGGCACTGAAAGGGACCTACAGCAAGAAACAGTAAAGATGTATTGTTTAAGCAGCAAACCAATTATTTAATTCTGTTGAAGCAAAATACATATTATTCCTTCTAAAAAAAAAAAGTGCTTGGCTGAAACATGAAGAAGAAAAAACATGTAACTTTTTACTGTCCTAAATCACAGCATAGTTAATGCAAAATTCCTTGTACTACTTGAAAACTTTCACTGAAAGACAAAAATAGAAGTATTGAGCTAATTGCTAGCAGTGGAATATTTCAATTCTAACACTTACAAAAATTGGTCATTTTCCAATGCTTAAAAGTAAACTAGAAATTTAGCTACACATGCTTCTTTGTATTTTGTTATTGGAGAGTCCACACAGTATGAATCCATTTTTATAGTACCAACATGCAAGTTCCTCCACAGACCTAGAGATAGGATACACTATTCTCAAATGTATCACGGAAAACTAATCTACCTAACAATCTGAAAATCACTGTTAAACCTTAAATAGAAACCACTGTACACACAACGATGAAAAGGAAAAATCATGTGGTCTTTCCATTTTCTATCTAAAAAAAGTAAATTCAATCTCCACTGAATTATCATTTGAAGTAAAAGAGTCACAAATTAATGCAAAGAGATGCAGTTCAGTAAAATGCAGTAAAAACTTTCATTTATTACACTTTTCACTTCTTTTTTCTTCTATACCTTTCAAGTACAGTAAACAAAAATACACGTGCATACCTTATTTATAAGTTTTATATAACTTATAAAATAATATATATATTAATATAATATATGTAAATATATCACACGTATCGCATAGTTACCTATATGTTCCATAAGCAATGTATGTATACTGCTTTACACATGTGATGTGTGTGCGTGACAGTATGTTTTAATTTTACCATTTACATACACTTGTATAAAAAAAAATACAGTCAAGAACCCAATTTTCAAAACTAAATGAAAGGGGAATGCATGCAGATCTATATTTTTTTACTTCAGTATTAAGCATTGTTAAACAAACTCAAACTAGTTTATGATATTGACCAAATGTATAAATCAAAAACTTCCACACTGCAGCCCAATGTAATTATTTAAATATGAAAAATGGACAGAAAAAAGTGTCTTCTGAGACATGATTAAGAGTAGCAGATAAAATAAGTCATATTACTAAGATATATTTTTTTCTTTTTACATCAACAGATAAGTTATATACTGCCATCAGTACCTGAAATTGGTACCTTGTTATTTGATTACATTAAAGAATATTTCTATCACTCCCTTCCTATTACATTTATCATCAATAACCATCTTATGTTTCTCCCTTAAAATCCCACTGGACCTATTAATCACATCTTGAACACATTCTAGCAGTACCATTTTCGACCTTGCCCTTCAATTTCCACATACATATATAGCACAGACTAATGGTTTCACGGCACCTAACCAGTGTAAACTTTATCCTCTTCTCTCGTTGTTTTGATTTCTAACTATATCAACAAAGTAGATGGTTTTTTTCTTGGTCTTCATTTTTGACTCATATCAAGAAGATTTCGTTAACAGGAATGTAGAATAAATTCTCTCTAGAGATAGCACTGATGTCTCATACCTCAGCTGGCCAAGCTGAAAAGCAATGTTTTTTAGTACGGTTTATTGAAAAAAAAAAAGAACATTTTATTTACAGTATGAAAGTATGTCCTAGAAACAGCATTCACATGCTCTACAATTATCGTCACATTGCTTGCAAGAAATACACACTGGCATATCAGAGACAAGTAACTGCTTTGCTGACTGCTTTAGATACAAGAACCAAAAATAATTAACTGTTGACTGATATGAACTCTCCTCATCTGCATCTTGGAAGAGTTTTCAAGTTACACAACCAATGGAAAAAAAAAAAAATCAACAACAAACATTTTCTTGAATAACCAGCAGTCTAAGAAGCAATGCCCATGAACCTCTCTTCCCTTTTCTTCTACTTTCACTGCAGTGCTTTCTCTTTACACCCATGGTGGTCTGATGCTGCCGTGATTACCTATTAGTTTTTCTATCTGTTTAAGTACTTAGCGCTTCTTGATGCATCCCTCTAGTTTTTCTTCCTCATTCTTGAAGACACGATTTCGGGTACACCTTGTCCTGACTTTCTGATTTATTCTAAGGGCTGAAATAACACTCATTCACCGGCCTCTTTAGAACTGCATGCTCATATAGAGACAGACTGTTCCCAATACAGTGGGTTGTAACCCAAGCATCCCCCTTCTGCATTTTTTCCTGATGTAATTCTGTATTTCCAGACTATAAAGACAGCAAACTGAGATGGGGGTTTATTTCTCTGCTACAAAGGCAGAGAAGATCACCCAATCAATAATGGACTGATATTCTGCATCTATACATGGCTTCAACTGATTACAAGGGATTAAATTTAGAGAAGTTATTTTGGGAACTGGAGGAGCACTGATTTCTCTTGTTTTTCAGGAGGACCTAATAGTAAATGACATTCATGGTTCTGGCAACAGGGCTCAAATTACTCAGGCTTAAGCAGAAGCTACATCTGAGCTAGTGGATTTCAGCTATGGGCTGGAGCAGCACACCTTCGAAAACTTTAGCTTGATGTTGACTGCTTGAGCTAGGTAGAGGTATGTGTTTAAAGCTCACTTTATTCTTCAGCTGCAGAGTTCTTTTCTTCCTATATCTTTATGTCTTCCCTATCCGTTTCACCTACCCTTTGAGGGACTAATCTATATTGCGTATTCCAAATAATTGCTTTCCTGACAAAGCAGCAGCTGAAGGTATACTTATGATGCTAATTTGGTTTCATAAATAGTATTTCCCACTCCCATTTAGTAGCCTGCACGTTGATTTCAGAGCTCCAAATTCTGTGCCAAAGGTTGGAGAATTAGCAAAAATGAAAAACTGCCACTAGCAATAGTAATATGACTTTTTTGAATCATGGAATGTAAACAAAGTACCTCAAATGAAAAGGCTCATCTTACGTTACTAAAAAAAATAAATCAGGAAGTGTCATAATTTCATGTTTGTTTATAGCAAATCTCCTTATTTTCACTGCCTTGCTATGGACGGTTATGAGTACCTTTTAACAAAATGTGATCATTTCAGTCCATTTTAAATAATATAGAGAGTATAACAAAGCTATCTTCAAACAGTGCATGGCCTGAGTTCATCACTTGCACTTGCATAAAGGAAGAGGGACATTACCATGAAAACAAGCTCAGATCCACAGATGTGACACCCACTTGTGTCAGGCCTGATCACTTCTAAATGATTTAGCTCAGAATGGGTAGCATGGACACCTCCATGAAGTGCAAGAACCAGCTTCATAAGCTTATTATGCATTCAAGTCACACAGCTTCCCATCTTTCAAGCTATGCCTTGATTTTTAAATCCACTCACTGTTGTAGCCACTGCAGCTGCTAGTCTCTGCCGGCGTCGTGTTGTGCTGAACTGGCCCTTCGGTGCCGGCCCTTCCTGACAGTGAACGCAAGAAGAGAAGGAAGTAGAGAAAGAGAAGGGAAGGGGTGATGGACACAGGAAGATGAAAGGTGAGCAGAAAAGGGAGAGGGAGAGTCTTTAAGTGGATTTCAACTTTGTTAACTCTTACGTCCTACACATTTTGAGAACATATTGTATGTTCTCACCTGTGTATGCCAGAGACTTATATAGCTAGGTACTTCGCTAACGTTATCTCCAGAAGAGTTGGACTGCAGTGGACAAAAAAAGAAAAAATAATTCTATTAGCTTTGCTGTTCAGAGTCATAACACAATTATGGAATAAGAAAACAAAACGGATGCTATGGCATGGAAGAAAATGCAAAACAAAAACTCCTTCACTTGACCATCTAGAAGATGAATTCTGAAAGAGATCACTTGGCATTTGTGGAAGTGCACCAACTGTGGTTACTGAAAATGCATGCATCTCAATAGTAAAACGTGAGCATGTACATTACAGGGAGCTTCCTTACATAAATATTCCTGTGCACATTTCTAGCGTTTCTCTGTCCATCCTTGGGCTTATGTGTTCATTTTCCCCACATACCATCCTTTTGTGATCTGTAAGATCCCCTTTCTCATTCTATACATTACTGAAGACTTAGCTTTCAAAGCAATTCAAAATCTCAGACAGAGTAGCACAAATGAAAACTAAGTGTTCCAACAACTGTGTTTTTTGCATGTCAAACATGTGGCTTCATCCTGCATAACTTAATTTTTACAAAAATTATATTATTATAACAAAATCCATCATGGCACATCAAACTTGTGTGTATGCTGCATGAAGTCTGCATGATGCAAAATAGCTCCACACCTACCACAAAGCCCTTCTATTTAGTGCCTAACATAATGTCACCGTTTTTAAGTATTTGGATGAATTTATAACACTAAAAAAGCCACCTTACTATTATAGAAAAACATTTTCAATTCCTTTACATTCTTCTTTATCTATATACTTTTGTAGCCATTTCAGTGTTTTAAATTCATATACATTTTTCTTTTTCTGAAAGCAACTTGGGCATCACAGAAATAGCAATGGTACTCAGACAGAAGCACATCAAGCTGAAGAACAGTATACTGTAGTTTATTAGATGAAGTCCTTGCACCTTGAGCCTGTAACATCCCCTTTCTTGTAGGATTGGTGCATCTGTGAAAGGCCATACCCTCCATCCTCTGGTTGATACAACTGGCAGTGCTAGCAACCACAGAAGAGTTGCCTAATAATGGCATTAAGAAAAGCTTTGCTTTGCACCTTTTATTTTGTTGTTAAAAACACGCAGATAACTTGTAAAACAGAGGCTAGCAACTTCATTTAAGAAGAGGCTGCATCATACGTAGGATTTAAAGCTCTTTGTGCTCTACGGAAGTATGTCTATACTCTGAATGAGAGTTTTGAAGATTATTACTGTTTAAACTACATACATTCATACATACATGTAACAAAGAGATGTATATATTAAGCACTCAAAAACCACAAGATTCTGAATGCGGGTATACATTAATAAAATTGAAACAGTGAGTTCCACAGAAGCACCACCCCCAAACACAATATAAAGTCAGGTAATTATCTGAGTTACAATTAACAACGTGTCACTAAGTACTTATTTAAGGGAAAAAAGTAATAAACCACTTTTAATTTATGAGCTGGAAGCCTCAGCAGAGCAAGCTGACTTTTCAGATCATTCTGTACTAGAAAGTTCTGCTAAATAAATTCTCCTTCTATCTTCCTTTGAATAAGTCTTGGAACTGTATTTCTCTGAGAACTGAATGAAATTACATTAATGATAGTTCATTTTGCTGCTGTTCAGTAGTATTTTTTTCTTCCTTTCAAGATCTTTAGACAATCATGAGAATGTAAAATTGCTCTTTAACCAAACAAGAGTCATTTTTGTACAAAAGAATGAATGCAGACTGATTAACCTGTCTTCTAGATTACTTTAAGACATTTTTTAAATAGACTTTTAAAAAATAAAATAAACTTCCCTTATATAAGCAATCCTTCTTCAGAGAAACAATCCAAGTATTTTTCTCCTCAGTAAAGGCTTACAAATTAAGTTATCAATTCAGCAAAACTAAACCCCCAATTCAAAAAAACACATATGTACATGCTATGATTAATTTTTCTCAGTGAAGCAACCCCACTTTTATCAGGGAATTAATCACAGTAAACAAAGTTACGTGCATACAGGACTGGTATACCTAAATAGCAAATAAATGTTTTCAAGAAACAAAGCAAGTAGAAGCAAGTAGACAAACTTGTCCTCACCATAAAAAAGTACTTTTAAAACTCCTTATACATCTTGCACTCATATTTTAGGAATGTGTTAGCAAGAACACAAAAGCTATCTTACTAACTCATTTTGAGTACAATAGACACTAGATGGGAGAATTTTTCCATTGCATCTTACACAGTGGACACAGAGCTAGCAAAAATTATAGCATTGTTCCCTGCTATTTGTGAACAGAACACCTCATTTTCATGCTCTCTGGCTCTCAATCTCATACTGCAAAAGGTTCTTTTATGGTAATTAATAATTCCTTATTCTACAATCAATTGGTGCATGTATTTCAAATGGAATTAATAGTCCATCTAGCTCGAAGTTAGTATGTTATTATTAGTATTATCCCAAAAAACTAATGATACGTATGGAAGAAGGGGGAAAGGAAAAGGACAACAAAAGCTTTTTTGGCATCAAATCTCTCAACTATTTAATAGCAAACCATGTGTACTGGCCATGAAGAAATGATCACAAATTAGATAGTGATTCAAAGTAGTGGATAATAGTTTATAAAGTGGTGGATTAATCTTGAAAAAAATTACCTATATGGAATGAAACTAGAAAAAATGGTTAATAGAAAAACACCACAGGAGAGCAAGCTTAAAAAAAAACTTCTATCTGTGAGGAAATCCAGTGGAATAGCAGCATGAGCAAATTATGATTAACACAAGAGTCAGAATGAGACTATCTTCCACAGATCACAGCTTTAGACCATTCCTGGGACAGAATAGTCCTTGGAATTATAAAGAGTGTACCAAGCCAATCAAGTTAGTTAAGATATTGAAACAGCCAAAAAAAAAAATCTTCATCTTGCATATAATTTAGAATCCTTTTTTTGTTTCTGTTTCCCTGCAAATTAATTTGTAAGTCAGTCATGAATCATTTAGTGCTTTGCTCTAGTAAAATAAGCTTTTTATTTTCCAGCTTTACACTCATCAGGAGTCAAAGCTGCCCTAGGCTAAGCAGAGTTGACTATTTCCCCAGCAATGATAGACCAAAGTAGAGCAGTGCTGTACATACAAATTCTCAGAGGAATCTGCAAATTGACCCATACCACAAACAGCATCCTGAGAATCAGGTGCCAAACTGAGTCTCCCACAGGAAGCCCAGCACAGTGTCACTTTGACGGGGCACAGACAACTCAAGAATAGCTCACAATTCCTTGTGATGCACACTAGATCATCACGTAAAAATTAAGGCAACATTTTTTATTGAGAGAAGTTTCTTTAGACCACTGTGGTATGAAAGGAGAACATGGGTTTTGCCTCTGCCTTTCCAACAAGTGCTTGCATCCATTTTCCTGGCATTTTTAGTAGCCTACAATTATTCAGCAACAAGGAAACAATGATCTTTCACATGCAGGTAATAGGGTGTGACATCAACCACCAAAATTCCCTTGTTAATAAAGCTTTTTACACTTAACAGATATTTCATTGTTCAACATGCTGCCCTTAATCTAGAATAACAGGTAGAAAGGTCACCTACTACAGCTGCAATCCAAGTTTCTTTCCTTACAGTCTTCCTTCCTTAAGATTGTCAGTCTTAAATGAGTCACAGAGAACTTCTTACTGTGTCTCTGAGTCACAGAAACTCCTTATTATGTCTCTGAGGAACATATTAAAGGTTTTTAAAGTCTGCATGAATTTCAAAGAATTTAAATTAATCAGAAGTTGCTGACATATTTATTCCACAGCAGACAGCACAGTGATAATTGTTAGCTCGTGAAGTCTGTGAAGTACAGTCTTCATTAACAGTTGCTCACTTATAAAAAAATTAAGGAGTTTTTGGATTAGGCTTCAAAACACACAGCTATTTCTGATAAAACACAGTAAGACTCCCTGGATCTAGTAGTGACATAGGGTTTCTAACCTTATTTCTGTGCTTTTACTTTTCAGATCTAAGGCAGGATGATGTCAATTGTTGGTTTTCCCCCCCCCCCCCATATCATTTATTCTTTGGTTTAATTCAATTTGTTCCCATAGTAGCCTGATAGGGCTTTTGATAATACTTCTCCCTGGTAACACTCCTAGCATAGGTTTTAACAAAGGCAACTGGTGTATTTAGTATTTCATTCATGTTTTCTGCTCTTAGTTTGATGTCACCTGCTCTTCTACATTAAGATCGAATACCAGTAACCCTGTGTGCTGCATGCATACTGTCTTTTTTTGCACCTTAACTGACTAGTGTTCAGCCTCTCTTCCTTTCCCTAGATGGCAATGTTTTCATATGAATGAAAGTAAAATCAATACATTTTTCACTATCTTGTTTAGGCTTTAAACAACCAATTGAGATTTAATTTGCATCATCAGGAACATGAGACAGTACAATGAATTCATACTTTGACTTAATATATCAGTTCATGCTTAAAAGTTAATCTAAAAGTACAGTAAAAAGGAAAACATTGGGGATTCAGTACCTGAAGTTGAATTTTTGCATCTTTGCTGACACTTTTTGTTCTCCATCGTCTTGTGACCCGCTTGTCTTTCTTTGAAATATCTACACAGTTAGCCTACATTACACAAATAGTTAAAAGCAACAAGGTACTATTAAGTTGACACAAGCAATACAGACAGTACACCGAGTTAGTAAAGAACTGTAGTGTTAGACATTGATAAATTAGAAAGTGAAGAAAAGAATGCTGCTGCCATGACCTGCAACTACAGCAGTGACCAGCTGTGGACACCAATGCCCCTACTATATAAAAAAAGAAAAAAAAAATGTGTGTTCAACTTCTTTAGCAGAACAATTGGTATACTGTCTTCTAGTGCACAACATTTAGAAACAAATTTGGAAATCCTCATGGATTTCTATTTTGTCACTATCAGAGAAATACTCAGCTCTTCCTGAAATGGTAAGTCTTCTCATTGGAACTAGTCTTTTCAACACAAAAACAACACTGGGAAACTTCAATAGTCAAGTGGTCTGAGTGAAAAAGGAAGAAAGTATTTAAGATTTAAAAATCTGCTGTTGCTTTCTTGTTGTCAAGAGGAAAACTCACCCTGAAGTGGGAAATGGTCCAACGCTTGGGACCTTTGTGACTATGCCCTCTTTTCTAGAACATAAAATGTCCTCCCATCTTGAAGATTTGAAACTGCCCTTCTTAAAAGCTTAAAAGCTTAAAATAGTATCTTACTGAGCACAACAACAGTTCCTTAAATATAATTTCAGTGTATACATACAATTCTATTATAAAGGTTTTTAGTTCTGCTTTTGCAAATGACTTAATTATTTGGTCCGTTATTTAACTCAAATAATCTTAATACATCTTACCCATTTACACACTAAACACTATTAAACATGATTAAGATAAGCCTTTCACCTAAGAGTTACTACAATTTCAGAAAATCAATTTTAAATTAATAGAGAGCATATTTAAAGTACCTTTAATGCAACCAACAAATGCTTCAACAGGTTTATTTATTGTCAAACAATTACCTGCATGTCTGTGAAATTTGGTGCAGACTGAGTTCTCTGTAGTATTTCTAAATTCTGAAGAAGTTTACTGAGTTCCACAAGATTTGACTGACAATGAGCAAGATCTAAAACAAAACAAACAAACAAAAAAATAGGTGCTTCAGTTATGTTCTTTGCCATAATGTTCACCACTGGCATTTTATTGTATTACAGAAGTCAAATGCCTCAAACCCAATAGTAAAGCATTTAAGTAGTAGCCTTATTGTCAGAGATGTTGAGCACTTGTTATTTCTATGGCAGTCAGCAACAAGATTGGACCTTAAAACTTAAGCATACTTTAATAATGATATCCATTAAGATAACACATTTTTTTAAAACATTTTAAAAGCAATGTCATAACACAATCCAAGAGGGAACTTCCTACAACAAGCATCTAATTTATTACATAAAAAGCTCCCTCATAGGCATGTAAAGATGCTACTTATCCATTTCCACTGGCTCTCTGTTATTTCTTAGCAACAAGACATTTTGCTAAAAGAGCAAGGCACAAAATGGTAAAGACTAACCTTCTGCACATCTGTCCATCTCTTCTGAGTCCTGCAACCAGGCTGCTACTTTACTCTGCCCAGTAGTGCAGGTTGCAGGAAGGCTGTTACTGCAAGGTATAGGAGATTGCCATGGGAAGCTATTTTGTTGTACCTAAGGTATAATAAAATGCTTACACTTATTGTTGCATGTGTTGCTCAGTCAGAGTAATCACCATATTTCTTTGGAATAAAAAATCAAGTACAGATTGTAATTTCAGTGACATCTGTGATTTGGCTATGTAGTTGCCCATGACAGAGATATTTCTGCACAGTATGTTGGAGAATCAAACCAAGGACCTCACAAACTATGTTTGCTAAACACCACTTAGAAATGTTGTTGTTAAGGAGGAAGAAAAAAACAGAATAACAGATTTACCTCAGATGCAAAAGGCCAGTGCAAATTTTTCTGAAGACGATGAGTTCTTTGCCCAATCTCTACAGCAGCCCAGTAACAAAAGCTACAGTACTCCCAGGTTTTTGCTGGCCATCAGTTCCTCTCCAGTAGAGAGAAAACTCCTCTCTAGTAGCACTCCAAGCAGAGCCCACTGAAATTCAGGCTTGCCCATGAACAAGTCCAGCAGGCATGAGCTTCCAACAAAAGGACACAACATACCTTTCCATCTGGTACATTAGCAGCTGGTGAAGACTCTGTAGTAGAGGCTGAGGGGAATATATGGAAGCTAGCATCTCTTGGAGATCTCACAATCTCATTCTGACGGTACAACCGGTGGTGGCGTAATTTTGAAACCCATGCATCAAATGTATCCTGGGACTTCACCTACAAAGTAACTCATTATAAAGAAGCATTCAAAATAACACTCTTTCTTCCACAGCAGATTTTTCCTAATTACTATTATGTATTTCCACTGTGGATGAAAAGAGATTGCATATTTGCATCTCTTTTACCTTCAGATGATAAATGTGTTCTTCTGTATCAAGATCTATTCTGCGAGCCTTCTTCTTAATGGACATAACTGATAGGCCTACATCAATGCTTCCATGTACTTTGCCCTTCTGTATCTGAAATCAAAAAGCAGAGTACAAAATTAGTAGTACCATGTATTTCATTATATTTAACAGAAAAATACCTGGTGCGGAAATGTTTTCCCTTTCTAGGAATATCTTAGTAAAAAGACACATAAAAGCTAAAACCTATATTCAAACTAAAAACATCCTCCTTTTATAGATGAGAAAAATATCTCACAACTGCAGAGCCAACTCCAAATGAAAAGTGTAGTGGTTCACACTAGCATGTAACTACAGGTTAAGTAAGAAGCTGAGAAAATTAGACAGCACTTAGCTCCCTGCTGATACAGCTTGATGGTTATTGGTATCTAATTTAATACTACCCCTTATATCTCGAGTGCATCATAATCACTTTTCTGTCCTACCCACATATCACAAAATAATCAGCTCTCCCTGACATCAAAATTAAAAAGGTACAATACATGCTCAGGATAATCTTTCAAACATCTTCATTAAATAAATTAATACACCTTACATGCTTTCCATATACAAATCTCTTTGAATCTATCAACAACTTTCACATGTATGCTTGTGATAAATGTGCCTAGTATGAGAATGAGCCTCTAGCAGGTTGAATTCCAACACAAATTTTAAAATGATCTTCAACTTTACTTACATCAATTGGTGACTTTGAATATTTTAATAGTCCATTATCCAGGACGAAAAACCTCTGAAAGTGGAAAAAAAGATTTTTTTTTTTGTTAATGATCAGATGCAACTTAAACTATGCATAACAATTTATCTGCAAAAGAAAATGATAACTTCATAAGAATGAAGGACTGTTTACAAGTTAGAAAGAGAGCGTAAGCAAATAATTTTTTTCTCCTTCTTTGATAACAATTACCTTTTAAGTGTGAAAACCTAGATTCTCTTTTCAACAGTATGCTCTATGTTGAACTTAAGGAACTATAATAATTAACGATATTTTTTCTATTTTTCAGCCAATTCAATAAGGTCTACTAGAAAGACAATATAGGCTGAAAGAGATAAGTCTTTTTGTTTTCCTCCTGTTTTCTTCCCAAATAAGCTGAAAAGCTTTTTCTAGAGCAAAATCTACACCCTGGAAGGAAGACCCACAGATGGATATTCCTGTGGTCTCCTGGATATTCAGCTGGGAAGCGATGCAGGCTGTGAGACATGGCTCTACCATCCAAAACTCTGCACTCGCAGCAGACCTTTGTACAGTGACGTAAAGATGAAGCCGTGATTCATGCTCCTTATACTTTTTCTAGATGTAAGCTAGATGCATTAGCACAAGTGGAAACAAGTGGAAAAAGAGCATTGCCAGCAACATACACTGGTCATGGGAGGGTTTGTGTTTTGTACATTTGCAAGTGTGAGTCACTGTATATTCATTGGCGCAGCTACAAGGAATAGCCAATTAAAGCTAACTTGACAAGGCCTATCTGCACCATTGCTACACCTTTATTTTGCTGAGCAGCTTTTCCCTACAGCAGAGAGCAGAACCTCCAGTTCCACAAGCTTCTCCAACAATTAAAGCTGCTGTAGCTTGTGCATACTGGATGGCTCTTATATATGAATACATATATATATGAATACAGCACTTCAGAAGCAGATGAACTACTACGTAAGTTGTACATATTGTAACTGGTATGCTAATAAAGCACACTGAGAGCCATCAGAATTTGACATACTCTGTTCAACAAACGGAGGATTCCACAGCTTTACTGTCAGGTCACTAACAGCACACAGTACAATCACTGTGGATTGTTCTGTCTCTGGAACTCCTCACTGTGCTCTCAGCACAAAGTAGTGTTAAATAAATGGCAGGATATCAAGACAATAGTTGGAAAAAAATTACTTACCAATGCACAGTTCCTAACCCAAAATTCAAAAGTTACATTTCCTTAGGTGAAATGTAAGGTAGAGCATAGAGGGAGGCTACGAAGCTAATTAATCACACTAAAAATTAAATAATTTTTACACAGATAACTGCTCTTAAGTCAAGACAAAAAAAAAAAAGAATCACTAGGCATAATTCTGTTTACAGTTTATATGTAATGCTCTAAAACAAACACTTCTCAAAGAAACAACACATCAGTGTATTGCATTTTGAAGGAGTGGAAGCAGTGAACTACCCCATGCGGTCTCATATCAGACTAATTCTTGCTTTTTCACTTTCACTGTTTTGTTTTGTTCTTAAGTAAGATCTCCTTTTCTATTCTTTCAGTATTCCAAGAATACCAGTTTGAAAACCTGTAGTCTCTCTAGGCTAAATTCAAGTGGTACATAAATATTTGGATGCCAAAAATATAAATTCTAGCTAAGTAAAACAAAACCAAAACAAAATAAGGTTGATAGGTCAGCAGAAAAAAAAAAGAGTAGCAGACAGGTGAAAATCTTGTACTGATAATCCAGCATGTGGATACATTAGTATAACATTCACAAAGAATAGAGAAATTAGAAAAACTGTGCTTTATACTAATACAGTGTGAATATGGACAGACCGAAGTTGCATTAAAAAATAAAGTTAACATTTTACTAGGAATAAAAAAACCATTTATAACAGTAGGTTTCACTATTCCTCACAATACAATGCTGTGTCCTAGAAAACGATCATTCTTGATCTACTCCAACGTGCAAAATATGGGTAGGCATCAATAACCAAATCTTGCTAACAAAAGATTTGAAAGAAGTGCAATTATGATGCTATAAAATACACGCAGAAGAGATAATGAACAGTGGGTTTAGGGTTAACAAAAAGTGTCCATGGAGAAATGCCTCCACATTAACTAAATAGAAACGGAAGATTCAGGGGCTTGTGATGGTATTTTGTTAAATAGTCATGCTTTATGTCCACAAATAAGATTACAGACACAAACAAATTTACGGACAGGGATGAGCAAAACTGCCCAGCCAGGAAGGCTGAAGGGAAAAGAACATCAGGGGATGCTCTCCAGTAAGAACTCCTTGGTCCACACCAAAGCCCTCCCCTCAGCTCTCACGGATTCTTGGCTATTTCCATGTAAATTCAATTCAAACTTATGCTGCACAGCTATATTCTGTTGCATTCAGAAGAATGAAAGCGATATTGGCTAAACCTCTTAAAACACGAGGCATCTGCTGTATTATTTACACTGTCTGCCTGGATTTTGAATATAACATTACACAGCCAGCCCTGCAACACCAAAGCCACAAAGCTGTGTGTGCAGACTAATTCTTTATACAGTCTGAAGATTAAGTCATATACTGAAATTCTGGGCTTTTATTTGTCAGTCATCCTACACTATTTTCTCTAGGCAAAAAATTCCAAATCATAAAAGGAAGCAATAATCCTTTGACTGTTTTATGAGAACTTTACCTTGTGCCAACCTTTTAAGGGCCATTTTCTCTTTTTCAGCATGAAGCCTTCATGTTTATCTGGCTTCTGTACATTAGTCTGGCCAATTTTCAGACCCTCTATGATTTCCCAGCTGTCAGGCTCCTGGTGAAAAAGCATGAACACATTGATTAATAACTGTGCATACACATGATGTAAAACTGCATTTATATGCAGCACAAATTCTGTAATGCAAAACAAAGATTAACTCTGCATCGTAAGAGCTAAGAAGACTCAACAGATGTTGTAAGTGGAGCACAGGCAGAATTTGCATGTTCAAAATCTAACTTTACTTAGAGTACTCCTTTAGAAACAGTGAGATCATGAGATGAAATGTAGACATCTTACTGTTAAATATATGGGAATATATTAACAGTGTACTTTGCACTATTCCCTGATCATAAGAGTATTTAAGCTTTCTTATCTCTAGCATACAATCTGCACTGATTTTGGATACTCTTAATTTTCCTTAAAATCTAAAGTTCAAGCAGAAGAGGTTGACTTGTGGTTAGTCTTCAGTGGCAGTTTATGAGGCAGAGTTGCAGAGGCTAATTGGACCTTTAGAAATATGTATAAGGAAATTGATCTTTATGAAAGTTTCTTGTCATTCATTTTCATTGCATTAAGGGAAAAGCTGTGGGAAGCTAACTAATTCTCTCCCTAGAGAAAAGAATATTAGCTGCACCGTTTCAGACAACCAGCTGTGCACCTTTCTGAAAGCCAAGCACATTCCTTGCACACACCGCCTGTTATGCATGACCACTTGTAAAACTCAGGTCTGAGTTGTGAAACATCACAGTGAACAGCTACAGGACAACGCATTTAATGAGAAAAAAGTCATGCCTTTATTCACATCCCCCTGCTGCTATCATAATCAACAAAAGTTGCAAACTAGCATTTTCTCAGCTGTCACAACTCTCATTCATGTTATATAAAGCGACTGCAAGAGAGAAGAGGTCAAACATTTGAAGAGAAACGAAAGTTCTTTCCTCCATTTCCCATGAACCCGCTCACAGCCAAAAACCATCAGCCCTGCCTGTGTTACAGAGCTTCTATACCATCAACATCACTGTTGTGAAAATATGATTATAAATGTAACACCAAACTTCACGTTTACAAACCTGAATAAGAAGTTGCTAATCTAACAACGATGAAAAGTTCTGTCCCAAGTAATACTTAGTGCTGTAAACTTTAATAAAAATTTTAACTCTGTTTAACTTTCCCTGCATAACTATGAATTGAAACTATCACGGGGCCAGTAAACACAGTTCAAAACCCATCACTTTGATATCACTGTGTTTTGATATGATATTCTATTTCCATTACTGCAGCAGAAAGCACGTATGCATTATTTTTTCCCCCATGAAGCATTTGGCTCTTAAGGGGGAAAATTAAACTATGAGTCCCCTGGGGCAAGCAGAGGATCTCTCCTCTACTCTGCCAACTGACTCCTCATATTGATTTTTCCTTTAGAAGATCAGCTGTGGGCATAAGTCTTTTATCTACTAGATAACATCAGTATTGATTACTTCTCAACCAGAAATCACACAATCTCATAGAGCTATTCATTTAACCGAAAGGCCAGATACAGGAAAACATAATGAGCCATTATTCAGTGCAATAACCATTAGCTGCCTTTTGCTGCACCAGTACTACAAGCTGTTATAAAGCCACCCTAACCGTCCTAACTGCAGCTCACCCCATCCACGTTTGGTATGGTGAGATGTGCCAAGTATGAGGTACACAGTGCCACAGACCACTCTACTGCAAGAGCAGCCAGAAAGGGGAAAACAGAGTGACAGCGAAGGTTCCTCAACTGATGCTGGATCACTCAAAGCACAGCTTTGCCGTTTCAGGAGTTCTATGGTTCACTGCACATTAAATGAGCAGCAGCTTCGCATGGAGCAGCAGGATCACAGAACGCAGGCAGATCTTACAGGCCTAGTTCTGCATATGCCCCAGCTACTGGCAATAAGGGACTTGTTTGGTTTGTTTGGTTTTTTTTCCAAATAGGACAAGGCAATTTCACTTTTACATGTTGAATAGCATGTTTCATGTTGAATATGTTTTCCCAAGTATTATGAGTTATAGATAGTTAATTTCAGTTTTTCTTTTCTGCCAAGTATTACATCACAGCATCCTCACCTTTTCAGTAACTAACTTTTTTTTATACGAAGTTAAAATGAAGCCTTCTTTAATCAGAATTGGGCTTATTTAGAATCAGCCCTTTCAGAACTCAGAAAATCAGCCCAGAGAACATCAACTACAAAGCACTGCATGTGAGGGTGCATCATTCAGGAATTGGTGCTGTTACCTCTACGGTTCTTCTGAAGGCCACAGCAACAGTTTCAAACTTCAGGAGACTACCACAAAAAAAATGCAACTAGGAGGAACGTCCTATGTATTTTTAATCAACATAATATTGATTAGCAGTGCTTTGGGATTTGGATATGATTGTTGCTTTTTTTCCTCTGATTGGACTGGAACATTTCTCAAAGTCCCTTCTAGCTCCATATTCTAAGATAGTCGATCTTGCTCCTGGCAGACATTCACGGGTGGAAAAAACAATTTCCTCCACCACCCAAATCCTTAATTTTGTTAATACAAAATCTAATAAAGATTACTGGCCTCTCTGACTCTTAAAACAGCAAATAGGAAGCTCTGGGGCAGGCTCAAAATGCATTCAGTGACAGAACCATAAAAACCAATACCCAAAAGCTTAGTCAAACTACACTGTAAGAACAGAAGGAAACAGTGCCTGGACCCCAGCCTGTGCTCTTGCTTACCTTGGACAGAGAGATAGGGTCTGTTTCAAGGAACTGCTTGCTTAAGGAAGGGTCTGTGCTTCCCGAAGAAGCCTTCCGTTCCAAAATATTAATGCTCTAAAAAAAGAACAAAAGAAATCAGAGTCCTAAAGATGACCACTTATCATTCAAAGATAACTTTTAAAATGCATATTAAGTAATGAATGATTGATCACATAGAATATAGTTTACAGTATATCACAGATACAAAGTCTAGAACTTTACATAAACATAGTGGCTGAAAACATATAAAGTATTCTCCACACATAATAAAGTTCATCTTCCAGGGCAACACATCTCTTTTCTGCATCTCTTTCTTATTAACAGCCTTAAAACTAATGACTCTGCTTGACCTAGAAGTGAGTGGGAACTAAAAAAAGACTGGCAAGAACTGCATTACTTGCCTTTCCTACAGAGGTTCAAACTGTTCCCAGCTGGACCTATCACCTTTTCTGCTGAGCTGAAACACTGAGCGTATATATCATACAGCAGGAACTGCCACACATTCACTTCCAAAACAAACCATTACAGGTAAGGCATTCCACCTAGGCTTTTTGTTACTGGCTTCTGAATTCGTGTCGTAACTCACTACATGAGTACAGATTACAGGTATTCACAAGATCAGCCACAGGGTCTATGCTGACAAGCTCGCTGGTGAACATTAATTGAGCAAAACAACCTTCAACCATTACAGCTGTTACAGCCCATCTGCTCTATTTAGCATTTTGTTGTCTGACTGGAACCATTTTGCAACATTCCATGTTATCAGTTAGTAAGAATTGCTGGTACCTCTGTGACATGACATGAAAATATTTCATTTCTAGTATATGTAACAAAATGATGAATTGTGGCAATTACAGTTCTCTGAGATAGGTAAGTTTTTGTCCACTGAAAATTACAATTAAACTTCTGTTCTCAAATCAGCTTCCTTACATTCACCAGAGAAGAGACTAGAGACACTATACAGGTACAAGCAAGTGTAAAAACTATCAGGGAATATAAAAATACATATAAATAGTAACATTTATTCTGCTCTTTATACAAATAACTAAGTACATCAGGATCATATCTGAAGTAAATTAGAATAATCACAGCTATTCAAATAAACGCACATTTTACACAGACTGCAGAACAACTGACTTCTTGTTCTCTTCCAGTTTGCAACTGTGAACAAATGGAAATATATGGGAATGTCCTCTACCATCAGTGGAGATTAATAAGCACCCCACCACACTACAACAATAATTGGTGCTTATTTTCAGTTACTATAATTTAATTTTACAGCCAAAAAAAATAAAGGAAAAGCAGCAGCAGGGTTATGTTGCCCACACCATTCCTCAGGGCCAACAAGGAGAGCTTTGACATTCGTGCTTGAAGTTTACTGTTTTTTATCAGAGAGAGACTAAATTTGTTAAGCCCAATGACCACTATCAGACAGCTGAGAAATTGGCTGCATTTATTTAGCACAAGTTCCTACAGTACATATTGAATAATTTAATATATTCATTTGAGCTTAGCATCACAATAATACTAAAGAAAAATTACAAAAGTGATCTAATTGAACAGATTTAATGCTACACTTGCACAGAGCATCAGGCTTGAACAATATACAATACAACCTACATAATATCCTCCAAGGAAGACTAAAATGCCTCAATTATAACAGTCAGGACGACTCCCAACTTTCTCACCAGTTCTGCTTGGCAGGCAGGAGCCCCTCCAACTTGAGATGGAGCAATGCCCAACACAGATGTTCTGAAGGTATCGCATCTAGCAGCCAATGCAGTTTGTTGTTATATAACTGCTATTTCATTTTGTAAAATATTTAGAGTGGAACAACCCAGCAGCCCCTGGCTTGCCAGATTTCCAGTGACATTTTCCACTGCATCATTTTAAGGCAAAGTTTGTATGTTTTGGTTCCTCTCTTTCTTTGTTTTCTTAATCAGCCTTGTTACTGCAGTTCCACTACAGTTAAAAAAAATACACAATTAGCTAACAGTAGTTTAATGAATGCTGACATCTTGAACTATTTGTTTGGTAATCAGAAAATGAACACTTAAAATTGCCTTCTTTACACTCCATATTTCAACAAGCTTTATCTCATTTACTGTAAATATCTGCTTTCCAGTTCTTTTCCGTCATAACCACTATTACACTGACACAAAATGCTTCCTTTACTTTTCTGACATGCCTCCAGTCACAAATATATAGTGTTAAAATACATCCTTTAACATAAAATGTTTTCATACAATGCAGGCTATACTTCTGCAGAATTATTACTAGAAATTACACTGTTGGAAGTTATTTGGCCTTTTGAAAAGCAGCTGCTTTTATGATTCAGGAATTTTGTTCTGCATTTAGCACAAAACAAGGAAAAATATTTAGATTTAAATGTTTTTTTTTTAAACAAGAAAAACAGAATCGATAAAGTAAACTGGTGAAAATAAACAGGAAGCCTACACATGCAGAACACAGATGCTGATTCTGCCCTGTGCTCAGCTCACGTCGCTTCCTAAAGGAAGCTGATAAGAGAGAATAACGATGTGATGATGTTTCATACCCTCACCTTCTCTAGAAGGCAAGCATAGAAAATTTATTTTACAGCATCTTCCACACACCTTGACTCTACATAATTGACACTAATATCAATTTTGTCTCCTACTGAAGAGGTCAGTGACCCATTCACCTCATCTACCCAGACAATGTTAGCACATAGAGCATCTGGCCTCCATCAGGTCACAGAGGCTGCAGCCCCTAATGCTTCTTAGCTGAATATGACTTCCCCTCTAGAGAAAAAACATTCAAGTGTGTATTCAAAGGGAAAAGCAAGTAGAGATAGGAAATCCAATGAAGGACACATCTGGCACTCAGGTCTCCCTTTCTGCTTTGCTGCTTAATTATTTAATTGAATTAATTGCATTTAATGCAATGAGCTCTCTCATTCAGTTTATAATTTACTGAATTTCAAGAAAAAGACAAGCTGGTGAGGAATTCATCACTCACTTTGGGCTCAGACCCTCTTTAGTTCAAAAACAGGCACAACATGGCAATCAGTGAAAAAGAATCGGAGGGTGACTGTTCTTGCTCACAGCATTCAGCAGCCTTCAACACTCATAACCACAGGGCATTAACTGACACACTTCTACAACATCAATGCAAAACAGAGCATTTTCTTCTTTTCTGGTGGTGTTTTTCTTCTTCCTTTTAATCCAGAGTACTAATCAGTGCATTTTTTCTTTATCTGCTATTTTCAGTGGCATTGTTTTTACAATCTAGATAACCCAGCACAGACTTATGGTCTGTATTTCAAGCCCACATCACATGAAGTGAAACACTTAATCACTTGCTGTCATCTACAGAGTATTTTCCAGTTATCTGAAATACAACAGCAGTAGCAGAGTAAATGCAGTTTTGACACCTTTTAAATAGAGCTGTGATAAATGCTGAGTTGCTCTGCAACATTACTCGCAAATGTAATAACCTTGAAATTTGCTTTTGTCTTAGGCTGCTCCTCAGGCAGGTCTGACTTTCCTTTAGCTGATTCTGGAATAAAGACAGAGTCCCACATATCACAGAGAAGGGTGATCATAAAGCAAAGCAACCTTGCCTCTAACACTCTCTCCTTCCTTTCTGTGTGTTTTTTTCTTTGCATAAAATCACTGTGGTCCTACAGAAATATCAAGGATTTGTTTGCTCTGCAGGTTTTTAATCAACTCTTTCTGGGGTTCTATTTTTGTATTGTAAGGCAGTATGTTACATCAATGCTTTCAGCCTCTGGAAGCAAAGGCTCCTTTACTTTTAGAAGAAACTTTCAATAAGCTGAAGTTCTTGCTTCTCTGATGAGTTTCTTAGAGGAAAGCATTTACAGAACTGGTCAAAGCAGAGAAGAGCTGTCATCGTGCCAACAATCAGCTGGAGTGACAGTGGGCTTGGAATGAGTAACAAATCACAGCTGAAGTCTTGAATGACACTGTTCATCTTTTACATTTTAGATTTTGACAAGCTTAACTCGAAAAAGCACGAACAGATGAACTGGCAATATCTGACAGAAAATGTGAATGTTTGCTCATGATACAAAGCTTTATTACAACCATTGAAGAATCACAATTTAAAGGATAGATATTTCTCTAAACAGTCCCAGGATAGCAATACATTTTATTAATGCTGATGTAGCAAAACAAAGTAAGGGGAAGAAATCCCCATAACACAAGAATTCTGTGCTGTGCTCATATTTTAACTAATTCAAGAATCCATGGTAATTGGCCTTCAGAAAATATATGCAGTTTTCACTCAAATAAATGGCTGCAAACAAGTTTAACATAAATCAAGTACCATACAGTTGGACACTCACCTAAAAAAGCAAAATATTACTGACGAAATAAATACAGTTTTGATTTAACAGCTTCAATTCCAATGCTAGGATAAAGCATTTAAGAAAAACAGGCACTGGAACAGCAAATAACTTCACTATGGCATGTACTTATTTTGCCTAACAACATTCCTGTGTCTTGAATATGGATCCTTCCAATCTTACACAAGTATCTTGCAAACAGAAGCCTTCATATCATGCCTGCCATCATCTCCATCTTTTTTTTGATTTTGTGTCTTTTATCTCCACTGAAGTAATGAAACCAAAATCATGCTTCCTTTTCTCTTGAAGAAATCATAAATGTCACTTCGGAAGCACTGGACTTGTCAGAATTAGTGCTTGTGTGGATAAGCACACCCCTCATCAATAGCAGCCCTTTAGGGATCAAGTTAGAAAATAAGTGCATACTATAATAATCGCAATCAGTGTTCGGGGACACTTGAACAGTACGACTTTTATTTTTTTTATGTCCAATCTGACCTTTTAGTTTACATTGTCAAGAAAAGGAAGGGAAACGTGCCTATGCAGGTATAGGCACAGCAGAGGGGGAAAAATGAGACAGAGCCAGAGTGAGCATGTTCTAAAAATACTACTTTATCTATCTTAATTTCAGGTACATATACAAATCACTCTCAAGAACTGGATCACTTGTAGACAATTGCTCATGGGTTAAATTCACTGTAACCACTCAAGTGACAAATAAGGAATCCAGTAGGCCTGGGAGTTATGACTTCCTTCAAGACAAGTGCTATGTCACTGAACATACACAGTGGTGGCCCTATATCTTCGTAAGTTACTCCATTCCTCCTTTCAGACATTTTTTTCAGAGGCTGAAATAAAAGCCACTGCCTTCTTACCATAATGAAGCTTTACAGACTGTGTTAAAAGCAAAGAATTATAAAAAAAAACAGAGTAGAAGCAGCTAGCTGATTTTAAAAAGTTTGCATGTTTTTGTTACCAATTTTACCACTTCATTCTTTAGCTCCCTCAGAATAATTGTTTGCTCCAGTGAGTTACTGCCCTTTAAAGTATTTAACACTTCCTGCACTAATGCTGCTTCATCTGTGTTATCCTGAAGAGTTAATTAGGAAACAGACAGCAAAAGAGAATTACTTCACTATAACAAAAGTACTTGGAATTTAATAGAACCTTCAATTTGAAACTCTGAAAGAGATTAGCAATTATTATTGAAATAATTCTCACGAACTATTGAGAAGCTAAACTACTCACAAAGTCTACACTCTGTTGCAGCACAAAGCTAGGAATAAAGTTCACTGTTGTCAGGTCTGTATGTAACTACCAACATCTATCTGCCCTTGACTGCTTTTCCTTTAAAGTCATGCAGTAACAAAAGCAAATTTAATTCACAGTTAACTATCAAGAATTTTTTCCCCCCACCATGTCACAACAGGCTATCAGGAGTGAGCAAGAGTGCTTTAATTGAGCATCTACTCAAATACAGGATGTAAACATCCTCAGATTTCTACATGGAATATATTCTACTGTGCTACAATCTAGTGTGAGCAACAATTTCTGACGCACACCAAACAGACAGGCAGGGATGGTAAAAAGAGCCATCAGCCATATCGTCATTATTTATGAGGCAGAAATCTCTCAGAGACAATAAATGTCTTTGATATTGTAGCACTGATCATAAGTGGTCATAAAGAGAAAACTGAGTTTGAGGTAACGCAGTGTACTAAAAATAAAACCAAAAAAGCGCCCATGCAAGCATTAACACTCCCTTTAGTCCTTTCATCAGCTCTCACACATCCAGTTACTCTGAGTGTCCCAGAAAAAGCATCAAATATGCTAAATGAAATACTGCAATGAAAAGATTCTTTCAAACAACTTGAATTGCCAGCAACCAAGATGAACTAAAGTACATGATGTGCCTCATTCTGCCAACCTAGATTATCAAGCAAAAGGTGCTGAAATAGTTAAAAATAATTTGAAATCTTTTTCCTTCACAGCCTTTATCTTTCGGTCTACATATATGGCTAAAATACAGTATCATTTGAAATATGAAAGTTCTCCTATTAGAAAAATGATCATACAAGGCTAAATGCAATGGACCTAAAAGCTATTCTGTGTTTGCTGTATGGGAAATGAACCAAGGTTTTGTTGAAACAGTAACGGGACAGAAAGCAGCAGAAAGAGATAAAAGCTGATCATGCCTCCTTCCTAAAAGGACAAAAAGAAAACTGAGACATTAGAAAACAAACCTCTACATTGAAAACAGCAGATGCTGCTAAATTCACTTCACATCACATACTAACTACCCTTTAGACAGTGGTCAGAAAAGTCAAATTGTCATCTTCGTTCAAAATTTTATCATTATTAATATTTTTGTTATCATCTTTTCCAACAACACACTTTGCTCTGCAACTGCAGGTTCAATAGCCAGGGGTCAGGCCCCAATTTGCTCAACTGTGCTATGTTAACCTTACAACATGCTTTCCTTCTCAGCACAATATTGCTGCCTACACATTGCAGTGAATATATAACAATACAGACTGCAGTACAACTTGCATACTTAATCAAAAATTAAAATACAGAACATTCACAGAGTTTACAATCACCAGATTTAGTGCATAACATAATGCATAACAAAACGTAACTGCACTTCCTACAGACACACTAGTTTTCCTGCAACTGATGGAGACTCTATGCTCCGTTGCTCCTCTCTGCAGTGTTCCAACAGGACCACACAACTGCCCTGCAGCATGGCTCAGCCCAAGGGTTAAACAACAGAACTTAGGCATGGGCCTCTCTGATCATCCAAATTAACCAAGATTTTGCTGAGAACAAATGACACTGAAGTTCCTATGACAACAAAAGTTTGATCCCAATTTTTTTTTTTTGCCTATTGCTGACTTCAATACATTCTGTTCATTTATCAATTACTTAGTCATGGAGACTGCAAACTGGCAACGTCAAAGCTTTTGCTGACTGCTAATTCTCTTAGGTGATGTATATTGTACAAATAAGAAAGCTACATTAAAATGCCAGCATTATATACAGCATGACATTTTCCACTCTCCCTGAGATGATTTATCATAGCCATGTTCACACTCATTCAACCTCCCGCACCATAATTTATTGAGAAAGTGTTCTGTAATTGCTAGTGTGACTTAGACAAGAATTATATGATGGCAAGATTTCAATCATTAACCACCTAGAAATATCAAGTGTTATCCTCACATATGACAATGAAAGCCACATTGACACTATACCCAGTCACATCACATTGTACATACATACAGATTACACCTTTAGAGAGGGTGCTTTTTTCCCAGCTCCTATGAAGAGTTTGAGGAGGCAGTAAAAGAGAACTTGCAAGCTTTCTCAAAGCAAACAAACCAAAATCCCCTGCAGCCTCAACCATGATTACATTCTGGGGAAATCCTACAAAAAGCAAGGTATGTACAAATTATGCCAGATGAGAGGAAAGAAATTAGACATGAAATCGTAACAGTAGATGGTACAAAGAATACACATCTAAAAATACGCAGAAAGGAACAACTTGCATGTTCACTTCCTTGGGTACAGTACCGTTGTATCTCATGCTGTATTGCTCACTCCATCTGCAGAAGAAAATTGCTGATCCATTCATTCTCCTCAATATTTCTCTACATCTATCACTAAAAACACCAATATGAACGCGTTTCATTTTTTTCCTTTCCATTCCACATTTATGTGCCTAGATATACCAGCTAAGCACCTTCAAACATTATTGGATCCAAGATAGCTCCAGATGCACCATCACACAATCAACCTCTTCAGACGATTTTAAATTCATGCTTCACGTTTCAGTGACCAAATACAGACTTAAAGTTAAGCAACCATTTTATTGTAATGACAGGTATACTTTACACTACCTCGTTGCCATGGTAACAAATATGGTAGCTGCTAGATTTATGGTAACATGTATTCCCAAAGGCAATTTTTTTTTAATTCTCCTTTGCACAATTCTACCAAACTACCTAATTGCAAAAAACATTTGAAAGATATGCCCTTAGCTGAGCTCAGCAGCCCTCACAAGTCCTGCATTCTTTAGATTTAACTGCAGAAATATAAAACATGTTTTGTTTGGAACATCAGTATATCAAAGTTCCAAGTGAAGTTAGCAAAAAAAAATTAAGAGGATACTAGACAGTAACTAGAATGTAACTGAATACAGCTATCCCTATTTGTATACAACATAAAAGGGAAAATTATTATCCAGCTTTTGCCTAAACTGAAAGGCACTAGAAATTGTTTTTTAAAATTCCAGACATTTTCTGCCTCTTAAACACACATCAGAATTCTTTTCACTGTTTAATATTTTCAATATACTTGATGGTGAGACTATTTACATTCAAGGCTATAAACATTATTACATTTGCAAAAATACTTTGTCTTTAGAGTTTTACAATTCAGGTAAGAGAAAAGAAAACTACTTCAGCAGCAACTGAGTAAAAAGCATCCTAACTGGCATTCAAGCAGCTGGGAAAACCTTCTTAAGCTACAGTCCACTCAGGTAAATGGGTACCACACAAACACTGATTAAAGTTCTTTTCCTGCCTCTTTCTCTTGTTAAGCTGAAAAGAAAAAATTATTGCATTAATGATAATATTGCCACAGTTCTTTTTAAACAAGATGTTAACTTAAATGCTCATTTAGTATTTAAGATCTCCACTAAGTCCAAGTTTCCAAGTACATTTTTATTCTAAACAAATATTTCAGCCCCAAATATTGCATTTATTACAAGCTGTGATAACAGCTCTTGACGCTTTCCAAAGGGCCCCTGATGTTGGAGCCAGGCTGCACAGCCAGCCCACTAAAAAACCCACAGGAATGCACAGGTTGCTTTGAGTAGAAATAATACAGCCCTCTCTGAAAAGGATCCTAGAGAAAAAATGTGATTCATTGACATAGGCAAAAGTCTAACACAACTGGACTGCTGCTACATGACTTCGAGCAATCAGGGTGAATTTGTAGTAAACCAAATTATATTTAAAAGCTTAAGTGCTTTCATAGAGGACTAACAATGTAACATTTAAATTGAATTGAAATATAATCTTGAGAAAAGGTGACACATCTCTGTAGTTTAGTTAACAAAGAAATATTTATATATAAGGACAAGTAGTCTGAGCAACTGGAGGCTCATACTGACAAAGAACTCTATAGGAATAAATAATTTCACCAGACGTCTCACAGGTCAGAATTTTCTCCTTACCTGTCTCCTATCTCTCTGAGATGATGATGAAGAGGAGGCACTTCTATGTGATGGAGTGGATGTTTTGTGAGCAGGAGATATACTCTTCTCCTCCGAACTCATCTTCGCAGCAGACTTGCAGTAACGATCTTGTGCTCTTATCATTCATGTACAAAAAGGCAAGGGATACTCTTCTGCATTCTTCTGTTTCACAGTTTATGGAGTGCCAAAAGAGTTTAAACTCAGTTGAACTTCACCTTACCAAACAAAAATGTGAGAGAAAGAGAGAATCAATACACCTTCACTTTAAAACAGGTCTGCGGCAAAGAAACCTGTAGACAGTCAGTATTTAATCCAACGGATCTCCTGAATTTTTACTTCCTTTCCCTGTTCTAGCCAATACTAACACATTCTCACAGAAGGTATTACGTTATCTGAAAAAGCCTCAATGAAATGGTTTAGGCAATTCACAGCAATTCCCACACCAAGTTTACAATCCATTTACAGGGGCCAGTATCTCATACTGCATAGTATCTCAACACTATCAAGTAATTCCTCATTAGCCACACCCAGAAATAGATATTCCTGAAGTGCAGCCCACAGGGAACCCACATCAACCTGAGAAAAGTGTTAAGTGGAAAGAGTGGCAGGAAAAACTTCTGTACTGACCATAACCCATCATCCGTGTCCTGGCAAGATGCAGGTTTAATGTCTTTGATTTCTTTCTATCCAAATCTATTTTATTTAGCAGTAAGCTCACTTAATTTTCCCCAGGCTGAGTCTGCTTTGCCCACAGTAGCCATCTCTTTGCTTCCATTTCACTCCGTACACTTTTGCATCTTATTTCCTCCTCCCATCCCACTGAGCAGCTAACCAGTCTCAGATAAAACCATTCCCTGGAAGGATGCCTCTGCTTGAAACTATCATCCATCTTCTCCATTGCTCTTTCTGTAATTAAGAAAAACAACGTCCTTCCAAAAATGCTGTTGTGATACCACATCAAGAGTCTGCCCAGTACAGCTGGCTTTAGATGGGTGTGGAGAAAGGTGCTGTCATGCACTGTACTTAATGAGATCAAGACAAAACACATTAACCAACGCTCAGAAATGATCACGGGCTCAAGAAATTATGACATGATGAAGAAAGCTTTACCTTCTCCAGTCACAACAGATGTCCATGCAAGACTATCTTCCTAAATCCAGATGAGGCAGCTAAATAATTACATTTCATCTGGCAGCCAGCAATTTCAGAATATTACACCCTTACAAACACTCTTTTGCTGGAGTAAAGTTCTATGATGACTTGTAAGTAACAGACTTCATGCTATCATCTGTTTTTTAGGCAACACTTAAATTCACATTGTTCAAGAGCAGAATCTGAGCAGTATCACAGGTCTTTTGCATGTCTTTTGCAGGAATCGTGTTTAAGGAGCAAGTCATTTTAAAATGAAAAATATATAACACCTTATCTGCTTACTGTACTGCAGGAATTTAAATGAATTTATTCATTTATTCAATTTATTATTCAATATATTATTTTGTCAGTACTTTCAGAAACATGAAATTTACCCACATCCTGTGGATGAATTTTCATCTCCCTTAAGGAGCCTCCTGCAGCATTACAGATCACGTATAACATCTGTAGAGCCCACACAGAATGCCGATGGCATGGCTGGGAGGGCATGGCTGTTTCACCAGCCCATACAACCTGAATATCTTGACAACTTTTCTGTTCCTCTCCAGTTGAAACAGTGGTCTAAAAAGATAATCTGGATCCTACAACTTGCTGAAGGGAGGTTGTGGTGAAGAGGGGTTTGGCCTTTATTCCGAAGCAACAAATAGTACCCGAGGAAATGGCCACAAGTCATGCCAGAGGAGGTTTAGGTTAGACTTAAGGAAGAACTTTTTCTCTCAGAGAGTGGTCAGGCACTGCAATGGCTGCCCAGAGAGGTGGTGGAGGTGCCGTCCCTGGCAGTGTTCAAGAGGCGTCTGGATGAGGAGCTGTGAGATCTGGTTTTGTAGCTTGTGGTAGCAGTGGTAATGAGAGGACAGTTGGACTAGATGATCTTATAGGTCATTTCCAACCTTGTGATTCTCTGATTCTATCTGCTCCAGCCAGCTACAAGACAATGGTTGCAGGAAGTCACTAGGGCTCACTAACAATTTGACTTATTAGATGCAAAATGGTATTACTAGTGACAGAAGATATTTCCAGTTTTTACTTAGTTTTGCCACTCCAAGCAAAATGACCTAGAAGTCCTTTGTGGCAGGCCAAGCAGTGGAGTCAATGAGGATAGACAAAAGAGCTCCAGGAGAAAAGCTTGTGTAGCTGACCCCAGGACCTCCCTACTGTCCAGCAAGCTTCCCCCTGTCCAACCAAGGCTTGCTGGCTAATCAGGCAGCAGAACTCCACCTGGGGCTGCAGGCACAGACCCAGCTGCCAGTTGTTTCACAGAAGTTGGCTGACTCTGCAGCCAAGTCCCCAGGCACAGCAGAACTGAGCTCCCCTCTGCTCTGCCCTGCTCCTACTCTGAGTCATCTTCTGCACCCTGTTCAGCTACTGTGCAGCCTCAAACACACAAAAAAACATGAACAAAACAAATCCATCTTCCAGAACTGCTATAGTTCTTCACATTTTGCCACTCCTGTTTGCAGACTTCCATTTGCATTTGATTAAAATTAAGATTCGCATACAATAGCAATAGTGTGAATCTAGTGAACTATGAATGGGTATTATTTATATGCAGCAAGACAAATACTAAACATTTTTTTAACATTCATTATCAGGTCAAATTGTCTTTTCTTGAGAAAATACAACTCACTAAAAGGCACTGAACTTTATCTTTCATAGATGAAAGATGCACAACACTGAGCAAGGAAAGCCAACAATTGGCTCTAAGGAATAAATGAACAGCACTTGGGAGGGCATTAACCAGCAGTACAGTTTTTGAAAGAGAAGTATGCACACACTTTTTTTTCAGGACTTCCAAGTGAAAGCTTACTGAAGCTGCTCTCAGAGAGGACTATCCTTTCAGCCTAGTGTGCTAGGAACTGCTGATCTATCTGAACAGCATTTCCATATCCTACAAACGTATCAGGCAAATTTCAGCCAAAGATGTTCACTGGCAGTGATACCTTAAGACCTACGCAATTTTCCTACAAATCAAAACTCAAATAAAAGTTAGAAATAGCAGAAGAAATAATAATCCCAGTTCACAAAGCTGTGCAGAACAGTCAAGTTATGAAACAGCTAAAAGGACAAATTTCCATTCATTTTCAGCCATGAAGTCACTGAAAAAATTTTTTAGCAGAGCAGCCTTTGGGCAAATTAAAATCAAATGCTTTTTAAAACATCTGATCTCCACTCAACTGACGCGTGGAAACACTTATATTTAGCTTTGGCACAGGATGACGGCGATCTGGCACTTTAAGTGTGTTTTTAAGGCTTTGGTGAAGCGTAGGTGCTGTTGTAAAAGCAAATGCAAAGCTAGCAAGTGGTACTCAGCAGAAACAGTTCTGTACTCATTAGGTTTGAAATGCTCTAATTTTTTTTTTTTTTTTTTAAGATATTGAAGCCAAATAAAACAGCAGTGTACACCTGAGCCAAACTCCTCTGGTTCTGTGGTGCTCCCTAAGCACTTGGAGCCTGAAGCTAACCCAGCAGCTCTCTCAAACCACACTTGATTTATCAATTGCTGTCCCTCACAAAGAAGCATAATACTTCAATATCCCCTTCACACTCAAAGAAGCAAACATTGCTTCTTGCCCTATTTAACAGCAGCAGTAACTTCCAAAAAAAATTGCCATTACTTACACATGGAAACTTCTGATGGAGGAGCAGTTCAGGGTCAGAAGTTAAAAACCTGAAGTAGCATATTTGAGAAAATGAGCACTAGAAGTACAACAAAAATATTAATGTGAATTAGCAAGAGCTAGCACTGAGGTTTTGGCTATTGTTCTTGCACACTAAGTTTAGATTCTGTTTCTCTCCATTGCCAAGAGCTTATTTAGGCTTAAAATGCAGGTAATACATCTTTTTCAGAGCATGGTAGAAGAAATAAATTCGTCAAACTGATTTAAAGAGATACTCATCTCTCTGTAACTAAGATTGAAGCAAACAATTATAAATCTCATTTTTGGGTGAACCAATTCAATTTACCAAAATAAAACAAATACTTTGGAAGCATTTTTCTCTTTTTTTTTTCCCCCCCATCCATCACTGGCTATTTTGCTGTTGCTTCACTGGAAACACAAGCAAGCTGCATACTGTGGTAGAATATTTCTAGAAAGTAAAGAAAACCTAAAAACAAAATTAAAAAACAGTGAGGTTACAGTTGTGCTCAGAGACTCTGTGGATGTCCCATGCCTGGAGCTCAAGGCGAGGTTGGATGGGGCCCTGGGCAGCCTGATCTAGTATTAGATATGGATATTGGTAGACAAAGCGTACAAACAGATGACTTGCACAAATACAGAACTATGAATAAACCTGCATCTCACATTAATGGAAGTTTTCAATGGGTAACATGAAATGAAATCTTAATTCAAAAAACAGACGTCAGTGACAAATGCAGTGTTATTTCTCACTGGCTCTTTGTATCCTCCAATTGATTTCTTTTCTGCAAGAAAGCCCAGAATGCTTTAAAGTCTGCTTAACAACCTATGCACTATTGACATAATTTGAGAAGACAATTTAGGGTGCAGAATGCTGCCTCTGAACATAAGTTAACTGAAAATATGCAAATGTCACTGGCATTCCTCCAACCTAAGCATCTTCATACTGATGCATCAACACAGGCTGTTAATCATCAGGAAGGAGAAGCTTGTGTGAGGCATGTATTGGTACAGCATGCTCACTCTTGTCCAGAGGACAACCCCTGTTCCCATGTTATGCAGGATACACAACAGCCTGTCCCCCCCCCCCCCCCCCCCCGCCACTGATTTCCATGCAGAAAAATCCTAACCACGCTCCCCTGCTGCAGTACACAAATGCTGCAAACAAGAATGTAATAGAAATAGTATATCTCAATGCTGTGGCAATTTCATAGACCATTAATGGGAAATAAGCGATTTACAACCCCTATACGAGAGTCAGACACATGAGCATTTATGATTCAGCTGGGTGAAATGAACTCTGTAGCATGCTCTATGTGTACAGCAACAAGAGAATGAAAATACAGCATGAAATCTGATCAATAACCAAACCCAAAGAAGCTGAAAGATGAGCAGAGACCACTAAGTTATCTAGCAAACAACTCCACAGACAATAATTTAACAGCTGGCTTTGGTAAGAAACAGCCTCATTTCCTAACCTGAGGACAGCAGCTGTGCTGTTCCTTAGTTATACTCTCTATTGATCTTCAGCCAAACAAGCAAAAATGACTGTCGGCTCCCATCCACCCATCTGAGAAAGGATTGTCACCAGACTGCCACCACTGCAGAAACATCGCTGCTTCAGGTAACATTAGAAATTGCTGCTCTGGATTCAAGGTTTGCTGCACTTCTATGTCCTGTTAAAAATGATTCCTTAGAAAGAAAATACCATAAAAAGCAAAGAAAAAGAAACAAAACCACTAATTCCTTAACAGATTTATGTTAAACTATCAATTTTTGCGAAATGGTTTTATCCAATTAGTTTTTAGATAAGTTTTATTTACAGGTTCTGTCAGAAGTCATAAGGATCCAATTCTGGATTCAGAAGAATTATTGACAGAATTTTGCATGTTTAAAGAATGGGAAAAAAAGGAAAAAAAGAATAAAACAACCTTTTCTTTTTTAATCCAGAAATTCACTAATTCCTATCTTTTATATCACTTTCCCACACCCTTTTCTTAGTACAGTTTCAATAGCGGAATTGCTCCAGTAATAACTTTCAAGACTAATATTCAGCTTAGTTATCAAAAGGCACATCCTGACTTTCTGATCTGGTGAATTTTAAACCCCAGATAGATACCAACACAACACTGCTGATCTAAGGAAACACTGATTGCTTTTAGATCCAATATTTGTGAGTAGGCACAAATTAAGTGCTACAAGAAAACTTACAAGTCTCTTTGCACTACATGCTTCATAAGATAGGATTTATTAGAATTCATATGGCTACATTTCCATTGGCTCATTCAAGTATTTTAAAAGTTGTCAATTTGAGGTTTGAATAACAAACGCACGTCTTGTTTTTTGATGCCAGACAAAAGCAGTTATTACCTATTACCTATTATTTCCAATTTTCCACAAGCTCCTTTACATCCCATTATCAACTGGCCAAGATACAATGTTTAAGAGTTAAGCATAAACCTGTACCACTGCTCTTAATTACATAACCATATCTTCTTGACTGATACTCAGGAATGCAGCCAAAGTAATGGAAAAAAAGATGGAAATCCCATTGCGGCTGTTTTATAGCTCTATATTTGTCAACCTCCAGAAAAGCATGCACTGAAAGAATTATTAAAGAAATTAAAATGAATTAACATGGCATTTCCCAAATTGGTGACTGTTCTTATTAAATGTCCTTGGGTTTTGTTTTGGGAATGTCCTACTGGGAAGGATCCATGGAGTTATTGTTTTTATTTCTTTTTAATGGAGTTCTCATGGCTTTCATAGTCATTATCACTTAAAACACTTATGCCACATAGTTACACCAGCAACCACCCTCTGAGATGCTCTTGCTTCAGTGCCATTCTCTAATGACACTTTGTGCTCTCCCAGCACTTCACACCTGGTATGACTTAACACTGATGTATAATTTTTTTTCCAGAGTGGTACCTGCATGCACATACATCAGTAAAATACACCATTTTGACAGACTTCATCAAATAGATGGATGACGTCAAACAACTGATAATCAGGTTCAGACAAGAAGAGGTCAGTATGGCATCTGCCTTTCCTATCTTCTGCCTGCCTACACAATTAAGCAGTTTTCCACCCTCCTCAAATCCCTTAAGCACACATGGCAATTAGCAGCATTTCAGCATTCCAAACCTCTGGCTTCAAAAATAATTTCAAAATAGGCGTTCATCTCATACCTGGTCTCTGAGGATTGCTTCAATAGCTGAAGTGACTGTAAGATTTTCATTAGGATTTTTGTTGCTCCTCATTTCTCTGCCACTATAATAGAATATTGATTTGCATGGCATTGAAATTTTTGGCATCAACCAGAGGCAGCATATTGACCTGTGTTATATGTATTTGTAACAGACTGCTGTGAGCAGAGTTTTAAGCATGTATATATACTTAGAAATACAATGCACTATATCCCAGTTAGATAAAAAAGGAAAAAAAAATGCTATATTATCATCCTTTCTCAGATGTATGATTCAAACACACTTAAAAACAACATAAGAAAAAAAAACCACCACACACTGTTCCATCCTCACATCTCATTTTTATACCAAACACATACTGAAGGATTTCTGTTTCTGTGGAAAAATTCAAGACATGAACTTTTTCAGGCTTTTAATACAAGACAGAAAAAGACTGAAAATTGTAATCAAAACTCAGAAAATGCTTTCATGTACTGTGCTTTTTATGGATAAAACAACACCAAGCAGTCCCTTTTTTATTTTACTAATGATTTCTGATTATTTATTTATTTGCATACTTCTGTGCAGCCTAGACAAAGCAACACCACTTTAGGAGGCTAAAGACTCGGTCTGCTTTTGTACACAAGTTTCAACTGGGCAGTGATGTAAAGCACAGAGCTTGATTTCTTTTATGAAAGGTCTACAAAAGTAGACCTACAAAATGCTTCTGAGCCTCCAGAGCATTGGAGCATGATACATGCTTGTGGTGCTTGAAATTCATGTCTGGATGCACTTTACCACCCATGTTTTATAAACCTCTCACTCATTTCTCTGCATGTTGTATTTCCACTACTTCATCGCCTTTACATTTTTGCTGAACGTTTCAAATCTACCACATAAAATGTTGATTTCTATGTCTCAGAGTAAGGTAAGAAGTGCCTATTTTATTGAATTTTGAACAGTGCATCATCAAATGATTGTAGGAAAGATGCCACAAAAATCGCTGCTATCTTGAAGTTCAGCGTATTTATGGGAGTATAAAATTGCTGGAGGTCGTTCAGGTCACAGAAAATTGAGGCACAAAATTGGAGGGTTAATCAGTTTCCACGCAATGTAGTTTTTGGGTTGCAAAATTGAAGGTCACATCCAAGAACAAAAACTGAAGTATAGTTACACTATGGGAATTTCATCCTCAGAAGCGATTAGCTGGACAAACATTAAGTACTACAGCCGATCAGAGCTACACAGGATAATACAGTTAATAGCTTATGTATAAACCGGGAAACATCAAGAAGGAGTAGAGACACTGAATTACCTCTGTGACTGCTACTAAATCATTGTGTCCAGCTCTGCTGCCAGCATTTCAAAAACATTCCCAAATCAATTCAAGAGAGAACCACGAGCATGACGACAGGAATGACAAACACTACTGCTAATTACTTAGTTTACAGAAGTCAATATATTTTATCAAAGAGAAGATTGAATGGTCCTTTATGACAATCTGTAGTTTACTACATAGGGGAAATTATTAGCAGAATTCTTCTCAAAGGTTTAATAAAACGTAGAGGAAAAAGAAGGGAAGGGAGGGAACTAAATGAATGTAGGTTAGAAATGAGGCATAGACATACAACAGCAAGAATAATCAAACACTAATAAAATACACTGAAGCTTACAATAAGTGCTCATAGGGCATTTTTAGATTAAGAAGGATACACCTTTTCAATTCTATTTTCAATATTTTCTATACGTTTCAAAGCTGCAACACCACTAATTTGGAAGAAGGATTTCATCCAGTGAAGTCTGATTCCCTATGCCATGGTATTTAGGCTATGTCATGATGTAAACAAATCAAACATTGAAAACAGATAATAATTAAAAGGAATAGTTCTCTCTCAATTCTTCTCTTCAGTGCACTGTATTAATATCTCCATCTGAAGTACTACAATTTTATCTCCAGACATCTTCAGGCATTTATTGTCTGATCTTTTATATGAAATTATGTTCATTGATTTTAAACTCTAGATAAATATACATTCCAATAACTGTCTACTTGTGCTGATATTTGAACTTCTAGCTACTTGGAAGAAATCCGTCTCACTGACGTATATTTAAAATAAAAAGGTTTGTGAAAGGGCCATTTTTGTCTCATTACTACCTGAATTTCTTTATGGCTCATTCAGTGACAGTTTCATTAGAAAGACAGAAAAGAAAAATAAACTACTATAGGTTATGCCAGTGCAGTACAGAAAACATCTTGAGCACTTCACAAAACCACTAGGACTCTCAGGTGAGGCTGAAAACAGTATGAAATGGAATAATCGCTTATGAAGATTCTGCAAACCCTAAGATACATTGACTGGAATTCAAATGAACTCAAGAACAAGCAAGTTGCTCAGAAGTAGTTTCCTGACAGAAGCAGTCAGTGGCAAAACAAATGAAAAGAGCCTTTCCTCTTAATACACAGTTATCAACTGCGTATTATCAACTACACAGTAGTTGACTTTTCCATAAGGGAAGGCAGAATATTCCCTATCATCACCCTGTTATAAAGCCCGGCACACATCAATAGTTAAACATGCTTAGTTCTTCCCGCTTTTGAAATACTAATAAACAAACACTCAACTGCATTGATGGAAAACAGTCTAAAAACACACAGCAGTAACATCTGCTGTAACAGGAACTCTACCTCCAACATTAGCAATTTCAGTTGAAATTACACTACACTAAATTGCTTCCACCTGTGCACAAAGCATCATCTAATCTGAGAACAGAAATGCCCTCAGGCACCTTTCACATAAAAAAATACCTCTACAGTCCCAGAATATTTTCATCATGGAAAGGCCGTATGTTGTCCAGTAGTCACTGATTACCAAAAAGTATTATAAATAGAAAACTACTTCAAATATGTATAAATTATTATACACAGACAGGTTATAAAACCAGAAAAGACACTGTGGCCATCTAACATAAACAGAGTCAAGAGAATTCTGCAAATTAGTGCATGTTAGAAATGTACTATATAACAGCATCCAGTGGAAAGCAGCAACCACAAATAATTTCCCTGCATTATTAAGTATGTACACACCATTTTTTCTTTAAATATGCCAAACTTCAAACTGTGGCCAAGGCACTTTAACAAAACTTAGCCTTTACAAGGAAGAGCCACTTCATTACATAGCAGAGGTCTCCTCAAATGCAAGATTTGCTTGTAAACAAATGCACCAGATGTAATATTGATAAAAGAATGCAAGCATCTATTATGATTTCTCACAACTTTTAAGATTTTTAACAAAGCTAAGGCTGAGAAGTTTTAGACAAGTATCACTTCAATTAAGAATTGACAAATGTTATAGACAAATGTTGAAAGGTCACTTTGGTGCAGTAGTAAGGTAATTCCCGTGGATCTCACAGCACTAGATGTACTTCTGCATTTCTGGTCTTCAGCATCTTGTCCAACCACATGACAGATACAGCTTACATTCAAGTAATTCCCCTTTATCAGCTGTAATTTCTGTGAACAAACAAACAGCTTTTGTGGGCAGTGCTTCTCATCCCTATATGAATATGTAGCTTACATATTTCCTATGCCTGTGTCCCTGGACAACCAAACTATTCTTGTTTTACTGTTTTGAGCCTTGGTTACCTGTTTAGGCACTATCAGACACCCATCATCCATAATGTGACGTTCCAGGTGACACAGCCAGTCAATAGAAATAACAGGTTAACATTACACAGGCTGAAAGGGAGGACTACTTTGTGTCAGTATTCATATCTACCAACCTCACTAGGCACTTGGTGACACCCATGTGAATAACCTGTGTTAGCCAGTGCAGGCCTGTGGGGAAAGCAGAAACAAATCCATAAAACACCATTATGCATCACCCATGTCTCAACTTCACAGTAGCTTCACATTTCTCCCTGCTGCCAGCCTCACAAACACCCTGGTTTCCTACAACACTATGTATCCCACAGACTCATCCCCCCTGCTCCCACTTCTGTATTTTCCATTCTCCTTCAGAAGAGCATGACACATGCATCCTCTTCCTAAGACCCATTTACACCTTCAAACCATCCCAGATCCTTCTCCACTGTCTTTGTTTTGCTCCTCTCATAAATTCCACGCAACCATAAACCTTGTTGTTTGTCTTTCCATTTTTCACCCAGGCTTTATACACACAGAACAGACTAGAAGGTCAGCTCACAGCAACAAATTCCTTAAAAACAATTTTAAACATATGCTCTATTTGCAGAAACTTGTTCTTCATGGCAGAAGCCATGGTTGCAGATTCAAGTTACAGGAAAAAAGCATACCAAGCAAAAGAATCTACAAGAAGATTAAAAAAATAAAACCTGTGCCCTCCTGCTTTGCAGAACAGAGGTCTATGCCCATCCTCTCCCTCCAGGGATGAGGTATAAGGAGGTGTAACAATTGAACAAGTCAGTACAATAGGAAAGGCATTACAAAGGTGTGATGACAGAAGGACCAGCACGATAGAAAGGCATCATAAAAAAAAAAGGGAAAAAAGATTGCTCACCTATATCAGAAAATTCTAGGTTTACACAGGAAAGCTTTACCAAGGAAAAATTTCCAGAAAGAGATCCTTTCCCAGTGCCCCTTAAACGAGCTTACACCTTAAACGAGATCTAAGAGGTGCAGCCAGGCTCCACCCTTTCTGGTCACACACCTGAACTGCTTTCACCTGTGCTCCCAGGGCTGACCAGGTCCTTGCCCCAGGTAATTTTCTTCACAAAACATTCATAATGAAGGGCTTACAGTTACACCAGCAACAATATCAGCAGCACCTACCAGTGCAGATGAAAATCTGTAGCTCTCAAAAGCATTTTTAGGTGCTTAATTTTAGCATGGAGTCAAGTCAGCCACAGCAGATGCAGAGTTTGCATGTTGCCATCAATTCTCACAAAGTCCACATTAATGATCTGAAATAACAGTTCTATTCAAGCTCTAAATGGAAAGTGGCTGCCAATTATGCACAACACTGCTTGTCATTGTGCCCTAGATGAATATTTACTGAGATCTAACACATTTTCTTTTGTGTCCAAACACAAGACTCCCGAACTGATCTCAGGAGAAAAATCCAAACTGCCTAATTTCAATACAATTTTAAAGAGGTCCAGAATAATCATTCAGTTTCACCAGTAAGAAACAAATTTCTTAATTTTGGAAAAACATCATTTTTCAGAGTTGCATCAATTTGCTAGTGTTGTCAGCAAATAACTATTATCCAATGCTATCAACAAATATGATGAAATTAGTATATTTGTTAAAATTTTAAAAAAATTCTTAACTAAAAATACCACAATAATAGTGTTCCATATTCAGTTACTAATTTAAGCTTGATCTAATGCTCCATTAGCTGAGCAGAAATATTTAAAGGAATCATTGTAATTTCAAAAGTACATTTAAGTACATTGACAAGAACACTTGATAAACACAATTTTAAAATCACCCTGATTATATAAGGTGAATTTAAGCTTTTTAAAAATAGGTCCCACATAAAATGACATAATACTACTCCATCTATAAATGCCACAGCTTCATACTTCAGGTTTGTAGAAATAGACGTCACTGGGAAACTTTCGGAAAGCTACTCAGCGAGGCAACCATGAAACCCACAGCAAGGTTAGGCACACATCACAGAAGATGGAAGAAGAAAACCTGGGAAAATTTGTTTCTCTGGATGAGAAAAGGTGAATAAATTATTGCAGAAAAAAATCCATTTTTTCTTGAACTCACACAAGTACCTTCAGTTAGTCAGCTGCTAACCAATCATGAACAGTCAAACATGATGTTCAGTTGTCCAGACCATGCTTTAGCATTCTGCTTTCTGACAGGCCTTAACATCCTTCCCAGCAAATAAGAAAGTCTTGCAAAAACTTTTATGTACAGCACTGTAAGAGGGCTCTGGGGCACTCCTGACTACTTCCCTCCAATCAGCTGGCCAAGAGCCTCAGCCATGAGCCATGCAACACCTTCTCACCAACCACCACCTGATCCATGAAGGAAATGCAAAATACAAGAAGCATCAAGAATGAATTTAGAAGCAATCTTCTGTTTCAACTCTAATAACTGAAAACTTCATGTCTTATACAATAACACCATGCTCTCTAATGCTCATGAACATCAGCAAAGCAATGGAATGACTCGACTGTTCAATCTTTTCCCTGTTTTCAGCTTTATAATACAGTTACTGCTACATTACATGCATGCAAATGTGTAAAAAGCTATGTAATATAGTAATGAACTACATAGCTTTCTCTTAAATCAAAAAATTCAGTATTTCACGTAACATAGTACAGGATTAACCAAGTACCGCTGGCCTACAGTGGGAGCCTCAACCTGTTGCCATTTTGACCCATGGAAAGATCAGCATGGCAGGATCAAGCAGTTCTTCCTGCCTTTTGCTATTGCAAAGTTGACTTATAATTTATTTATTATTGTGATATAAGTACTAATGTCTCTCTATCAAAAAACTGCAAATACAATTGGAAGGTAGGAGACACTAAAGTTATAGAAGTCAGCAGCAGCAGAATTATGGCCAATTTGTCTTTTTTCCCACATATACTTACTGCACCAAGAAAGTATTAAAACATAAAGAAAAACCTTAGAATGGTTCCTTGCAGTTGAAATGAAATACTGGTTTACTACTCTTCTGTTGTTTGAATGATTGAAGATTAACTTGATGTCCCCTCACCTGCAAGTCAAGATGTCCCCAAGAAAAGGAGAATTTCATTAAAACCCTTTCCCTGAATGGCCACACCATCCTGAACAGGACTAGGGGACACTTCCACCCACACATCCTGGCTGACACTATCATGAATTGCTGTATGCTCTTTTGCTGTATGTGGCACATAAAAAAAAATATCCACCAATCTTTCCATTACCAACTCATTTTGTCATACTTTAAATAGAAAAAAAAGCAATAAAATACTTACATACTTGTAACTAGGCAAAATTAAACACCTAGGACAAACAACCAAGCAGGGAGCTGCTGCATGTCTCTCCAAAAATCCTGGAGGAGCTACATGGTTATCCAGTAGCATAGATGTTTGCAAAGATGGTCATTAGGTTATCCAAGCCTCTGGTGGCCATGCTGCAGACGTTTTCCACTCAGTATCAGAAGTGCTGGCAGTAGAAGCTCATGTAAAGCGCTCACATGGCTGCCCAGTAGAGCTAAGGGGCACTGAGAAATTTTCATTCTCATTGGTTACATTAAGTCAACATTAAGGATCCCAACCAGAAAAGCATCTTTTAATGTTGGGAGTTGTCTTGTGTAATGAACCTATAAACACACCATGAGAAAAAGGAGGCTCATTCCCAAAATGTAATTCAGAAAAAAAACAGAGAACCCTGTTTTTAACTAAGCAATTTAGAAAAAAAAGTTACAAAATAAACTGTAAAATACCTCAACTTTGTGTCAAACAAAAGAAAATAACAGGCAAGAAAAGCAGCCCAACCTAAATTTAACAAATAGCAAATAACTGTAAATTAGATCTCTGCCTCAGGACCAGTGAGCAACTACAAGCCAAGCTACATCCGCAGAGAGGACGTAGGCAGTATGACTTTGCAGTATTCTAACCTTGCTCAGTGGTTCTTGAGATTCCAGGAAGCCTGCTCAAGAAGAAAAACGGCTAGTAATTCTGTGAAGGGATTGTAATGGAAAGACTGGCTGAGAAGTACTTCAGAGCTGTAAAGTTTTTAACTACTGGAAAAAGCACCAAAAAAAAAAATCTCTGTATTACCACGCAACTGCTGTCTCAAATAATCTGACTGAAATGCTTGCTGTCTTGTATACACATGGTGGTTTGCATACCGGTAACCCAACGCACGACTGCAGAAGTGCCAAATGCTCTCAGCACAGAACTAACCAGCTTGCAGTATTTTGTCCTTAACAGAACATACTAAAATACAGCCCTGGTTCATTTTCCCAAGTTTGCAGCAACCTACCAGAAGCTTTTACAGTCACAAAGTGTTTGAGGGACTACAGAAGGCAGCAGCTCTGCACTCAAGTCCACAAATTGTTTGCAACAATGTGAAGCATTTTCAATCTGTTTAACATGAAGACAGAAATGAAAAAAGCAATTTTCTATGGCCCTACAGCAACAACTGAAAATGTATCATTAAAACAGCCTTCCTACATTTTTATCCAGTGCTGACACATATCTGATTTCTAAATGACCACGTGCAACCCCAGCACTGTGCCTGAACAAAATCTCACTGCCAACTTCAAGTACAGAAAGAGGCTCTGTATCACACACATCTATCATCTGACAGTTCAATCATCCAAAATTGTCTCATTATGACAAATACAACAACTATTTCTATTTATTTATAATTCTCTGTCCAGATTCCACTTCCTCATCTTCCAGAATCTTTGCCTCAGCCCTCCCACAGTCTCAGAACGGGGCATGAGCATCTCACCGCGTATCTGTCCTTTGCTTTCCACTGAACATCCTCATCTGTGATCGTTTCCTTTACTTTCTATCACCCATCTCACCTCCAACATAAGGAAATACATATGACAATTGAACCAACAGCTGTATTTTGTGCTGCAAGGATCCATTATTTATGCAAGTTATGTTAATACATATATAAGATTTCATCCAAAACAATGGGTTTTAAATTACAACTAGCTGAAGATCAATTTGTGCAACTAGTATGTTTCAGAAATAAACATTAATGGTAGCTCCAGACATCTCAAGCTATGAATTGTTTTGCAAGGGCACTGAAACCTACTACCCCAAACTCATTGTACATTTTCTCTTAAGCACAGTTCCAAAGTGTTTTACTGTACTGGGGCAGGATGAAGCAGCAATATGGAATTTAGACTACAGACAGATATGCATGTACATGCATTTTTTGCCCTACTCATTAACTCCCTTATTTTTATTTTTCTTTTAATAATTATGTCACTTTCAGATGAGTATTTCCCTAACATACTATATGCCCTATATTACAGATGCTGTTATTGAGTGCTACTAAATATAGTCTTTCTTCTGCAGCACAGGAGTGTAAAATCAGAGTGTATCAGCGCCACATCCACAGGGCAACACTGAGGTGAAGATTCCTTCAGGTGTCAGGTTGTAAACGGATATGAGTCTTTGTCAAAGCCCAGAAAGGTATTTCTAGAATTATTCTTGTCTGCCTTATAAAAGTGCTGCGTGGCACACTAATATGCTGTTATAACAGGTTGCGTTTGTCACCATGCTGTTAAAAAAAAAAAAAATTCCCCCTCACACTGCAAAATAAAACACTGTCCTGTCTGAAATACTGTTCCTGGTACTAGGACATTATGCTGAGCTTTGCCATCAATCCCAGAGAGCACCTCAACAAGAGATAAAACCACTTTTGTAAAGAGAACAAGCCTGCTTTCCCAGACCGTAGTTTTGATTTTTTTTTTAAGAATGATTTTCTTCATTACTTCATCCACTAGACAAATAAAATTGTAAAGAAATGAGGTGCTGAAACAATTTCATGTCCAGACTTCCAACATTTCATATTTTTATTCTGTTCCCGCTTTCTGTATTGTTTCAAAGCCAAGCTTCTTTACAGTTCTGTTTTTTTTTCTTTGCCTGAGTCAGAAATGACTCAAGTTATGATGAAGCATTCAAGAGATAGAACATTTTATCAGATGGACTCAAGTCAAAGTCTTGAGGTATCTCTTTCTATAAGTACCTTCCAGCTATAAACACATTATCTGATCCATATATATATACACACACACACACAAACTGAATTTAGTACTCTTTCCTTTAAAACCTCTGCTCACAACCTTATTAGATAAAATGGGAAGGGATGGAACCAATCTCTCTACATTGAGTGTAGGAACAAATACAAAACAAAAAGGACTGCAAAAAAAATACATATGCATACACACACACACACTTCTTTATGTTGAACTGATCACAATATATTTAATAAACAGTACTCACAAACTTAAAACCAGATCTATTACACTTCAGTATGAGGAAAGCTGGTTAATTCTGTTTATAACCCAAGTAGTCCACACCTATTTACATGTCAGTTCTGCTCTTTTTGATCTAATCCCTATGCATATCACACACCATCTATGTTATAATCCTCAGCTGCTTAGCCACTGCATAGACCTGCCTGAACAAGCTGACAAGAGAAGAGGTATTTGAAGTGTGCCTTGACCAAAGAGACTAGTCACTCTTTCCAGTTCCTGACTATCTGGGAAGAGTGAAACTACTACTCACATTCAAAACAGGGTTTCAGAAATCAGGGGACTCATGGAGCAGCATAGAGAAATTAAAGAACAGAGAGCACAGGAAGGCAGTCATCATGCCATCACCTCTGTACTTTTCACTGCAATTGAGGAATTAACCAAGCATTTCCTCTTAATAGAAAATCACACACAGATATTAACTGCTACTCCAAGAGAAACAAAAATTGCTCGCAATTACATTTTTCTCTGTTGACCCAGTTAACTAAAATAGAAGTTTATTAATATAAAAAGGACAAAAATACCTACATTTTTCTGTTTTGCTCTACAGATTTGTAATTATTTCATTGGATTTTCATAGTGAGAACAAACTACCTCTCCTCCAACAGTTGTTGAGCAATATAGAGGTAGCTGTTTGGGTACCCGGAGGTGTACAAACAGAACTTACCAACCACAGAGAAAATGACAATGCATTCAGCTTCCATCAGGTGTAGCAGCCTTAACAAAAAATGCTTTCTCTGTGGTATGCCTGGAATTGTCTCAAACCCTTGCAAGATAAGACCACTGCCATGACAACAGGCTAAAGGCATGAAGGGAGCCCTCTGGAGACAGAATGGCCTTGCTCTGTCCAGAACTCCCATTTGTTGATGAAACCGTTGATGAACAAACATGTTGACAGCAAACCCCCTAAATCTAGGGGGCATGAAAAAAATGCCCAAAAGAAGCTCTGGGAGACTTTCTCAGAGACAAAGGACCCCCTCAGAGGCTGGACCAATGCTGGAACACAGGCTGGTGCCCCCTTTCTCTGTCTTTCTTGCCCACCTACACTACCTCTAATCCTTTTTATTTTCCCCCCTTCATAAAGCTGCTAAGTAACACAAGGCTTATTTCAGTTTCTTACCAAGTCACACAGTTCAGGTGTACAGCTTAGACTGATATAATTGTAAGAGTGCCAACACTTAAGATAATTGTAGTAGAGATTCTCATTAAAATCAGTAATTGTGCTTGGACCTTGGGTGCCAGTGTCACCCAGCTCTAACTGGCAGGGGGGGAGGGTGCAAATCTCGTCACTGCTCCCTCCCTTCACAGATATGTGACAAAATAAACAGTACTTTTTATTCTTATGTTTAGAAAAGAGAAACAAGAGGCAGAAATTAGAGGAATATTTTATAACAGTTCCTAAACTTGCCCATTTTACTGTGCTTATATATTAAATTAAGCCCAATAAATATTTATAATTTTATTCATACAAAGAATACTAGTAGTGTCCTATCTAGCAAAGATTGCATGCCCACGCCAAATACCAGAGCTGCAAGTCAAAGCTCAGCAAGAGTCAGTGACCACTAGGATCCAGTTTAAAACCAGACTAGCAGCAAACATCACTAATACCAGCCCCGCATGTCCCAAAAAAATGTACTGGCATTAACAGTGAAAACAGTAACAGCTTCCCAACACTAAAGCCACTTTGACAACTGCCACATTCTTGCCTGAAAGCCCATGGGGAGCAGCAGAATGAGGAATATAGGTTTGCCTTACCCTCCCTCCTACAAGCCAGTTAAGACAGAAGAGCCTGTGACTCACTGTCCACACCACCAATGCAGGAAAATGTTCTGCAGTGTCCTAAGCTCACACAAAAATTACAGCAATAATTTTAATGTGAATATCCTGAAATATTAATATTTTAGATTTTGACTATTCGCTCACCCAGTGGGCTTAAAGACTTTAGTGAGAACCAATGATTTCAATAAATACTTCTGTTCAAATATATTGCAGCACCAAATATAAGAATATTAAAATCATCATTCTGGCTGAGATTTAATGAATACTTTTGAACAGAAATGTTGAGGAGGCTCAAAAAAACCCAATAAACAAGTAAAAAACCCAACCACAAAACATTGGTACACACTGTCTTTGTGAAGTACAGCCAAAGGCTGTAGTAGGCATAGGACAACAGGAACAAGAGTGCTCTCCTGTAATAAACTACACCAATAGAAATGCCAGCATTTCCTGGAAACAATTTCTTTTCTCACTAAGATCTACCCAACACAATCAACAGATCCATTCCTAAGAAATGCATCACTTGCAAAGCAAGTGCATCAAGGAGAAAACAGCATCATTGAATAATTGTTCTTTTAAAGAAGCTGATATACTTTTGACAACAGTGCTACAACGGACTTCCTTGAACCACTGTCAGATAACACAATGGCCAAATACATCACCCTAAAAAACAGTGGGACAACACCATTTCCTAGTAACCTAGGAGCAGCACAGTGCCTTGTGTGGTGGTATGTATCCATCCCTACTGGGAGCATCACAGCTAGGTGATCAGATGTTTCCTTACAGCTTCTTCATCCCTAGCAATGATATGCACCGACTCCTTGATGCCACGTGAAATGCGTTCCAGACTAAGGCAAAGTAGAAATAATTTATAAGAGAGCACCTGAAGTTTGTCAAGCAAATTGCAACAGCAAAAAAAAAGCAAAATTGTGAGTCCATCACTATACTGAAAGCATTTTAGTCTAAAGTATGCATATATCAGAATAAAAAGTAGAATGTTATAAGTCTCCTAAGAAACAGTTTTTCCATAGTATAGATAATTGTTCTTCATGCCATGCTCTTACCTGCTGAGAGACCTTGTTGCATTTACTGTCATTTGTAATTCTGAATTCAAAAAATAAAATTTCCATTTTCAACTGAAAAAAAAATATCATTTCTCCATCAGCAAAATTTGCCTGTGGTATGCCAGCTAAAATGCAAAGACTTTTAATGGTACACAAATATCTTATTAATGTTCAGTAAAGCTAATACTCAAAAAATAAACTGCCTGCAGCTGATCTGATTCTGAGTAATGTGAGAATCCACAGTCAAATCTTTAAAACAACTGTTTGAAAGAGTTGTTTTTTTTAAAATAAATATAATCCTCCCTTTGTTTTCTTCCTATTTGAACGTAACTTTGTTCATAAATTCCTGTTCTCCTGGAAAATATGACAACGTGAAATTAAGACAATCTGTTATTACTCCTTCCTGTCATAAACTAATGCTACAAAAATTAACATGGTATGTTTTGGAATATAATCTGCAATTACCCAAAGAAACCCTGCCTTAGACCACTCAAGATAATATGTATGAGATTCAGTGCTGACTACACTTGAGCCGACCTCCCATCACCACTCTGGACACCCCAGCTCAGGGAGCATAGTGCATCAACAGAAACCAAGAAGCAGAAAGCTTCCCATCCTGTCCTCTGCCTTTCCACCATCTCACACTGTTCATTCTCAGCAGGCTTCGCAAACTTTCATTCCTTCAGTTTAAAAAAAAACAACGTGATGAAAACCACTCCTACACTTACTAGACAAAATTAAAAAAAAAGCAACTCAGACAACGTATTTGATATGACTTTGTATATTAAAACCACTGTGACCTTTCTGTTGGAATTGAAACAGTCATCAAGACAACTTTTGCAACTAAACAAGGCACATGACACGTAAATATGAGCACTTAGCTGGGGATATACCAACATGTCCAAGTCATTGTGATACCTCATGACAATAAGGAGAGTCTTGTTCACCTGATAGCATACTTCATGTTGTTGTTTGTTTTTGTTTGTTTTTTTTTTCTCCTTTATTTCTGGGATTTTGATGCAGGAGGACTTACGCAGGGCATATTTCTGACTTCTGGGCAGAGCAGGGGCTTGTATAGACTTTCTGCACTTACTGTCCACTACAAAATGTGACACTGTAGGTTGGAACCCATAACTCCAGAGGTTTCTTCTTCCATAGTATTGTTTCTAAATGAAGTCAGTAGAAGTGCAGAATTGTTGCTAAAAACATATTGTGCAGTTCCAATAGATATCATGGACTTGTTGCAGGAATTACAAGTAAAATTTTATCTTGTGTCATGCAGCAGACCAAATAAGGCAGCTATCATCTCTTCCTGTACTCCCAAGAATTCTCTGATTTATACGAAAGAGCAGACTTCTGCCCCTTTGACATCAAAACTCATTACGTAGTTATTAAAAAAACTTCTGAAAGTATCAATGCCAGAAGCAGATCCTGGACTGCACTGCACACTAGAGGTCTAACTGGAACTCAGATGGCACCCTTCACTTACAACCTGCATGTAGGTAAATATAAAATATATCTCATCTTATTTTGTTCTGTATGCGTACTACATACGTCACAGTAACAAAATTTTAAAAAATAGTAAGAATATAACAGTCAGAAATGAGTCATTACCAATGACCATATACCTCTGAAGAGTTAAACAAGACCGGGGGGGGTGACTCTAAACTGACTAACATCATAGTGATTCACCCATCCACTTGACTTGTGTAGTGATACATTATACACTCCAACTGAAGATACAAGCAAATAAATAAATAAATAACAGTCAGGAGAGTCCCTTCCCACTTACATTAATAGCAGACATTCAGAAAATATTTCAGGAGTCCTATTTTAATCTAATAAAAATAATAATACATGGAAATCTCCTGGGAAATACGCGAGCAGAAGAAAGTAGGGATTAATCAGGCTGCAAGTGAAGGAAATGTAAGAGAAAAAGCTAAACAATTATAGAACAGTTTTTTTTTAAAAAGGAGATTAGAACTACTTTGAATATTATAATGAATGTATTGTTTAAAAACAGGAGAAAGTCTGAAAATCTGGGTACACAATTTATGAAACAGCCTATGAAATATACAGCTTTACAAGGGATAATGTAAACAGCTATTGTATGAAAAAGTACATAATTGTTTCTTTTTCCCTTCTGGATAAAATGGTTAAAAGTTATGAATCTTTGTATATAAATAGCAGAGAAAAGATACTTTAACTCCAATGCAGAAAGAAAAAAAATACTTGAATAAAATTTATTCTATTACCTAAACATTGGATAAACCAAGCTGGCCCTCTCTGCTTATTGTTTATAACACAAAAGCAATGATAGAAAGAAAGCTGTCTGTAAAAATGTATACCTCTTTGTCATCTACAGTAATAAAAATGTGTTATGCAGAAACATTTCATTGGGGTTTTTTTTGCTTGTTTTTCCTGAGGACAATATATATTCAGACATACCATCTTTTCATTTTAGTTAGTTGCATTTAAAGATTAGAGTCAACAATAAATGAATTAATGATCCTAACACTAACCTCCTACACATATTTAGACTTTAAATCCAAACAAAACAGCAATTCCCAGCAGCAGATAGCCTGGGTAGAAAGCTGGCCACACAAAGCCCTTGGGAGAAATCTGCCCTAATTCATGCAGTGGGATGACTGCGAAAATTAGATTTTAATACATTAGGACACATCAGTGTAATAGGTTTTGTTGATCACATCAAACCATACAACAGTAGCAAAAAGCCTTAAGGATGACGTCATCTGTAATGAAATTACACAGTGGAAAAGCAGTTAAAAGAGAACACAGCCAGTACTGGACTGGCAGAGAACATCTTTCTGCAATACCCTGAACGTGTTAGAACAAAGTTACTCTCAATAACACCATGGGCATCAAACAAAAAAGGTGCACACACTTTTCTCATCTCAGGAAAACACCAAGAAGAGACACTTATTTAATCCTTCTGTTTTTCTTTTCTGTAGGCTTTCCTTTTATTATAAAAGAGTTCTATGCTATATAATTCTTTACCAGCTAGAGAAAACTTGAAATTACTCAAAATTTATTTAAAAGCTCAAATGCTGACAACAGATGGAGCAACTACTACAAAAAGAACGAGCTATCCAAGAGGTCACAGGCTTCATGGGTATAAAACCAGGAAAATAAGGTGGGTGAATGGCAATGACGCAGCCACAGCATCATGCTTCAAGTGTGGAGACATGAGCACTTCACCTGGCTGGGGGCCAGGGCCTGCCCACAGCTATCTTGGCTGTGAGCAGGGAGCTCTTTTCTCAAGCTGCGAAGAAAAAAGGCAGACAGATGTGATACCAGCCATATTGCTCCCCTGTGTGCTGTTGGCTACAAAATACAAGCACCAGCCCAGTGTGGTTAAGGCATAAGCCACCTGCACCCAGAAGGAATCCCCAACAGTTTTTATATTAGGGAATCAAAGCCAAGTATCAAAACACAGTATGTCTGCTGATTTCTTTTTAATAATAAAGAAAGAAAAGAAAACCGAAACAGATTTTTCCCCAAAGACAAAGAAAACAACCCTGCTCACAAAGAAATGCAGTTTTAGCAGAACACTTCCAGGATGTTAGGAAAAAAAAAAGCTTCTTTTTTTTTTTTAAATATCCACCTATGCCACTCTTTCAGCATTTCCCATGCTTTCCTCATTCTTCTTCTGAGTGGTTTTCTGTATACTCTGATGTCTTCCACTGTTTTCCTCCTGCATCCACAATGCAAAGCGCCCTCCTCCTCCCCAGAGGACTCCTTGCTTTTTTTCTACTCATCTGTTTACCCCATGCCTTTGGTTATTTTTCACCCCTTCAGCAGAAAAGAGTCCAAGCCAAGATTAAGAAATGGGAAGCAACAACATTCCTTTGATGCTCCACTGTTCTGAGCATGGAAGCATGGCACTTCTGCTGAGGGGTCCCCGCTGACATCACAGCAATCCCTGTGCTTTCTGACAATCATGTTGCATTGCTCCACAATTAAGAGGCAACCACTCCTAATTGTCATTTGGGAAGCTGTGCACACAAGGTATTTTTTTTCCTGCGTGAAGGTCACCCTAGCGCTGTGACACTCAACGCAGGTCAGAGCTATCGCAAAGGAAGCACTGAAAAACCAGGTGAGGCAGCCCTGAGCAGTAACACATCAGTCCCATGTAACACCCAACCTATTCCACAACCACAGCCACATAAGCAGTTGTCAGAGGACTACAGCAACTATTATGTCAGAAATATTAATGCTGCTTAAGATTCAAACTGAGTACAAATCTGAATGTTTCTCATAGCTAGAAGAAGTAAATTAAAACCTATTTATACACAACAGCATCCTACAAGAAATACATTGTTAACAACAGTATGTCAGGGCACTGTTAACATCTTTTGGAGATTAGGAAGAAGTCTTTTCAGAAAGACAGTTTCTGTTGAAAGAAAGGTGAAAGCTTTGGGAACAGCAGATATTGCTTTAAAGTTCCTCCAGAAGGTTCATCTCAGTATATGAATATTTTGCATCTTAAAAGAAACACACCATATGTTGGGATTGCTTTTCATCCCTAGAAAAGTCTGCCTTATATTTAAGGAACAGGCAAGATTTCACTCAGGCATGTTTATTGACATGTTTCATAAACCTCAAACCCTTTATCAAAAAAAGAATTACATTAGGTGCATCAACACTGGATTTTTTTTTTTTTTTAGTTCAGAGACCAAAAGAAGGAAGAAAGAAGAAATTTCAAGTAACTTGGGGGAAAAGCTTGTTTCTACATCAAGACATAACAGCGTGAGCATTTCACTGAAAATTAATCAAATGAGATTTCTACTTCTTAAAGTTTCGTTGTTTTGTTTTTTGTTTTTTTTTTTTGCTTTAATGGATACTTTCACTAAATTTATCAATTTACTACCAAAGGTAAAAAAAAAAAGTTGCGGTTTTGTAAGTAGCCCCAGCTAAAGACACAGGGCTTCCAGTCCAAATGTGCTACAGTAATCATGTGCTCAGCTTCCACACGGAAAAGAGAAAACAAGGGAATGAAAAACATTCCCAGAAATCACCAGCAGTACTTCCCTGAGGAAGCTGCCTTCACCAGAACTCAGTTTTGCCCCCCCATGGATTATCCGAGTTCCCAAAGCCTGAGAATAGCTCCCACTAAACAGAAGATATATATTTAATGATTTCTGGTGGACTTACTTAGACACAACTGACTGTGGAGCTCCAGTCAAACCTCTGCTTGCCTAGATTTGCAAGCATTTGCAACCACTTTTGGCCAAAGCTTTCCTGACCTCTACTTCAGAGCAGGTGGTTCTTCCTTACAATAGTGTTTTACCTTTTCAGTGTTTTACCTTTTCACTGTCCAAAGAAAGCAAACAGATTTTATCATTGGTAACACTTCAGTAAGGCCAGGTTGAGAAGCCCATGTTGCAGATAACTGACTGCTGAGGTATTCTGCATCCGGAAAAGTTGCCAGCAGCATTGACTACACCAACACAGTCAATGATATCCTGCCATTTTCACTCAGTGGCTTTCATCTTCCATAAAACACACTCAGAGGCATTTTCCATTTCTTAATGATGCTTTAACAAACACAGTATAAACAGATACAAAAAGGAATTATTCTTACTTAAGCCTGGAAGCAGAGGGAGCAGAAAACTAGCACCAAAGTGAACAGCATTCTATGGGCAATTTGTACTGACATACAGTGAGAAGGTAGTATATGTGGTACCTATCACTTAGATTAAAGAGTAATCTAAATTATACTGGGTTTAGGACAACAAAAAGACCTCCAGCAGTAAACAGCTGAACAGAAATGTGACTGTTTCAATTACTGCTGTCATGATTTCTCAGGAAGATGGAGCACCACACAAACTTGCAATTCTAGGACAGAATCCCAGCCTGAAGAAGAGGATAGGTCACTAAGCATTCTTTCATGATGACATCAGACTTCTGCACCTGCCAGGATCCTAGCAACACCTCCACCTCTGCTGTTAACAACCACTGCAAGACTTCCTCTGAGATCTTGGCCAGAGCTAAAAAGACACGCTGCCATCACTTCCTCTGATCAAAGCATGTTCAGTATGCATCCCTCCTTGTTTCTCTTCTTCTTGTTCACTGACCTTGATGGACCAGGAAGGATCAGCCTTAGACTGAGTGCTTCCTACTCATACCTGAGATGTTGAGAAATGTACCTTTTCCACAGGGAGGTTCAACAAAATACAGTTTGTAACAAATTCATATGAATAAAACTAGTGGCCAAAATGCAAGCATCCTCTTCCCTATTTCAGAGGAATGGCATATACTTATGCTAAAATACAACAGTTATGTGCTACAGCTAAAGCAGAAAAAAAATAGAGAGCACTTCTAACCTCACATTTTGCTGGCAGTGAAGAATTGAACATTCTGTGCCTGAAACTTAAACTCAATTCATCAGCCCTTCCTGAACTTCTAGAGCTGTACAACCCAGTTTGAAGTACAGCATCTTGTTTTTAAGTCTCTTGTAATTCTGTCTACTGATTTCTTAGTCACTGAGAAATTTGATGATCTAACATAAACACCAAGGCACAAGAATACTCCTGAAAAGTGTACTACATGCAAAAGTAATGCCAAAAGTAGTAAAAATGCTCCTATAAGAAAAACTATAGGAGGCACAGAAAAATAGAAACACTGCTAAAATTTTCTGCTCCTCATTACCATTCACAAGTTGTGAGCAGTGTAGCACTTATAAATTCACAAGAATAAAACTGCTAGACTACCTTGATTTTGAGCATTCTATCATCTAGACAGTGAACATATATTGTGGCATATGTATTTATACATAAGTATTGCCACTAAAAAAAAATGTATTAGAATGTATTATGCCAGCCATAATACTTACACTTTTACAAATAAATACCCACTTAGTTGAATCAGAGAACTCAATTACAGAAGAGTATCTGAATGCTACCCAAAAGCAGCTCTTACTCAGAGGTTTTAAGTTGAAACTCTTTATGAATCTCTATACTGAATGAACACTTAAATTCTTTTTTACAGAGCACTTTAGAACAATTTAATATTCAAACATCATAAAATATTTTGTTAATCTTGTCATTTGATTTAAAAACTAAATTTCAAGTTCTGTTCCTGTTACAGAATTTTTTTATCCTGTAGAGGAGAAATCACTCCAACTGTAATGACAAGAGTCATACATTTTAAGTAACTCACTTTATTTTTTCTCCACTCCCAAGACCTTGACAATAGCTCGTAAGACAGCATGTCTCCAAGTGTGTCAGAAATGTCAGCCAAGATATCCAAAGCCACTTACATAGAAAAACTCCCCTGCTGTATGCAATACCTGTTCCAAAATTAGTCAACATCAGAAAATAGTAAAATAATTCTCCAGAGTCTACCAAACAGTCCAAAGAAAAAAGGACTTGCAGGTTTAACTGTGTTAAAACTACATAACACCTGACCAACAAGTGTTTTGGGACAGTTTCCCAACTAGCAACATTCTGAAAGGCAAATAAAAAAAAGAGAGGAATTAGAAAAAAAACAAAAAACACTGCACTTCAGATATCCAAGTGGAAATTGCACTGTTATGTAAAGTAAAAACTCACATTCATCCTTATTTTCTTTGACTTAAGGAACATTCTGAAGAAAAACTGTATTTTACCAAGCAGGCATTCACCCATATGTTTGGAAGAATTATGAAATGAACTTCCTTTAATTTGCTTTTACTCTTTATTTTGAATTCTTTACAGAAAAAGTGCCTTGGTCTTCAGTCCCACACAGCTCCAACCAGAACTGTGCAAGACAGTGAGTAACTGCCAAATTACGGATATGAATTTGAAGTCTGTTGTTCATTCATTTCGAACCTTCATGCTTTAGTCTTTGAAACGGCTTGCAAAATGCCATATTCTCTCTTAAATCTAGTAATAGCACTGGAAATGGTTTCTTTAATTTTGATTTTCTGGCACATACTTCTTCCTTTAAGCAGTTTCCTTAAAGTAAAACTGTCCATTATAGCTAGACTGTTTAATAACAAAGATGGAAAAATCTGCTTGTGTGTACATAACATCCTAGAACATGGCACTAAATGTACTGAAGCGTGTAAAATGTTAATTATAATGAAAAATATTGAAAAATGTTGCTCAATTTGCTGCAGGATTGTTAACCAAAGTATACAACCACAGATATTTGTAGACAGGGGCACACTTCTTATGGCCATAATTAGAGCTACTGTCCTGACTGGGTACTGCTTTGCTGTCTAGCCCACCCCTGTACTGCAATTGAGCAAGGAAAGTGGGTTTATAAACTCATTCTAAGTTATCCACTGCCATCAGGCATGCCCCAAAGTGAAAAGTGCTTATTTTTTCTGGCACTGCATGCCTAAAAACAAAGCCAATTTGCTGGATACATTCAGTTGTTCCCCACATAGCCTTTTTTTCCCCACTATATGCATTATGGTACTTTTTAGACATTTGAGTAAAACTTCATTCTATACAGCCTCTGTCAGCCACCGCTAAAAAGTAATCTTAATTTATGCTAAAACAAACTTTGCAGCAGTGTTTAAAAAAACCATCATGGGAAAAACTTTACCAGAAGTCATTATTAGTATCATTACTCACAAGATACACCTCCCAGGATGGAGCATTGTTGACAATATGTATTTTATTTCTCTACTTGCATCTTGCAAAGTGAGCACTGTTACCTCTTGTGCTCTGCTTGTATGTGTACATGCCCTCATTAGCAAAACAGAAATAATGAGCAAACTCCAACCGGTGACATTTGCTATCTTTCACTTCTAACTTGTCATGTTACCTTTGATCATGCCATTCCCTGCTAAACTTGATAAATGCATGGAAACTGTCTGTTTCCATGCATTCCAAAGTGCATGTTTGCTTCAGATAAGAAAAAAAAAATGTTCTCTAATACAGACCAAAGATATTTTCAGAAGTATGCTTATAGGGAGATCTAGAAGTTCATTAAGAAACAAATACTTTAATACAAATTAAATATACTTGGTTCAATCATGGCTCAAATGAAACATTCAGCCTCTTAGCCTGAGGTGCTGGAACAAAAGTCTTAAAAATCCACAACATTTCCATCACGCTTTGAGTATTTAACTCTTATACACAAGCTATGGTTGGCAAAGAGAATAAAATGACACGCACTAAGTATGCATTACACAAAATATAAAGATAAATAAAGATTATCTGTCCGGTAAATGCACAGAAATCAGAAAAGCCTGGAAGCCTCATGCTTCCTCATTTTTCCTTTAATGGAAAAAATTGACACTAGCTGAAAAAGCATTGATTTTCTGTGCTGCAATCTGTGGGAGTCTGAAAAATTGAAAATCAATTTTTGCAGCATACTGCGATTGTTTAAAAGAAAAAACTTCAAAGAGGTTTGCTTGAATTACCTTTTGTATCTTATGATACAAGTATTTATTTCTATTCATACTTGCCCTTCTAAACAAGAAACTTTTGGAAGTCGCTTTTAAATCTGCTTTGGAATTACTTAATTGTATAACCCACCTCAACAGCCTGACCAACAGAAATTGAAAATATGTATCAATCACTGTCATTAAGAAACAACGCCTTACATTGCTATTAGGCATAAAGTCCATTAGGAAATAATGGATTTTCCTTGGTATGTTCACCTACGAATTTCAAAGTCTTTTCCTTACCCTTTGTGTAACTTTTTCCCTAGAGAGTGAGCCAGGTTTACATATTATCACAAATCAGTAGGTATGAAAGGGACAGATGCATATATCTGAACAGGTCAACTGGATTGTGATAACTCATAACAAGCTCCGTAAATCAGCACTGAAATGGAGGCTGGCGATATTCTTCTCAACAGTTCGGTATGTTTTCATTTTCTTCAGGCAGTCACCACGAGTAGGTTTTGTATAGCAATTTTGATCTAGCCGTCTACACGATGCCCAGCTTTAAGACAGGTTACAGAGCTGATAATCCCAACCCTCCCCGTTCTCAGGCTTCCACAGAGGATCTATTGAGAGGGCCAAGGACGCTCATACAAGCACCGAGCCAGAAAACATGGCTGGCAGCTGGGCTAGAGAGGCCCGGAGCATCACCAAGCCTGGATGAATAAATGTGTCCATGTCCTTAAACGCAGGACCCAGATTCTGGGAGTGGTATATTAACAGGTCAGGAGTGACTGCTAGGAGCAGAGGCAGAACGATACCTAAGGCAGAAGCTGGAGAGAGACATGTGAGTGCTGGGAACCCAGAAGACAAGTGAAAAACCATGCAAGACTCATGCTTTTTCTGTTTCAAAATTAGTTTGTATATTTCTGAGAAACCAATTTCTATCTATAAAGTGATTTATCCAACACTTGTGTTTTTTTTCCCTCTTGTGTTATATCACACAGCTATGACACATTTTTCACTGCAAACTACCCAAGAACCAGCCAAGAAAACAGAACAACACATTCCTCCAGATAGCTGCGGCCTAAGAGTGGTTTGTTTCGATCAGCTTTCAACATGGGAACATTGCCAGAGAGGCTAAAGTATGAAATTAATAAATTCACCAAGCCCTCCACAAGCATTTCTTAGCACAGAACATGGTTTCCACAGCCAGAAGAAGGAGAACAGAAGAAAAACAGAACATATAGCTTATCACTGAACACCTGCAGTGGCATTGAGAAATAAAACTTCCTTGTTGTGAGATACTGCTGCTTTTCTAGAGAGCACAGAAGCCTAGTTGGCATCAGTCACAGCTTAAATAGTTTAGGATTACTGTGCTTTAAACCTCTTCAACTGTTGTAATATTTTAGATTAATTCTGCAACTACTTCAATTCCTTAAACTCACAGGCATTACAAAGCATGCTGAATTACATGGAGAGGTTTGAGGGTTAGTCAGCTTGACCAATTCTAATTCTCATATTCTGATCTGAAGCCTACTCTAATAATCCAGAAATCACATTTAGCAAAATGCATAGCCAGCATTGTATTAATTACAGGCAGAAGCCACCCATGCCATTATGAGTTCAGTAACACAGCAATACTTATGGTGACCAGGGCAGGCATACCTTTCTTCCTCCAACTGCAACGTGCAGCTAGTTTAAAACATAAAAATTTTAAGGTGTTTTATTATTTTTAATTTTTTTATTCTTTTATTTTTTTTAAGACTTTGCATTGCATGTCACTCTGAATCACATTCAGCAAACTCACCACCGGTGATACATAAGGTACACTGCCAGCCACAGAGGTGACAGAGAAGCCTGCTCAGTGGACCATCATGTTTTGTAACTAGTTGCCCACAGTGTATCTGCAAATACAGGTCACAGTCAGGGAGTGGCTAGAGAACTTTTTTTCCCCCTGGCTCCAGAGAGTTGGTTATTTTTGCTTGCGATTTTGTCACCCAAAATCATTATACCAGGTGGCAGCTACTGCCTGACCATAGTTACAAGGAGTTACAGACACAGAAAAAGCACAGTTGTCAAGTGTACGTGAACTCAGAGAGACAAATTTCAGTTAGACAGAAGCAGGGTAAAAAAAAAAGAAGATTGTATGCATCAGCGACCATTACAATGACAGATACAGAATCTGCATGGCTCCAGAACTAACATTCTAGTACTGGAGGCACACTGACACTTTACATCCAAACTCACCCTCTGAATAACCTATAACTTCATTTTATATTACTCCTATTCTGTTTTTAGCAACTATGTTCTGCAACTCTATTCTCCAGAAACATATTAAAACCAAGGAACATAGAGACAATTACTTTGCAGAGGGGCACCTCACGCTCGTACTGGAGTCAGAGAGATCCCAAGATGACTTAACACCAACTGCCAGTTTCAAATCTCAGCAAGCTGTTTTCTTTTCAACCTTTTTTCTTTCAACCAGGTATCCTTTCCTCTGACAGCCATCACCTTCCCTATCTGACCTGCTCCATTCTGAAGGAATCAGAATTTGTCACTAAGCTAACCATTCCAGCTCCGTATTTCTGAGCTGAAATCCTTTTTACGTGGTACATTTGTTACTGTTTCTATAGTTCTACACCAGTGACCTTGTCCTTCCAGTTTTACCCGGTCAACTACTACCAGATGACAAAACTACTAACTGGTACTTGAAATAAAAATAAAGAAAATAAGTAGTGCCCCACTACTTTCCTAAAGGCTTCCTACTAGAGAAGGTAAATTGAAGAAACATTTATCTCGTGGCCAAAGCCTCAAAGATGAGAACTGAAAAGATGAGCCACTGTCTATATGGATTTTGTTCCTCTCTATTTCTCAACTAACAGTGACAGCAATTTCCAGAAAACAATGAACTTCACTTTGAAAAACAGGATAGAAAGAAGGCGTTAAGAGTTACTTTCCTGAAGAAGTCCACATGTGTTTCAGGCATCAAAATCCTCCTATAGTAGAGCGTGGTCAAGAGGCTACCTGTGGTCTCACTGCACAAACAGGGATAACAACACAGAGGAGAGAGGCTGCGAGGCAAGAGGTGAAACTGGAAGCAGAATCACCAGCTTGGAATCAATGCCTGTGAGAGGTTCACAGAAAATTCTCTCGACCCAAATTCTTTTTAGCATTATCTCACCCATGCTGGGTTTGTGACAGCGGAATACGCTGCAAGAATAGAAACAATACACCGCTCAGTAGCATATAATCTAGTTGTGCTTTATTAAACAGGAAGGGTGCAAGAGGTGACCACAAACAACCGTATTAGCTTGTCCATCCTATGAAACACACCCACAAACCATCACCAGGGACCCAGGGGAACGTGACATTCATTCCCAGCAGCTCAATACATCTATGTCCTCACTAGTGGCCTAGGCTTCCCACCAGGCCATTCCACCTCCAGCTCTGCCTCCTAATTGCCAGGGGTATGTGCATGTCCTGTGTCTATTTTCACCCCAACCACCATTCAAGTTTTAATTATTTACTGCTTTCTTATTTAGTTGTCAGCATGAGCCATCAAAGGGAACTCAAACTCCATAGCCCACATCTCAGGCAACCTAAGCTTATTTTATCACTTAATGAAAACTTTACAGTTCATCAACTGAAAAAGGATGTCACAGACTAAGATAAGGTATCTTTAAGCTCATTTACAGATCATTCTCACACACCCTTACTTTGGGTTTAGTACCAAAGCAGTCCCAAGTATATGCCTAACTGTACTGCCAAAAAGGATCTAATACATCATTATCACAAACAGCATCTATGTTAGAAGAAAGACCATTTGTGAGGATAATATCTTACACAGACAAATTAATGCAACCTTCTTTACAGCTTAAGTAAACTACAACAATCAGAAAGACCAACAGTGGAAGGGTGATACAGGAGCATAACAGCAAAGGGAGAAGAGCAAATAGAATGGTAAAAAAAGAAAACAAAAGGAAAGGTGCTTACCCATCTCTGAAGATATAGGCTTGCAAAGAAAACTGGAGAAGGGAAGAAAGATCAACCAAAGATCTTTTCCCTGGGGCAGTCAGCCCTTAAATGAGGTCTAAGAGAAGTGCAGCCAGGCTCCACCCCTTCTGGTCACACAGATGAATTGCCTTCACCTGTGCTCCCAATGCAGACCATTTCCCCAGGTGCTCAATCAATGCTTCAGGCAGTGACTCAGCAGTTACCATCCACCAATGTATCCATTTTTTTTTCTTAAGGAGAAGTGCTCTCCACTAGTATTAAAACTTATTTGCCTTTGAGGAACTCAGGAAGAACAAAAACAAAAATGAACAAAAAAAAAAAAACAATAAGGAAATTATTTAACTTTGTTTCAAAACACCACTGTTCTCTCTGCCATACTGAGGCATTTGAAGCAATGAAAAGCTCATCTATCTTTAGGCTATTACAACTGTAATACAGTTCCCAGGCAGTGGTCACAGTACCAAGCCACTGGAGTTAAATAAGTATTTGGAAAATGTTCTTAGACACAAAGTTTGAATTTTGTGTGGTTCTGTATGGAGCCAGGATGATCTCTGGCCCTTCTCACTTAGAACATTCTGCAATTCTATGGTTCCAGACCCCTCTCCTTCCACTCTTTTCTAAACTCCAATGTTCAGCAGTTGTCAGTGGTATTTCTCTATTACTCATTTTTTCCCTACCTTACTATTTTAACTAGTATATTCCACACAGAATTTTCCTTAAAGAACACTAGTTCTACTGCCTGTGCATCATGACCCTCATGTTCTTTTCCCATCTTCCATATTCTACACTTGAGCTGACTTCCCTTTGACCAGCTTATCAGCTGCCAGAGTTGAAAAGCTCTTCTGAAGGGAACAGCCCTAAAAGAGGGATGTGCTACAAACACCATTCACAAGGACACACACGGAGCCATTCAAAGAAAGCTCCTCACTGCCTACATGTATATGTTCTGACATACAGGAAACAGCTGAAAGCTGTAGTCTTGTATTTACAGCTTGCAAAACATAGGTATGCAGGCAGTAAAATTAATTGCAAACATACACAAATAACACCAACATTTATATTGTGTGTGCTACTATAATTTAGTATTTTTAATATTTCATAGTATTTTAACCAAATTCAGCTAACTTCAGATGTCATCTCATTTCACCACTTCCTACCTCACACCTCTTACAGCTGGAGTTTCCCCATCACAAAGACATACTTGGAATCTGCCAAAAACACAACACCCTTCATGTGGCCTAAGTATATTTACTCTTATTTGTACACAATACCTGCTCCTACCTCCTCTGACATCTAGAATTTTGATATTGCAAATTTAACCAAAAAATAAAAAATAAAAAGAATAAAACCCGAAGTAAGCATTTGCCTAAGTATTCCAGTGGGAATGATTTTTTAAATCTCATTAAAACCCAGCTTTAAAAAAGAAACACAACCCTGGGGAAAATTCTTGGAAAAATTCCTTTTAAAAAGTGCAATTGCCCAGAGTAACGTTTCCCATGAAAATTATCTACAGAAACTGCTGCCTTTTCCCATGCCAGACATCATCAAAAGCCTCAAAAAGTGCAAGCATTTATTTACTGGGAGAAAAAAAGAAAAAAAAAAAAGAAAAGAAAACTGGGAGGCCTTCTTTTTATCATCAAACACACCAAAAAATCTCTGGAAAGCATCTGAATAGGTCTGTGCCTAAGAAATATATTAGAAAAGATAGAGAAAAGAGACAATATTTTGCTATGCCATGTGTATGGCTTAAGGGTTAACTAAACCATCAGGACAGGCTGCTGAAGGTATGCACACACACATGAACACAGACACACACCCCTCTGGCAGCCCCTCTTATCTCCCCCCGCCATGCTGGGAGTGGTGACAGCAGATCCTCCAGGGGACACAGGAGGACGGGCCTGGTGGTCAACATCCCCTGGGAAATACAGCTCTCCTGGGACAAAACCACATCATACCAGAAGCCTAAGTTCTTGAAAATCTAAATAAATATATGAAAAAAAAACAAACAAACATCAACATAGAGAAAACCCACGAAAATACTATGTACTATATACTGGGTATACAACAGCAAAGCCAATCACTTCTGTCACACCAAGAAACCTAGAGGCACTATACTGCAGGAAGGTGAGGCACCAAGGGGCAGACACACGCATGCAGAAGAACTGAAGGAAAATGAAGTGGAAATGTGAATGTCCTCTGACTTCATTTCAGACTTGGGCAGAAGGAAGAAGACACGTCTCCAGCAGAACATGTAGGAGAGCAAGAGGATAGGGCTCTCTCACCAAGGCTTTACCTTCCCATGGCCATGGTGTCTTTGCAGAAAGGTCCAAAGAGGCTGCTCAGTCACACAGTAACTTTAACACCTGCAAGCAAAATTACACTGGTATCAGCTGGATAAACAATTCATCCAAACAAACACGTGCACATACTATGGCCCTTCTACGGTTGCACTTGAAAAGAACCACTCCTTTCTACAAGTGCAACCAATGTTTTCTTATCCCTGCATGGAACTGAAGCAAAACAAACATGAGAAAAGCAGCAATAGAAACTTGGAGCATCTCTAACATGCAAATACAAGATACAAATGGGCAAAGAACACAAAGTGACAAAAAAACCCACTGCTAACAACAGCCCTACATTGCAGCTCACCAGACCTGCAAGAGATGGAACACATGGGCATGAAGAACTACAGTAGCACCAAAGGTACCTCTTCAAATATAAACCTCTTCAAAGTATGTTAAATAGTAAACATTTAGGTTGTACATATTGTTTAATTTATCTTAACTGGAGAGAAGAGACAGCAGTCTTTTTCTTCTGTTAACTTTTTTAACCAAAGTGAAAGAAAGACCTATGTGTTACATGTACATAAAAATAAATGTCCTGTTAAGCTCGTCACCAGTACCACCATGTCTGCTTAGCTGCTAAGGTCAAGGTCATGTCATCCATACCAAGATGAAAACGGTTTAATTAGAGAACCACAGCACTATAGACAAAGGCTGGTCATTAGAAGAAAGCTATTATAAACCAAGCACGATTATGCTGCATGGAAACCATCAGATATTTGATGAGATGTTAATCTTTAAGCTGGTATCATTCTGCAAGCTAATCATCCAGTGAATAGAAAATCTGTTAAGAATGCAATTAAATGTACTAGTTCCATTAAAATTGAGCTGATATAGTTAATTGTTCCCCTGAAATAGCTAATTCTTCACACCTTCGCTGGAGAGCTTGTTCATCAACTCTGTGAGAGCCTATTTAAGGGACCACGTCACTCAGCCCTGTGTCGGGACTGTGTGCTCCGATGTCACCCCTCACAAGGTGTGCTGCAGATCGGCCCGACCTTGGGTTCCCACCTGGCCCCGAGGAGCACAGCGAGCCGTTTTGGTGGCCGTGATGTTGGTACCGCATCTGCATTGCCGGGCTTCGGGGAGAGCGGCAACATCGTGCTCTCGCAACACGCCAAAGCAGCTATAAAATACAGCCAAATGACGGGCCAATGGCAAAGCCACGTCAGATGGTCGTTGTGAGCATCAGCACTTCTGAGAAACGGATGACTGCTAAACCAGCGCTATAATGAATCTGTGCGTATTCAAAAAGCTCGCAAGGGTTTTGCAGCACTGCTAGGAATTAGGAATAGCAGGCCATTCCTGCTTTTTTTGAGAGAGAGGCAGAGACCGCAAGCACAAAGGTACCCCGAGAGTGCATCAACTTCGTCATACGGCCGCGGCGGAGCAGAGTTTACCGGGGCATTGCCAGCCGCACCGCGCTGGAGAAGACAGAGCCGCACACGGAGGAGCGGGGCCGGGTCGCTCCGCGGCACCGCTTCGCCGATTACATAACCGCGGCCGCTCCGGGTGCCCCGGTTTCGCCCCGGTCCGTGCCGTCCGCGGCTCCCGCTGCCTCACCCAACCCCGGCTCCCGTTCTGGGCCCGCCGCCGCGCCCCGGTTCTCTCCCACCCCTCCACCCGTTCGGACGGCTCTCGCCGGGCCCGGCACCGCCGCTCCCCGATGTCCGCAGCGCCCCGCGGTTCGCCCCCGCCCCGCCGCTCGGCACCCACCTCCTCGCCGGCATCCGCGACGCATCCCCGCTGCGGCCCGGCCGCCTGCACCCCGCCGTTCCCGCTGCTTCGCTCCCTCCCGCCCGCCGCAGCTCCCCGCCCGTCTGACGGAGGGGGCGGGCAGCCGCGCCGCGCCGCCGCCGCAGCCCCGCCGCGCCGCCCCCCGCCCCCGCCCGCCGCCAAGGTGCCCTCCTCGCACCCACCTACCGCGGGGACGAGGGGCCCAGCAGGAGGGGATGGGAGGCCTCGGGAGACGGCGGGGAGCGAATCGCGGAGTCGGGAAGCGGGGCTGCGGTGGGCAGCGAGCATCGGGGCTGCGGCCGCGGTCGGGACTGCGCGGGGATGTAAAAGGACGTGGGCAGCCGCGGGACGCGGTGACGCGAGGGGCAGCGCGGGGACGGCGCCGAGAAGGGGTCAGAGCGACGGGGCCGGGACGGCGGCGGGGGTCCGTCCGCACCGGTGTGGCTGCACTCCGGTGAACGCTGTGCCCGGCCCCGCGCTGCCGCTCCGCCCCAGCGCTGCTCTTTGTCCTCCGATAATGGCAGGTTGGAGGGGGGGGGGACGCGCCAGGTGCTCTTGCAAACCGCGAGACGTTGCTCCCTGGGTTTATATTACCTTGCCTTTTTTTTGTTTGCTTTCCTTTTTTCCTTCCCTGCAGATCCACCGTTTCAGCCCTCGTGACAGCCGTGACTCCGCCGTCCCACCTCGACGGGGAGGAAGCCGGGCTGCTCACGCACTGCTGCAGCCGAGAGCCACAGGTCGCCCCGACGGGCCGAGATGCGTGTGTATTCATGAAAAGAGATCAAAGGACGTGGAGAAGGAAATGGTGGTGGTAACTTCAGTAACACAAGGGGAAAACATATGGCATAGCCCATAGAAAAAGTAGTGAAAAACGTACAGGGTTCAAGCAACGCAATTAGGGGGCTTAGACCGTTCCTTAAAGTGAGGCTCTATGACGCTACTTTAACTTTTCCCTCATTTCTTCAACTAGAGATCCTGGATTCAATAGTACTGCTGTACAGCAAAGGACCATACTAGGGACTGGGTCATACAAGTCCTGGCTCCTCTCCTATTCCAGCAGAGACAGCCAGAGCAATTCCTCTTGACGCAGTCTCCTTAGTCCAGGCAGAAGCTTCCCAAATGAAAAAATATATGTAATGATCGATGCCACAGCTGATGCTGAGAGGGAGACATCAAAGTAAGTGTAGAATAAAAACACAGGTTAAGAAAAATTTCATACTTATTTAAAGATTAAAATCAGAAGTTTAATATTCTCTCCTATATGAAATAAATAACAGGGCAGGAAGATGAAGGACACAGCTCTTAATTATCCCTTAGGGGCAGCATTCCACACCACCACTACTGATTTCAGTTAAGTGGCCACTCACCATTACCAACCTGAAAAAGAAAACCAAGGACAGAAATGCGTATTGGGTAATATCTGCCATGTTTCAAACAACTTTTGCCTTCTCTAACAATCTCAACGTTAAATTCCTAAGTGGTTATTCTATAGAGCTGTGGTTTTTTTCCTAACTTGCCAATACTTAAAATGTGTAGAAAAGCAGATAAGGTGTTTCTTTCAAATGATAATTCTTAATCTTATATAATCGTCTGAAGCATTCCTTCTAACAGAAGGCTGCAAAACAGTTATCTATGCAAAGATATTTTCTCCTGTCGTAGCAGTAGTGTTGTTCCTCCACGGCTTCTTGTTGTTAGCATTGGTGCATGCATTTGGGACACCACAGTGCTCCATTCTGAGTTGCAAACCAGGCGAACCTCCAGTTTCTCATATTCTGGCTACCAAACACATCACTGGCTATCTTCGAGTGCTCCTTTGGGCTGAATTATTTAGAATACTTCTGACTGAAAAGCGTTGCACCTAAATAGCCTAAAATTCCTTCCGCAAGGACCATTAATCTCTGAATTTTCCCAGTGATGCAAAACTGCTCATTGTAAGAGTCCAAGTGAAGACGTGAGCAGCCGTAAAAGGACCTCACAATAGTGAGAAAGCGGGCAGACAGACAGCAGAAGAAATTCTATGGCCATAACTGCAAACTAAAGTAAATAGCAATGAAAACAACCCTTACTAAACATGCATAATAATAGACTCTAAATTAACCTTTTTCATTGGGAGCTGTTGTGAATAGCTTTCTACAAACATTAGCTTGCTGCTCAGCCTTAGTGGGGAAGGCAAACAATGTTAGGAATTACTCCAGAAGCAATTGAACAAAGAAGCAAAAGAACAAAGTAGAATAGCTCATTACATTGTTGTGTAAATCTCTCGTGTACTTGAGTACTGTGTATGGTTCTGGCTCCTTCATATGGAAATGGAGAACAGGAAAACGTACGGAGCTAAAGGAATAATCAGGGGTATGGAATTCCATCCATGTGAGGAGAATTCCAACTGTGGAACAGAGAAGGGATTGCCTTCAGATCCATACACTCATGAATGAGATGTAGGAACCCGAGATGAAACAACCACGTGCCATTTTTCATTCTACAGGACCTGAGGGAAACACAGCTAATGATCAGGCAGCAGGTTTAAGACAACGGCTGCAAAGAACTTTGCTGTATAAAGTGTTATTAAATTGCTTGGCTTGCTGTGACACAGCACTATGGAGCTGAAGGCACAGATGTTTTTCAACAGGGATTACATGAAGGAATGAACAATAACTTCAGCTATTAAGCACAATTTCATTTTCAGTGCCTGCCTATTGCTTGCTAGAGCTGTAAGAAGGGACACTCTTCACGTGCCTTGTTCCAAAGCTCCCCCGATCATCGTATGGTTGATTCCTGTCTTCCTGCTCAGTTAGGTGTGAGAAAGAGAGGACAAACAGATTTCTAGGTAAGGAAACATACATCTGCTTTTTCCCATGTCCTGAGAGAGAGATCAGAGTAGTTCCTTATCTTCCTGTTTGAGTTCTTCCATGCCCCTGAAGAGAATGCTTTCCCAGCGCCTTCTCTAGTGATTAGTCCTATTCAGTAGTGACAATCCATATGCATCAGCCATCCACATCAACACTACTTTTTGCTTCCCTTTACAGAAGAATGGCGAGAGAAATCCTAAAGTGTAATAACAGCAGACATGCATAGAATATATTGAAAATACTTTCCACTTCCATAGATCATAAGAATAAAATTCCTTGGACATCCTGAAGGAAAAAGGGATAGTAATTTCTTCTTGTTTAAGAAATAGGAAAGTAAAGCAGAAACACACAAAGATGCTTTAAAAACTAGCAGCAGGTAGAAGTCCTGCATAAACAACCAGTTTTTAAGAACTGTGTTAGAGATGCCCTTATTAAGTAAAAGAAACTGGAAGTCTGACAAGCAAATCTGAAATGAAGTTTGGCAGAACTCCAAGAATCCGTGAAGACAAACATATGATAAATCAACCAGAATGGTTACATCTCATATAAACAAAATCTGCATGGCTGGTACTCTGTACAGCTAGTTATCTCCACGCAGGAAAGAGCTTGTTTCATACCTTATTTCAGCAATAGATAGTAATGCCAAGGCCTCATGTTCAGCAGAAGTTATACGTTTCCTTTTACTGTTTTGACTATGAAACTGAAGTAGTGTAAACTTGGTAAAAATATATATGTGAAGATTTCTGATGCTCTCTATATATCCACATAAACAAAATTAAATGGGCACTATGTGGTACAACTGAAATTGTATTGACAGCATAAGATACCTGAGGAATATTTTTAAAATATCCATTTAATATAACTTTTATTATAAAATGGTAAGAGACACTTCTAAGACACATGTATGCTTTTAGAAGTCTATGGACATGATTAAAAGTTGAAAAAAGTCAGCAGTTCAAGACAGAGCACATGCTTTCATATGCCATCGCCTTTGATTCTGTTTCACTGATTAAATATAACCACTCCACTCCTGCTGTCCTTATATGGAACAGACATGTTAGGAGAGGGATTTAGTGTGCCCAGGATGAGGACAATCAAAGATCTGATACTTAAAATAACTTTCAGCTTTCTTTCAATTTTGTCTGTTAAGTTGCTTATCATTTCACTTACGGAAAATATTTCCAGTATGTATTTGCATTTCTAAATAGTTTTTATGTCCAAGTGACTAAATATGCGCTGTTAACATTGTGCTGGATTTCTTAAAGTGACAACCCGAAATGTTACCAATTAGCAGTTTCAGAAAGCAGAACTCTGTCAGATCGTTTGGAAGAATGCCCAGGATATCCTCTTTACCCTCATGGTCAGGATTTGTAAACACTTTCTCTAATTACAGAGCAGATCAGGTCAGCAATTAACTCTTTTAGTCTTAGCAAGGCCCTGCAGATGTTCTGTATTAAATAAGTGTTTCTCCTGTGCTGTTGCACCTATAGTTGAATATTTCCCTACAGGTGGTACTACCTCCCGTTTGTCAGCAGGCACATATCCCGAACCTTACATTGTTTAGGTTTGTTTTAAAGACTCAGAAAACTTGCTACAAGAGAAGAGCACAGCAAGTTTGCAAATCAACAGGAGACCATTTATCCCAAAGCGATCTCAAGCAATCTCCTGAGAAAATTATCACTTGCAGCAGTTTAGTGACATCACAGTCTAAAGCACTGCTTCCACGTTTCACCCTATTGACTTCCTGTCTTCTGCTGAATGCTTACCAATTCCTAGACCACCGTTCTGAGAACCTCAAGAGAGCTGAGAATCTGCCCTAAGGTCTCTTGAAATTGGTGCCGTATGTAAATACTTCTTACCTTTTCTGGTGTCCCAAGGAGAGCAGCTTCTCTGAAGAAGCCTGGGGGTCATTATGCCTAGCTGGAAGTAGCAAGTTAATTGCAAAGTGAAACTCAGAAATTTCTGCTCAAGCTCAAGTTTGCAGACTTTCAAGAATAAATTGAGATAAAAGAAGTATGAGTTGTCTGGTGCTTATCACTAAAAGAGATAACAATCGCCTTATTATTTAGCTCTAACTTCATTGCAGGACAATTTATCAAGTACAAGTACAAAACAAGCCACCTATAAAAACAATCACTACCTCATTCACTGTTACAAATTTCCCTGTTAATGTTACTTTTTTTTTTTTTTTTAATTCTTTTCCACGTCTACTAAGTTTTAAATGAGAATTTTCCCCTGGCTGAATTTGACTTTGAGATCATACATAGGGATTCATTCATCTTTTGGTATAACATATCAGGATGGTGCACTGGGTTTGCATGCCAATATGTTCTTGCATACTCTGTTTATCATTTCAGAGAGCAATTATACCAACAATTAGCAAGAACCACATTAAAACAGCATGGTCAACAATCACATGAACATTCAATTGATACAGCAATCACCTGTAATCCAATTAGCATGGATATTTAAAGTCCAACATCCTCACTAAGTGCTAAATAGTGGTACTTCAGCACTGTTACTCACAGTGGATGTTAGAGTAATAACTTCCAACTTCCTTCCACACAATTTTGACTGACAAGCTACTCAGAAAACCCAGTCCATAACTACCTCTTGTTCTGAAGCTTTGTTCATTGGGCTAAAAGCCTTGTTATATAGCAAGAATATAGCAGTTCCTCTTTGTTCACAGTAACATGGGCACATAGAAACTAGTATTCAAATTTCCAATTTTATCATTTAAAAAATAAGAAATGCACAGTAGGGTGTTTTTTTATATAGGCTATCTTCATTACATACTATGTATTTTAATGGCTTTCTGCTTGATACTTTTTTAATAAACTGCCCACAATTTAACACAGAAATTTAATTTTTCCATTTTCTTAAATCATCTTATTAGCTAGCCAGGGTCTAAAATTTGCCACTCTTTTATAGCATTCGTTGAATTACTTCCATTAATATTTTTTCTCTCACTGATACGGCAATCATAAAAAGTCTCCATGTGTAGAAGCAGCATTTAGCAGAATTGGACAGCCCCATGGCAGCAAAAATGCAATCTATGCTATGCCATGTAGATTCTTAATGCTCTGTATTAATTTATGGCATTTCAGGTTTGGTTTATTTTTTTCCTCCATCTCCACTGACAGTATAAAGCACCTGCTTCCACATTACATGAAACAATTACAGAGAGATTCTCTGGTCCACACATACATATAAATTGTATATGACTTTTCCTTTCTGTAGCTGTTTCCACTCAAGTAACCAGAAAGTGTCATGTGTAGGTGTTGCGGCTGTGTTTCTGAACTGTGGGATACACAAATCTTACAGTACCAAAGAGTTATTTTACAGCTGTGATTTACGGTGTTTATAAGGCACGAAGGCCATGAAGGCCAACAACCCTCCAAGCAGCTGCTCCTCACAGCTTCCGTAAAGTATTTTTAACCAGGCAGAGAGCAAAGCTGAGCAGTGCTCTGTGTTGCACACAGCAGCATGTCACTCTTAACTTGCAGTCACCAACACAGAGCTGCCTCATTTCGTCTTCTATGGCTTCAGCTGCCAAAGCTGTCTGCAAGCACCTGTAACTTAGAAGCACCAGGCTTGCCCTGTGAGGCCTGATCCTCTCTGTAAGTCGAGTTTGCTGTATTTGTTCCTGCCAAAAGCACAAACTGTGGATGAGGTGCCTGATGCAAAATTGTGCTTTAAGTTGTTCAGTGACCTCGAGGCAACTGCAGCCATGCATGGGCTGGGCTGCCAGTGCCAGGAGAAGCAACAGGAGCACCAAGCAGCTGAGGAACAAAGAAGTTACCCAAGACAGAATTGCTCAACAGAATTTTTGAACAGATAGTTTTAAATATAATCTTGGTGCAATAATATTAGGAGTGTGCTTATGAGAAGTACATGGTGCACCATACAGTGAGCGCTGTACATTATAAAAATCATGCTGTATATTTTAAAAGAAAGGCTAAGACAGCTAAGACAACACTGAACATGTTGCAGAGGAACTTATAAGGTTCTGTGGTTCATTCATTCATCTATCCACCGAAGGCTCAAAATCCCTGGAGCTCAACAGCAGGGAGCAATTGGCTTCCAGATCACCACAGTTCTCTCCATCTTTTCTCCCTTAATATTTGTTTTTTGTGTTCACCTGTTTTTCACAATATGAGAATTGATTTTCCCTAGGAAGCACCCCATATTTTACATAATTAAATTAAGACTGTTTTCCATTTTGTTGCCTCAAAACCAAGGTTTTTTTTGTTTGTTTTTGTTTGTTTGTTTTCAAGTATAGCTTCCCTCCCCCCTCAATATTTTGTCTTTCTGATTCTCTTCCTTGTTCTTCCTCATTCCCTCACTCAAATTGTTATTGAGAAATTTCTACTAAAAAATGACAAAATATTAAGAAATGAGAGAAAGAGGTGTTCTTTATACGCTGTTCTTAGATGTCTACGAGAAAATTTTCCTACTTGCTGGCAGTTAGTAATAGTTAGTCTGATAGAGCAAGTTAAAATAATCAGATACACACATGGAACTCATGCAAGTGAAAACAGATTATTTGTATTTCAAAAATAAGTGGTTGAAGAAAAAAAAAGATTTAAAAAGTAATTCACGTGAAGATGAACTAGGATTCTGTCTTCTCAATTAGTACGCCATAAAAGGGTTTTGAATAGTGTTAAAAATTGAGAATCACCTGAGAGTACTTCAACCTATGAAAACAGCCCCTTCTTTACAAACTTCTACATTTGAGTTGATTATCTTAGAAAGGAATAAGAATTTCAATAGTAGTATCAACTTTAAGTTGCATCCTATGTATGTTAGGTACATCCAGGAGACCAGTGACCTCTGCTGGAAAAGGGGGGTGAATTACCCAGCAAGGCTGTAGCCTGTGCCTTTGCTATACCATCCAGTCAACTCGGTACAGTTAGCCTTCCATTCACTTGCAATTTTTAATTCAGTTTGTTTTGCAGACATTTTCTCAATAGAACTGCAACTAATTTGTGATATTCCATGAGGAACTTCATCAGGGTCTCTGACAAAGCAGTTAAAGTTTAAAGAATGGCATGCTGAGAACCTGCAATGCTCTCAAACTGGACATAACCACATGCTTTTTTTCACCTTCAGCTGCTTGTTTCCACAGTTGTTCTTTTTCCTTTTGCCTCTTATATGCTGACATAGTAATCTGGCACTGCAGACATTAGATGGTATCTCTGCAGACAGAGCAGAAATAATACGACTGAATACCTTGGGTCAAAAAAAATGGACCATGAACAGGAAGTGAAGGAGTAAGCAAGGGAAAGCCAATTCCACTTTGCATTGCAAGCCTGGGCTCTGCTCCCACTTCAGGTACTCCAGTAGCACCCTGTTAGCACCAAAGAAAAAGGTCTCAGGTAGGAAATCCAGTGGAGGGAGTAATTGCAATCAGATTGTCAAAACACAGCTCTTGAGAACGGCCTTGTTGCACTTAATGATCAGATATACTTTAATGTAGACATTGTGGCAACATAAACAAATCAGTATCGTTCTACAGTTACACAAGCAAAAGGCACTCCTGCAGACCACGCAGGTAAGATTCAGTAAGTGGACAAAATTTCTAGTGGACATCATTTAGCATAATTTATGAAAAGTATTATCTCATTTTCCTTGTGAAAATCTTCTGCTGTTAAATTCCAGCAGAAGCTACAGCTGATGAACACAGCTGAAACCCAAGTCATTTACAGATAAGCATGCAAAATTCTACTTATCACCATTACCGTGCTATTATTGCAAAACAGCACAAAAAAAATTATGCAGTTCTTGCCAATTCACTAACCACCAGCAAAAGCAACATAGATTATACAGGTGTTGGTTTTTTTTTTTTTCTTCCCCCCCAGTACCTAAAGCTTATGCTCTCAGCAGACAGAATTATCATTTTCTGATGAAAAGGCCTGGAAAAGCAATGTGACAGCTACTTAGTGGCAGTGCTACAAAACAGGTTAAACAGGAAATAATGAACATCATATCCGACCAGAAGTACTGGCTGACTTTAAAACAGCAAAATGTATTTACGCAGGCTGGCATTTATCTGGAGAAGACCAGTGTATCTACACTTTCAGAAAATACACTAAACTCTTAACGAAAGTCAGTCAGTTTGGGTTGAAAGAATACTTTAAGAACTGTTAGCAGAAAACTACAGATGAGTTTGTTACTCACCTAATAGACTGATGCAACAACATCCCAAAAGAAAAGATACCCTCTGCTTGCAGTTACTTCTTATGGCATCCTGAACTCTCAGTACAGAAAATGGGGCAATTTCTTCCCTCCCAAGACCTCCCCAAAACCATTTGGAACAAAACAGCCTGAAGTCGGACTACAGATCTCCCAGATTTTGATCTCCCATTGCAGAGACACGTAATAAGTGTAACAGGACAGAGAAGGATAGAAAAATAGCAACATTGCATCAACTTGTAAAGAATCTTTTCCCCTCCCTTTGTGCTGAAGGCTCTGGCAAGTGGCTGTTCAGATCATTTGAACAGTTTATTCTTCTTCCACATCTTGGATGGACAAGGTCAGATAGCTGTCACTTTTTTTTTTTTCAGAGCGCTTACATTCCTAGAGAATGTTAACATCAACTAAACAAATAGGAACTTCAATGTCACCTTAGATCCTGACATAGCAGGAACTCATCAAAAAGACAAATTAGAGGACAAATTAGCAGGTTTTTTTTGTTTTGTTTTTTCAACTGTCTGTGCAGAGATTCCCATTGTTTCACCAAATAATATGTGCACCTAAATTACACATGCATCACTACACTATGCTTTAACACATCCTCTCAAACAACTTTGTTCCAAACTGTGTGCTTTGGGCAAAGAAAGACATTGCTGCATTTTATATCCAAGCTTCCTATTCAGATATCAAATAAGTGCAAAAGTCTCCTGAACCTAAGGGAAAAGTCTAGTTTCAGTGCCTCTGTAACATCATGCATAGCTACCCTCAAGTTCGTAAAAAAAAAAATAAATAAAAATATGACATTGGACCTTCTGCACATATACTGCAAAGATTTTTGCACTGGCACAAAACATCACCATTTGCTTATTCCTGATGCAAAGATGCTGCAGGATGCGCATTCAGCAGCATGCCAGAGCTGCCATGCCAACAGGATAGAATGACTGTCATATTTGCACAGCAAAACCAATGCTTTCAAAAAATACTGCACGCACACACACAGCATGGTTAAGTCTGCAAAGATACTGCTTGACAATTCTGGGGTTCTAGATCTATGGCATCCTGGTCAGCACTGTTTCCCCGAGAAAATGTAAGAAAGCTCCACACTTCCTCAAAAGGAAGGAAAAAAAAAAAAAAAAAGCAGGATTTTTCCAGAGGAACTCCAAAGAAATGATCGATCTGTCACAAACAATCTCAGAGTCATAAAAATCCAGTTCTACAGATTTAACCATCAAGCAGTTTTGTTCACTATATGAGTTCTGAAGTCTACAAGATATTAAACAGAAATTACATACTCTCCTTCAACCATGCTACCCTGACACAATTTATTTCTCTGTGCTGAATGAAACAATTACTCTTGGGGAAAAAGCTGTTGGTGAGTCATCAAGGACTGCATCATAACATGTCAGGGGAATAGAGAAGAGTTAAACACGGTTTTTTAGGCAAACTTCCTTCTGCAAGTTAATTATGTTTGCAGATTTGAACTCTAACATTCTTTTAACTTCAGAAATAACACTACACTGTACTTTTTTTTAAATACACAGTTTCTGTCACTTAAAATTTAAATTTCTGAACCAATTACAACAACAGCTCTCATTCTTACCTACTATCTCGAAGGTAAAACAATTTGTACTTTTAATATGTATTTAAAAAGAAAAAATGAAGGTTGAACATGCCTGCATTTTACATAAGAGAACAACTCACTAAACACTTGAAAATAATGCAGCATATAAACTGTTTTGTATTGTCTGTAAATATTATTCTAATTGCATCATTTTTACAGTAGATCCACTCACATTATGCTACTAGAAGGCTAATCTAGAGGACTTGTCATTATTATTATGGCAGTATTTCAAGACAGCTGACTGTGAAGCACCAAATGATAAAGCTGTATGTTTTGAGTAAGCATATTTTTGGTCCTCAGTTCTCAGTTCTCATATCTCAGTTGGAGATATTTACTGATACCTTAATTCCTCCTCCTCGAACAAAGAAAACAAGAAAAAGAGGCTGCCACAGGTAAAAGCATAACTTAAGACACAAAAATATCACTTAAAAGACACTGTGCTTCTGCACATTGACTATCTGGATTGGTAAGGTCAGGGGTTTAGAGCACCATATGGAAGGCTGGAAAGATTTCTTGTCAAGAACTAGTTGTCTTGGAAAGAATAAGAGGGACTAAGAAGGCAGCAAAGACTCTATAGAGGATAGAATGATGCTGAAACTCAGAAAGCTACATGGAAACATGTCAAATTCTTCCCAGGAACATTAGTCATGAGACAGTATCCTCACCTGCCTGTGGGGTGGAGATTTTTTGGAAGGATATCTTTCTGAAGGTGCTCAGAGACAGAGGAAGTTGTGGATGCTCAGCTACTTATCCCCATTTAACAATCAAGGGATCAGCACTAAAGGAGTTGAAAGCCAGGTACATCAAAGAGTGTGCTTGTACACCAGCATGCACACAGTTAGAATTTCAGTTTTATCTGTAATCATTTAATAACCAACAGTTTTTTCAATTGAACAAATAGCATTCAGGAAGTATTTGTATTTGACAATTATCTTTGCAAATACTCATTCAAATTATCTTTGTTTACTCTTCAGCATCGCTCAAATCCTCTTCATCTTCCTGAAATATTGAACTGTTGTTCAATTACCCAATTCTTCAACAACGTATTAATTGAAAGCTTCTTAAAAAAAGAAGTGAAAGATGGGGAAAAAAACATTCCCAGACTCCATAATTTCTCTGTAGTTACAATGACAGTACCTCAAGAAAATGATAAATGCAAGCAGCTTTGATAGCTTGACCCATAGTCAAGTGTCCTTTACACTAAACAGCATATAAAGGATAATGAATACTCTTGGTCCAAGTCATTGAAATATTCAAAACTATACTTGAATCACTTTCATGAGTGTGGCTTTTTCATGAAATCTGACTTAATACTCTCAAATATGCTAGTAGTTTTTCAAATTGCTCTTTCACCTTCTTTTCATTTACTGCTCTACTTCAATTTTGCAATTTTGACTACTGGAAGTGCCTTCATACATAGTTACAATTTGATTCATTATCAATTAACCAGGTCAAGCCACAAAACCTGACTCCCATCATGCTATTTCCATGTTTGTAGAACTTAGTTTAGCACAAGAGATTTATTTCTGGAATACAAGATAACAGGATTCTACACGAACAACCATCAGTACACAATTTTAAAACTGCTAGATTCTTTTAAAACTGCGTGTCCACACTTGTTAAAAACAGAAAGTATGATATCAACAGAGTAACAATGCAAAAGAAAGGGAAGAAAGAAAAGAAAAAGATGTCACTGTCCCCAGGAACCATGTCTAGTCACGTTTCAGTCAGTCAGTCAGTCGAGGGTCATGTCATTATTTAGTTCTGTAGAAAAAACACAAGTACAAAAATAGTATCAAAAAGCAACATACCTATTTGCGTTACAACAGCCTAAGTGATAAAGGCTTCTCACACATTCAGAAGAATAATATTCAATATCATATATACGTTCTTTTTTTTAAAAAAAAAAAGCAAAGTGCCTCATTCTGAGCAGTGAAAGTCAGCTATTTTTCTAAAGTATCGTGCTGATAAAAAATATTTGAAAAATTATTTTGGCACTTCTTTAACTTTCGTGTAATTACTATTTTAAAGTATTTTTGCACAGCAGTACTATGTACACACTAAACTTCAAGGTATTTTTAAAAAAGATTTAAGTGAATAAAAACAATGCAAATCAATTCAGGGATTTGTGTTAAGAGACATTTTCGCTTTTAAACATTTTCTGCAGTAAGAAAGATGCCAAGTACTCCTTTAACTCATCTCAGTAACCTTTACCAATAGCCAAACCCTTAGTGAATTTCCAAATCCTGTACAATCACTGTTATGCCCTCCCCCATTAATACAATGGGCTAAATAGCTTCTGAAGCCAATGGAAGTCCACTGTCTTGGAGTGATAACCCTGTACTCACTTTTCAGCTATGATAGACTCCCAAACATTCTTTGTATTGTAGTACAGTGTAAAACACTAACCAAGTTTATTGACATTTTAAAGCAAAAAGCACCATCACGCATTCAGTTTCAGTTTTTAAATATCCCAAACCACAAAAATACTGTTAGCCTGGAATCAAGACACAATCCTAAATTATCTGTGTTCTGCAAAATGCATGATTTTTCCCTATATAAAGTCATCTAACAGGTAAATACCATTAGAAAGAGTCAGGTCTTTATTCCTACTTTGTGAATACAGAAACACACAGTTGTAGGGGTTGGAAGGAACCTCCAAAGGTCATCAAGTCCAACCCCCCTGCCAAAGCAGGCTTCCTACAGCAGGTGAACACATCTGGCATCAGCTTCCTGCCACAGGACCCTACACATTATCACTAAAAAAATATATATATATTAAAAAAAACAAAACAAAACATCACCTCTTCTCTTTATTTATTTGAGCATATTTATAGATTAAGAAGATTAAGATTGGGCCATGTCTTCAGACTCAGTCCCTCTAAACTCAGGTTTTAGACTATAAATAATTCTTTGGTCTGTTTTCGTATCATTCAGTTAGATAACCTTTACAACATGAACAGTAATGCTTTCTCTAATGCTAATATTCCCTCCTACTACTTCCAAGAATTTCCCACTAAACCCAAGAATTCTCTCAATTCTTAACAACTTCTTCGCATAGCAAGTAGTTAACTACCTGAAAAGACACTTTCAGTCACTACTTTCCAGAAAACCAATCTTACAAGTAATAGGCAGCGCCATCTTCACTCAGGACACAACTGCAGCCTGCAATTATTTTTTTCAGGTATTAACATTTTCTGAGGTTTATTACTAACTTTGGACGTTTTTATCATACCTATACGTCTGCAGTAAAAAGTAGGGTTTTTTTGCAATTAAGACAGAATTGATATTACATTACACTTCAAATCATAGCTTCCCCTATAGTGACAAAGATTTGATTTTTTTATTATTAGAAGTTAAAAAAAATTACATGTAAGAAAAAACAACATTGTAAATAAAACTAAAAACATGGGTATGAATTGCATTCACTGGAACTGACAATTTTTACACTTAAGAAGAGTTTTAGCTCCAATTCCATGCAGACATTTGTTTTTCCTTTTAAGCCATACATAAAAAGATATTCAGAATCTGCTTTTTATCAAAAGATCAACACAAAAGTCCTTAGGAAAAGAGAGAAAACCATGCAGCTGAAGTCTTTTTTGGCCTTTCTAACTCCCAGATCTTGGAAAATACCCACACACTGAAATAACAAGGTGTGAAACTTCCATGTAAAACACTGATGTGAAGAAAGTTGGGATTTCAAGTGATGCTTTTAGAATGAGAAAGGGGGGGGGGGGGGGGGGGGGTGGGAAGCAACTGCTTTTTTTCTCCCCTCCAGCAGTAGAAATCTGGTTACTGAAATTATCTGGAAGCATACTCTTAGTGACCTATTAAAAAAGTAATATACAAATTTGAATCAAACCAGTGTTTCATAAGAACAAATAAGTTATGGTTCCTGAAGTCTGTAAAACCTCCATATACAAGCTCTGCCACTTTTTATGGGCCACATCATTAACTAAAACATTTAAAACTTAACACTTAAAATATTCACCTCACCATACATCCTGCAGTATCTTCTTCACCATCACATATTCCAGCTACCTCTGATATTTGAGAGTCCAGATCCAGTCCCAAATTACTAAAGGTTTTTTGGTTTCACTTAGCAACATTCCCATGGCCATTTTATTTACCCATTCCTTAATCTGTCCTTTCCAGGGCTAAACTCTGCATCCTTATTCAATTTTACACTCAGGGGATGTGTTTGTAACAAAATAAAGACACACACAAGCTGGTCTCAGTTACAACATTTATTTTTCCAATACTCTTTCAGTTAAACCTTATACTTTTATATACATAAAGTGAATGTTTCTATGAACATCCAGATCACCGTTAATTATTTCTTATTTGTACAAACATTTAAAAAAAATAAAGACTTCTTTACTAAAATAAAAGTTTGTGTATATAAGCACACACACCCATACACACACACACACACCATACACACAAAACCCCCATAAGTTACATCTATTTCTAGCTATCAACTAACTTGAAATTTAAAATTTATCATGATACAACTTCAAAACACTTTGCTTCAAACTATTTCAAATAATTGAACTTTAGCTTACACAACCACTCCAACTGGGTACTCACCTACCTAGTAGGTCCTCTGACGTTTGTTAGATTCCTCTGTGGGGGAGTCTGCCAACCTTACTTTAAGTCTGACACCATTCACAATCTTGCCATGTAACGCAGTTATGGCCTCACTGGCACTTGCTCTGTCTGCAAATTTTGCATAGGCCACATTCTTCCCAGCCACGAGATAAACTTTTATTAAGTTTCCAAAACGACTGGAAAAAAAAAAAAAGAAAAACAACAGAAGAGTTCATAGGTTTTGCTGCAGCTCTGACACTTATCATCCAATCTCAACTCTATGGAATTTGATAGCTGCAAATTCTATATTCTCACACAAATGCTGTATTATCTTGTGTTTTCCTCCTTGAAAACCCCTAGTTTTCATTCCCTTCCCCAGAATTCTTCACAAGAATGAAAATAAGCCCAGGAGTCTGCAGGCAAAGTCTTCCATGGAATATTAGAACTACAAGCATTACATATTCTTTTATAACCCCTAAAGCTACTCTATGAAGTATCTGCATAGTAAATACTAAACAAATGAACAAAACCTCACCCACCCCAAATAAAAACCACCAGAAAATTGCAAAGGCATCTGAGGCAATTCACTCACATCTTAAATCAACTTGTTCAGCTGCGATTCATCCTTGAAAAGGTCTTGCTGAAATGACTCACAAAGCAAAAGCTAAAGCCTCACAGAAAATCTAAATCCTCACGAGATCCCTAGACTGTTCCTTAGCAAGTTTGAAATGAAAGCCTACTTCATACTGAAGTTATATAAGTATCAAGACCAGAAAGTCCAGTACATAAAAAAGGTACATTTTTAGAATTCTAGCGGTAGTGCATTATCATTTCTTTTCCCATCCTTGGGCTTAGAAAATACTTAGCTTTCCAGATAATTGCTGCAAATGCCAGCTATCAGAAAAGGGAAATGTACTCTTCGACAGCATAGTAAAAATTAGCAATCAAACCACTGGTGAACAGCTGAATTGTGGATTTGATTTAAAGATGGCAAGAATTGTCAATTAAGACTTTGTTTCTCATATGAGAGTAGTGTGAAATGACTGCTGAAACAACATCAGTAAGATGCAAACCATCAAAATCCATCTGGAAAAAATCTCCCAAAACTTACCCTCCTAAAATTACTGCGGAAATTTACCAAAATACTTCAATTCCATACGGTAATCTTGTACAAGAAAGTGACAAATTAATTAAGCTACAAGAACAGGAAGTACTACGTTCTTGGTTAAATAATATTTATGAGAACAGGCATTTCACTTCTGGTTACATTTATTATAAACATACTACACTGGTATTCTATTAGATGCTTGTTTCAAAAGAAACCATTATTTACTGATCCTGTCTTACTTTTTTCTTGGAATGAGTTCTCCTGGTAGCAACCTTTTTTATTTTTGTTGTTGTTGTTGTTGTTGTTTTTGTTTGGTTTTTATTTTCAACACTTATTTTAAGTATTCTGCTGTTGGGGAAAAACGCTCATCTGTATACGAAGCCTTACCAGAAAACATCCTCCAATACTGTCACAGGTAAAGGATGAGGATGAAAAAGTATGAAAAGCCTTTCCTTCACAGAAGTGTCAGGTGGAACTTTTTTTTTGGGTGGTGGAAGCAAAGCATCAGTTTGAGGCTGAAGTAACGGTGAGCCAGAGGTTCCTCCAAATGCCTGCTGACATGGGAGGAAAAGAAAATCAACTTTCTCCTAGAAAAAAAATAGCATCATTTCATCTTGTTCAGAACTTTTATTCCTACTACAGGACATAGATAGTCTCCAACAGTTAATTTAAATCTTAGTTCATTTGTTTACTTTATATACTTCATTAAATTGAATAATGAAGAAATAAGGTCAGGCATTTAAAGGGAATGAAAAAAAGCAATCCAAATACATAAATCAACCAGAGGTATGTCTCAATATGTAGCATCTAAAGCTATTACAGAATGAAGTGGGCAGTGCTCTTTACTGACACATCCAGAGTTTCTTAATTCAAAAAAAATGACTATGAACAGCATCCATCATATTAACTTACAGGAGGTGTCCTGTACTGCTGAACAACTGTGTTATTATTTCGCAACACTGAGGTCATATGTGCTGTTACCAGTTGTGTTGCCATTTTTCTGATGAGGCTGCAAGAAGTGATAATAAATTGTTTTAAAGTAAGAATTACGTTAATTAACTTCAGCAAGAAACACATGAAGATAAAAAAATAATAATCTGCAAACTCAAGTACATAATTAAAAAAAGAGGCTTGCATAACACTCTAAACTTCATCTGAAAGCATACATTCTACCAGGAAACCACTGAAAAAAAAAATTCTACATAGACACAAAATACCTTGCTTTTTCCAATATTACTACAAGAAAAGAAACATTAACTCTACAGAACCCTTAACTTCATGTGAAAAGTGCCAGGGTGGCAGAAGAGACAAAAGTTTCTCTTGTTTTTTAAAGAAAGAAAAACACAGGGATACAAATCAGAAAACAAAACATCAAATGAAGTTCATTTCCAGCTCTCATTCTCCAGTAATCTTTCTTTTGTTCTCATGGGGGATAAAAAAAAGTAATTACACGTTTACACAGATTCACAGCCTATGTTTTAAGGCCATGAAATCATAGAAAAGTACAGAAGAGCAAAAGACAACATTTGCAAAAAGGGTATTTGCAATGAATTTTGTTAAGCTTAGATCAGGCATAACACTTCTGAAGTGATTTTTCGTATTGTGGCTCTGCACAATACTGTTTTCTTTGTATCCCAAAACAGCTTTGATGTCTCAAATAGCACAATTTCTTTCCTAAAGGAATCTGAAGTATTCACTATAGGAAAACATGTAGGTTACTTCCACTTCTACCAGCATTCAGATATTTAGGTTTGCAGTAAAACCTGGCAATTCTTATACAAGTGCAAGAACCAGATCCTCAGATTTATTCAGCCTGTGTTTCACAAGGCCACTGCCTGCAGTACTGCAAACACTGCTAACAGATCAAGTAAGCAATATCTGCTTTAAATAGAAAGCCTCAAAAATACATTAGACACCCTACTTATTACAGGGACCTTTAAGGATTCTTGCCAAGTTTCCTAACGTGTCCTAAGAATAAATATTTTAATCTTTCTTCAAATTAATTCTTAATTCAGGATATTCATTCTCAACTTCAAAAAATAAAACAAAAAACCAACACGTTAAGTGTGAAACTAATTTAGTAACACCACTGTTATCTTTTATTTTTAAATAATAAGCAATAATAGTTTTGTTCTCCAGAATACAACTTAGCAGTTTTTTTAAGTATCGGTACTTACTCTGAACTATCATTCCCATCTTCTAGAAAAATGACAGTTAATCTGTTTCCAGGAGGATACTCAAACCCGTGTAGCTTATACTTAGCATATATAGCTGATGCAGCTGTACTGTACTGAATGACAGCATATCCTACAAATACAACACACACAGTTCCAGTGCTTTACAAGCAAATCTTAAGAACGAGATACTCTCATGAAAAGAAGTAGGATCAAACTACAGGTTAGTTTTGGATGCTACAAAATTCCTAAGTCTCTTGACCACATCATACATTCCTTACTAGCAACATTATTTGTGAAATAAACTTCCCTGAAATTAACTAGTGACAAATCAGCCATGTTTATATTAATTTGAAAAGCTGGTAATACAGCAACATAAGACATGTCTTCTTGCCTAACTCACAGTTAGAGGGATAGTCTTATAATACAATTATTCCAACAGTAGCACTGTAAAGTTACAATGTAACTGAATCATTTCCATTTCACACTGCACAGGGCCCCTTCGAGTTTTTTTCCATCTATAGCAAAACAAGAACACTGAAACCAAAACAACTCTTCCAATACAAAAGAAGTTTTGTTTTGGAATGATTTCATCACACACCACACACCAAACTATTTCATGATGAGAACTCTAATGATCTAGTTTTAATGTCTATAGGGTTCGTTTCTTTCCATTATGTCCAGAATTATTAACTTGACTTGACCAAAACAATGATTCTCAGGGATTTGATTATGTCCCCTCCTGAGATTCTATTAGCCTTAAATATAATTACTTTACTATTTTCTTTTCGTAAATGAGGGTTCAATCAAAATTGAATTTTTAGTCTTAAGCAATGGTAGTACTTAACCACTGACACTAGAAATAGCTTTTACTTACTTAATTTTACTTACCATTATTTGTATGAGGATCTCGCTGAACATCACAATACTCCAGTCCTGGGACTAGATCAAAGAGGGCAAACAGCTGTTCTTGGATAAAAGGAAGCCGTGATACCACTGACAGACGTTTGGAGACTGACTCCTGAATTCTGGTCTCATTTTTTTCAAAACTACAAAACTCTGGCTGAGCACCTCAAGAATCAGCACAAAAATAAACAATCAAACTCATTATAATAAGCATGCCTTCAATTCATATGCAGTTTCCATTCAAATTTCAGATGCAATCTAAGTGAATTACACACCAAAAGTAATATGCATTTTTCATGAATGCAGGTCTTGAAATAATAAGACAACTAGACCAAAGCACACCATACGAACATGGGAGTGAAATGCCCACCTCATTTCTAACTTAAGCATCCAATCTACCAGCTGTGAAACTAGGCTTCCTTTAGACTGCCTTCTTCCAAACTGCCTTTAGGTCATGATTAGACTACAAGTAATGTTCAGTATAAAAAGCCGTGACTTACAAAATGGAAATACATTTCCTCTTGGCTCTTGCCTTGCATTATTGCTATAATATTCATGTTCAAAAGATTCAGGTGACTTATTTTTTGGTTCAGCCAAAATGGCTCGGTAGCCTGAAAGAAATCACACATATTGCAACATCTCAGCATACTTTAAATATTTCTGAACATATCTGCATTCTCTAAATATCTCATACAACAACACTTCACTCAGAAAAAAACACCAAATGTTGTCTTTTAACATGTAACTCTTGTAAGTTGGCATAATCAATGATGTGGAAGTTAACTAGTGAAAGTGTCATATGTGGAACATGTTAAATGCAAGTGAGCCTACTTACGCTGTGGGTGACCAGGCATCAGTACCTAAAATGACTGAGGCATGTCCTTGTGGATAACCTAATTGATATTCAAAGCCATCTGGATGTGCTTCCAGACAAGACAAACTCCCTAAGTCCCCTCCAACCTCAACCATTCTGTGATATTTAGCAGGACTTGGAGACGCTCTGGAGGCAATCAGCTGAACTTTCACAGAACTCATAGAACAGCTGCTCATAGATGTTTTGTGCTGATCTACATTCTGTTTATCAGTAGTTTAGGTATTAACTAGGTATTAACTCTTAGGCCATTTAATCCATTTCATTTCAAACTCAAATCATAAAGGAAATAAAATTAAACTGCTAATAAATATCACTCATTTTTCTGAGTATTCTTGCATAGGGATAACAATTGTTCAGAACTTCTTATGATACACCAAGCATATTACTCAAAAAACAAAAATGAGCAAAAAACTCGCACACAACAAAAAGAAAAAAAAAACAACAATAAAAAAACTAAAGCTACATGCCAAAGTGTTTAATATTTAGTAAGTGAAGAAGGTTGGACAGGAAAAGTGCTGATAAGTTTCTCCAAAAGCCTCTCTACTGGCTGAGCAGGCCTAGTCCCTGAGCCCTCTCCTCACAGGTCATGCACTTTAGCAGCCCTCCACTGGATTTATTCCAATTCCTTAACAACTGTTTGGTACCAGGGCACAAATGACAAATCGTTGATCATAAAGTGGGCAAAGACTTAGTTTCCACAATACATTAATCCTGATATTAAATAGAGGGAGGGAAGAAGGAAAAAAACAAATTACCCAAGAACAATTTTAGTTTAAATTTATTCTCAACAAATTTTTTATTTATGGATTATCATATATATATATATGAATATGTTTTTAGTCAAACATATACTATATACCTAAAAATGAGGTTGTCCTGGGTATGAAATCTAAATGAGAATACCAATACCACCTGATTTAAGACAAACTCTATCAATTTCTACACTCATTTCACTGATCTTCCTTCCAGGGGGCTAGTGATGCAAGAACATTAGTAAGCGTATGTTAGTAATGCTACTTTTATTTGCAACAGAACTTTTGTCTCAAGATGTGTTTACATACCATAAATAATTTACCTGCAAGCAAATGTAAAAATTAAAGGTATATTAATGACATCACACATTTATCATGAAAAATTTTAAAGACTTCAATTAGATTCTTACTTCGATCACACTCCTCAATTGCTCGAGCAGCCTGCGATGGTTTTAAGTACCTCACATAGCCCAAACCTTTGCTTTCTCCAGTAGTCTTGTTTTTAATAATGCTGCAATACTCAATGTCTCCATACATCTAGAACAATTAAGAAATGTATTAATTCACAATATTTGAAAATGCACTAAAGTTCCACAACTTAAGCTCCTCTGAAAAATTAAGAAAAATGCTAAGAGTGAATCAGCACCTTAAACTTCTCACGCAGGTCTTCCTCTGTATAGGTCTTTGGTATCATAACAAAGATTCGTGTAAGCTCCTCATCTTCAACATCTCGGTGGCTTCCAGAAGCTCTTGATTGTGCAATGAATACCTAACAAAAGTTACATAAGCATTAACTACTGGAAAAAGAGTCCTAGCTACATCCCAAGTGAGTTTTTAAGAAAATCTTTGCATTTCTCGCTCACATTATACAGATTTCCTAGTAAGAAAAAGAACATCGCTGATCACAGATGCACCTGCAACAGAAGACCTGTAAGTACAGGACATCCAAAATGGTTTCTCAAGCAGGACAGAGGGCAGCACAAGTTTCCATTGTGGATAATGCAGCATGGCAAGGAATATTAAAGCCCGGTCCAGTAACACTGCCAATGTCACAGAGGGCATCTGATGTAGCAGCAAATGCTTTACTACAACGGGTCAGCTCTGCTATAGCAGTCTTAACAAGAATGAAAAGAATGCACAAACTGAAACAAATGAGGTGCAGGGGGAAATCAGCAGCTTCAGTTTCCAGCTTGGCCAGACCACAGTCTGCAGGTAGCACTCACTTAAACGTAACTTCTCAGACCTGTAGCTGAGAATATCTTAGTTTTCAAAGCTTTACCTAAAAACCACATCCTAGAAGATTATCCAGGTAAGAAAAAACCAAAACAACCCTAAAAACAGTAACGACCTTCCAAACAAGCTCTGTGTGCAGAAGTAGCAACTGGTTTTGCAGAACTCTGAAATGGTTTTTGTAATGGCTGTGCAGGAAAATAAGGTGCACAGCTCAGATCTCCTGACTTCTAACAGCAAGTTCCCCAAGAAAGACTTTGCTAAGCGCTTATCTTTTCTCCACAGTCAAGTGCATGGAACCTTCAGTGTACAAAATCGTTCACGTTTTATCACTATCTGACGAATGCAAAAACGATTCAAGAGGCTGAAGCCTACCGCCAAGTTCTGTAGATGTAAAAAGGCAGAGAGCTTGGGCACGAGACACAAAACCCACACAAAGCACCCTCGCAAAACCAGTTCCATTTACCCGTGCCCATCCTGTTTAAAGCACCTAAAACACATTCCCTCGAAATATTTCACAGGCATTAAACGTTTTAAACGATAAAGAAAATAATAATCATAATAAACAGGATAGTTTCCAGGCACTGCATTTCACCCAAGCCCGCCGCAGCTCTCACGACCCAGCGAGGCCAAAGGCCTCTCGAGCTGCGGCCCGCCGTGCCGGGATGGATGCGGGCAGACAGGGCGGTCCGAAGGCTCCGTCCCGGCCGTACCTTGATGGGTTTGGTGTCGGGGGCCAGGCTGCGGCCGTGCATCTCCTCCATGGCCCGGCAGGCCTGCGAGCTGCGGGCGAACTTGATGAAGGCGATGCCTCGGGACTCGTTGGTGCGCTTGTCGCGCAGCAGCCAGATGTTCTGGATGTCCCCGAACGGGGCGAAGCGCTCCCGAATCAGCGCCTCGCCCGCGTCCTTGCCCAGCACCACGAAAACGCGGCTGTTGGGAGGCTCGTCCAGGCACTCGGCCGACAGCCGGAATCCGCTGCTCTCCTCCATGGCGGGGCCGCCGCTCGGCTCGCGGGCCGCAGAAGAGCGCTAGCTCTGCTCGGGGGTGGGCAACCCGCTGCCGCCCTGCTCCTTCCGCCGAGGAAACAACATGGCCGCACCCCGCCCCCACGCCGCGCCACGTCCCCGCGAGGGCCGCTGGGACGGCGAGCAGAGCCCGATACCTTCCGCACCCCCCACCCAGAAAGGAGGGCCTAGTGCTTAGTCCCGCCCCTCGGATCTGCCACTCGCCAATCAGAAGAGGAGCCGCGGAGATCTCCTCTTCGCGATTGGACGCCTTTTCGTGACACCTGCTGGCAGGGCTGAAGGCCGCGCGAGGCGGCGTTGAGTGGGGTGCAGTGGGTGGTGCGGTGGCTTCCTCTGAGAAAGTCCTTAGCTAGGGCTTGGTTAGCTTCTCTGTGCATAAGGATGCTGTAATTGCTTGAGTGCACAGCTAAAAGGCTAACATTAAAAATGGGTCCCTTGAAGGAACAGGAACACAGCCTGAGCACAGCTCTTGTTTTGGGGTGTCCTTGGGGTGTTGTTTCTTTTTTGATTTGTGTTCAGTTTTCTGGGGTTTTTTGTTTGTTTGTTTGTTTTCTTGTTTGTTTTAATTTTTATTTTTATTCTTATTTTATCGTTTGGTATTTTTTTATTCAGACTAGCTTCTTCTGCCAGTCTGCAGATTACATGTAGGAGGGGGAAAAAAAAGTGTTTCCAGATGTTTGGTACCTGCCCGGCAGCTGTGTTAGCAATTAAACTTCAGATGTTGTTTTATAAATGGATGAAGAAAACCAATGGACAAAGGAGGGGCAACTTTTGTTATCTACTTGGGCTCGTGCAAGGCATTTGACGGGATCCCACATCACGTCCCTATCTCTAAACTGAAGAGATGTGGATTTGAAGGCTGTTTGGTGGATAAAGAATTGGTTGGGTGGCTGCAGCCTGAGGGTTGTGCTCCACAGTTTTATGTCCAAATGGAGGCTGGTGATGAATGGCATCCCACAGGGGTCGGTTCTGGGACCAATATTCCTTAACATATTTATCACTGACATAGATGATGGGATTGAGTGCAGCCTCAGCAAGTTTGCAGATGCCAGCAAGCTGAGTGGTGCCATTGACACAATGGAAGTGAGATACACCATCCAGAGGGACCCGGACAGGCTTGAAAAATGTGCACTCAAGAACCTAATGAGGTTCCACAATGCCAACTGCAAGGCATTGCACTTGAGTTGAGGCAATCCTGGGTATGTGTACAGACTGAGGGAAGAACTCAGAGCTCCTGCCCAGTACTGTTTCAGGGAAGAAACATTGCCTTGAAAGAGAATTTTTTGAAAGGCTAACGTTTACTAAGATAAATGGCAAAACCCTGATGCTGTAGTGGTAGTTGAAGACTCTTTAAAGATGCTCTCTAGACTGTAAATAAATAAACAAACAAATAATTAAAGATGGAACCGAATGGTAAACCAGTTTAGTTCTATACACCAAACACCAGGAAGCACAACTATCTTTTTGGCTAGATCCACGACTCCCTTTTATATCCATACTTTAATGAGCTTATGTCATAGTGTGATTTGATAACACTGACTCTGCATCTTTGAATGCTGTACTTGAATATTTCCCAGTTGGCATGCCATCATCAGTACAATTCTAAGTTATCTTGAATATAGCAAAACATTGTTCCATTATTGCTTTTGAGACTTCAGATATCTTGGTTCTAATTGTATTATTTAGAAGTTTTATTGATTGCATTCTTAAGTGCCCTATTATTGTAATTGTACATCTATACTGATTAGAGCTCATATTTCTCAGACCCTTCAAGTATTGCTTTAACAATTAAGCCATTCTTTTAAATTTGGATTTTTTTGAAAGGGTGATAGAATACATTTAGTCCTGGCATACAAAAGTGTCCATGGTAAAGACACTTTTAAAGTGTGTATGGGAACTGCTGAATCATGGCCTGAACCTCTGATTGATCACCTGAGGTGAGCAATAAGTCAGCCCTGGGAACACAGGTGAAGGCAATTCACCTGTGCTGCTGGAAGGGGTGGAGCCTGGCTGCACCTCTCTTAGACCTCATTTAAGGGCTGACTAGCAGAAGGAAAGGTTCTCTTCTGGAGATCCCTCCTCTGGAGTTTTACAGCAAGACCAGGTTATGGGTAAGTATTCTATCTATTCTCTTTTTGGTATTGTAACTTGCTTAGCCAAACTCTTTTGTTTATTTTGTAGCTATAATATCTTTATATTCATTGGCTATGTAAAGCATCTAGAGTGTTTAAAGAGTTTTTGCAAAATAACGCATTAGCATTGTGGTTTGGATATTGTTGTTGGTTTTTTTTTTTTTAATTTGGTTTTATTTTGTTCATTATCAGCCTTCATTGTTTAGTCTTCTGATTTTGAACATGCAATGCATGAATATGTAGCTATTATTTACTGAAACATGTTTACAATAACATGCTTGTGAAAACAGTCTTCAACATATTCTGCACTTTTTATTACCATGTTTTCCTACCTAATAAACACTTTTCAGGATATTAATGTATTGGAATCTCAAGAGTATATCTTTATATGGTTTAATCCAAGACATGTTTATGTATACCCTGTTATAAAATAAATGTGTGGTCTTAATAAATTTTAATGAAACAAGATCTGTATGTATCCTTAAGTAAAGGAGAAGTAATCACAACTCTTCCTGAACTTCATCCTGTCAGGATGAAGTACTTCTCAAAGTTTCTGGTTAGAAACAATCCATTACATATCTACTGTAGCAGCAGCTTCCTGTCTGCTCTCAAAGCATTTAACAACATAAACTGGAGCAAGGGATTAGAGTAAGGGATATTTTTATGTCATAGGAGTTAAAATAAACAGTACACAGAGACACTGAAGTTGTACTGTGGCCTTCAGGAATATCTGGAGAAGTTTTAACTAACTTCAAGTAACCCTTACTCTCACCACAGAAGTAACACTAAAAGCAATTATGTAGCTCAAAACTACCTTGATCTCCAGAGACATGACCATCTGCAACCTGGCCACATAAGAAACTGTGCATCTTAACAAGTCCAGGTCAAGATTTCTTTAGTTTAAGACATTAACTTTATTACTGTGCAAGACAAATTTTCTAAAACTGTAGAAGATAAATGTTGCCAGTAACAGCAAACTACTTCTCTATAATGTCATTCTATTTTTATTATTATTTTTATGTAGACCAAAATGGGTGATGTTGAAAAAGGGGGAAAGCACAAGACAAGACCAACTCCTTGTGGTTTATTTGCCCACAGAACAGGATAAGCTGTTTTCCTACTCAGAGGCAAACAAGAAGGAAGGTAAAGCTAACATGACATGAGGTGCAGTGCTGCATGGAACATATACTGGGGGGTTGGGGGGAACAACCATTTCTTTAGAGGTTCAACATAGAGGCTCATTCACAGTGAGATAACTCTCATAGCTATCTGCTTTGCATAAATGTGAAATGAATCTGAACTGCAGTTTCAGAAACAAAATCACTCAGCCTATAAATTAAAAAGAAATTTTACCAGTATTTGTTATGCCAGGTCAGAACGTATGCAGCTGTCCCAAAACTGTGCATTATCAATGGGCAAATCATCATTTCTGTTAAGGGCGCTTCTGGATTTTGTTTGTTCGTCACTACCCTCTGCTGGCATCGTGGTGTGCTGCGCTTGTTTCACAGCAATACTTGACTAAATATCATCTATCAGTAAGCAATGACTTGCCTTGCATATTTTAGTACAGCCTAGAAAGGCAGCACAACATCTACAAATGGAAAACAAGTCTGTGTATTCTTTTCCAGGCTTTCATTTTTAATGACTATTGTTTTAAACTATATTCAAATGAAGCTATTAATTACAAATACAGTCCTATGATTTTCTTTTTTTTTCTGGTTACTGCATGTTTTAGAATTTTTGTTTTTTAAAATTTTCCTCTGGTTTCTGAGATGTTTTTTGACATTTGCTTTGTAGTGGGACTTCCTTTGTATAAAATATCATATACTACAGCATGTATTAACTTACTGAAAATGTAGTGAACAAGTAATATGAATGCCAGTACAAAATGTTAAAAGAAAACCAACAAAATGATATGTAAGTGTGAATGTATTGCATCACTGGGTACTTCAGTAGGCTTCTGTACAACATTAGGCAGAATTTAGCAGGGTTGAAAGGAAACATTAATACTTCTTCAAATTCTCTTGCAATAATCCAGATCCTTTCGCAGTCCACAGTTTAGTGTCAATCTATATACACTCACTTGGAGTTGGATCTCCTAAATACTGAAGTTACAAAGATATTTACGTAGTTCAAAAGCACTGTATTGTTCAGGTGAACTGACACGAATAACTGCAACTGTCAATGATGGGTGGGGAGAAAAAAAAAGGCATTTATGTTTAAATTACTGAAGTGACTCAAAGATCATTTGCACTTTCTGCATCTTATATTATGCATCACTTGTGTTCAAATTCCCCTTGGATTGTGGGCACATCATGCTCAGGAGCACCACCACATCTTGAGACTCTTGATAACTGCCAGAAACGTACTATGTTAGACTAGCATTGCATTTTGCTGTTTTACTTCTGGCTTTTTTTTTTGGAGTTACCTGGAGTGATGGTACATGGAGCATTTGGAAAACCTAAGAAATACATTCCTGGCACAAAAATGATTTTTGCTGGAATTAAAAAGCAGAATGAAAGAGCTGGCATTATTGCATGCTTGAGAAAAGCAACTTCTTTGTGAACCATTGCTGCAGCTGTTATGACACTGAAAAGACATTTTGAATTTTGATGAGCTGCTATGTCAAGTTTCAGTGTTGTGATATTGTCTATTAGGGCCTTAAAATCAAATAAAAGTGTCGTTCAGGATGCTGCATCCTCATAAACAACTTCAAGAGGCGAACATTACTTACATTGAATCATGTGTTTCATACATCCTTTGAGTACGCTACAGAAAATGTTCTTTTCCCTAAGCAGAGAGCCTAATTCTGCAACTAGTTATTCAAAGACCCACTGAAACTGTTATTATTTGGTTATAGCTAAGCAAATAGGAAGGCCTCTGTATTAGGCTGAACTAAATACGGTTTTTCTTCGGGGGAAAGCTTTCTTTTTGCTCACTGTATTGTCAGAGCTCCTTCATGTACTAAAATGGCATAATAATCTACCAGTCATCTTTCAGAGTTGTGGATTCTTTTCTCCGCTTGATGCTAATATACTGAGGTTTCCTCTAACATGTAGAGTGATTGAGTGCTGACTAACTCTAGCAACTGAGATTAGTAAAATATTTTCATTAACAGTGGATTGTTGATGAAGGTGATTACACTCCTCCTAAAACCTCATGAATTCCCCTTTACCACTGGAATCAAGATTTACAATTTAATTGTCTATTTACACAAATGATTTAAAAATGATTAAAAAGTATCCCACTCCAACAAGATTTCCTTATGTCATCACAAAAAGCAGCATTAGTACAAAACTAATTTGCTGTCATGTCTGTGCCCAGGTACTCATCAGTACTGTTCCAATGCTTGCCAACTAGGAGTTTCAATTAATTGTCTTAAAGAGCTCCAAAGCGGTGAGTTCTGTATTTAGCAAAGGCAGTAAGTGAAAGCAGGATAAATTATTCTATGACACAAGTGAATGAGTACCTACTTCCCTTTTGTCCTGTGGCTCTAAGATATGTTCCACTTTCAAGTTTAATATTTAGGACTTGTTCTATTGACTGTTTACAGACAATTAAAGTAAAGCATCTGCCTGAATGACAAAAGTTTCCTCAGATACTTTCCTCAACTGCATTTTGAAGAGTGCTCTGCTCCTACTTTGCTCAATAGAGAAACAGACTGCCTGACAAATATGCTGATGTTTCTGCTTGCCATCTTCTTAACACATCTGTATGCTTTGTGCCTTAGGAGATCAGGCTACAAAGCTGCCATGCTGTCAGAGTTGGTGTCATAAATCCATGTCAACAATGTGCACCATACATGGGATGCACCAGCTATGTGCTGCCTAGAGCTCACCACAGCATACCTATAGAACTATGACAGCACACAACAAAACTGTGAAGCTGACAAAATCCATGTCCCTTTTTGTCTCTCAAGAAAAGCTGTAGTTTATCTATCTCAGGCCCACACATGGAGCTCTGGATCCCAGAGTATGGTGTGCTCAGTGTACTCATGCTGCAAACAGAGACATCCTCTGACATGTGCCAGGCTGCAGGCAATTCCAAATTCTCTTCTAACATCCACTGAAACAACAGGTCAAGCTTCCAAGGAGGACTTTACTGCAACAACTCACAGAATAGCCTCTATGAAGAGATACAGAAAAAGCTTTATGCCTACATTGCCTGCACACAGAACTGCCACACAGTACCCATTTTGTATTAAAGCATTGGTATGAGTGCTACTACACTGAGATGGCAAAAAGTTGTTTACATACAATTATTTCAACCGTACGGAGATGCCTAAAGGGCCTCTGCTGAGAGATCGAGGTGAGTGCCTGCCTACCAGCAGCTTACGCTGTTTCTTTGCGCAGGCGACATGTTTGTGCCAGCGCCGCAAAAAGTAAATGCCAGTGGAAAGGCCAGGCGGGAACCGGCGGCTGCGGGCGAGCAGGTGCCCCCCGAGGGCGATGCTTACGCAACGGCCGCGGGCGGCGAGGCCGGCATCTCGGCGCTGCCCTTCCCCGCTGTGACAGAGGCTGAGGGGCAGCGATCCCCGTTCCCCAGCCCTGACAGCGTTCCGGCGGCGGGCCGAGGCGCGAGCAGCTCGGAGAAGCCCGCTTGCAGCGCGTCACCCCGCGGCCCCGCCGCCCGCTCCCAGCGGCTCCGCAGCCGGGCACCTCCGGGCGGCCGGGGCGCGGCTCCGCTCCCCTTCCCCGCCCCGGCAGCCCGCGCCTGCGCGCCCCTCTCCGCCCCATTGAGAAACGAAGCTACCGGCGGTTTCTCAATGGAGCGCCGGCCTCCTGCCGCAGCCGCCCCGTGCGGGGGGAGAGGGGGGCCGAGCCGCGGCAAAGCGGGGCCCGCCGAGGGGCGCGGAGCCCCTGCGGCTCGGGGCCGCAGTGAGGCGGGCGGCGAGCTCCTTTGTCTGCCCCTCCCCGAGCTGTCTCCGGGCCGCGGTGCCCGCAGCACTCGCCCGACCTCTCGCTACGCGTGGCTGCGGCGGAGAGCCCCGGGTGTCCCCGCGAGCCCCGCTGCGGAGGCTGTCCGGGCTGCGCGCCGCACGGACCGCCGTAGGGACGGGGAGCTCCGGCGGCCGGGAATCTCCTCCGATCTCGGATTAGCCCGTGTTTTCCCAGGCAGCCCAGCTCCCATTCATGAATTTCTGAAGCCGCCTTCATTCAGGCTTTACCTAGCGCATGAAAGACATTTTTCACGTGTTCGGCTCCATGACTCCGTGGGTTTTTTTTTTTTTTCAATCGCTTTTGCGTAGGCATCAGTGGAGCGCTGAAACGTGCTCCACGTGCGCACGGGAATAACCCCGCACCGCCTGCCTCGGTGGATGCGGGGCTGACCGGGGGCCCGGCCTCGGCGGAGGGCGATATTCCTGCTGGCAGCCCCGGGCGGTCCCCCGACTCGTCGCCGGACCAGCGGGGCACGGGCGGGCACCGCACGGGGACGTGCAGGCACCTCCGCTCGAGGACCCAAGAATTCACTCGGTCTGAACGAGCTCCTTTCCTTCCGTTTGTCCCCTGAAGTGCTCAAGCCTGTCAGATGATGCTATCAATTAACCCGCTCCGACAGCAACACTCGCGCTCTCTCTCCCCGCAGCGCCGGGATGCCCCTTCCCCGCACACGCGTGGCAGACAAAAGGACCCCTTCTCGCCCCGAAATCCCCGAGAGCGGCGCGCGTTCCCCTCGCCCCGGGCCCGCCCGGCCCCGCACGCCCCCGCTTCCCCCCCCCTCCACAACCGGGCTCTCCGACGCTGCCTCCTCCCGCCGCCCCCCCGCACGGCTCACGCGTCCTGCCGCCGCCCTCCCCTCCCTCCCCGCCTCCCCCCTCGCTCAGTGGGCCGCCGCCTGGGTTACGCAGCCGCCGCCGCCAGCGCTGACAGCGCCGGGCGGGAGGGGTTTGCCCGAGCATCTCCAGAGGCGCGGCGTCAGCCCGGGACCGAGGAGCAGAGGAGGAGCAGGAGGCGGGCGGCGGAAAGAATACCTGGAATAAGGCGGATAGTAATAAGAAAGGGTGGCAGGAGAAGGAGGACGAGGGGACGAAGAGAGGCGGCCCGGTCCGGCCGCGGGACAGCAGCGGCTCCCGTCGGGGCATGGCCTGAAACGTCCCCGCTCCCCGTACCATGGCGGCCGACGGCGGCCTCGACGTGGCGGCGGTGGAAAGTTTCCTAGACAGGCACCCCGAACTGGTGGAGAGGTGGCTGAAGAGGAGAAACTCGCTTCCCAAGGCTCCCGCCGGCGGACCGTCGGAGGAGCGGCGGGTCGGCAGCGGCTGGGGCGGCGCGGGCGGGCCCGGAGCCGGGGTGCTGCAGCGGAGGGCTTCCCAGAAGGAGCTGCGGAAGAGCTTCGCCCGTTCCAAGGCCATCCATGTCAACCTCACCTACGACGAGCACGTGCACGCTCGGGCGCAGGAGCCGCTGAGCAGCGTGCGGCGGCGGGCGCTGCTGCGGAAAGCCAGCTCCTTGCCCCCCACCACCGCTCACATCCTCAGCGCCCTGCTGGAGTCCCGCGTCAGCCTGCCCCAGTACCCGCCCCCGGCCCTGGACTACAAGCGCTACCTCAAGGAGCATAACGAACGGCAGTTCTTCCTGGAGCTGGTCAAGGACATCTCCAACGACCTGGACCTCACCAGCCTCAGCTACAAGATCCTCATCTTCGTCTGCCTCATGGTGGACGCCGACCGGGGCTCGCTCTTCCTCGTGGAGGGGGTGGCCGCCGGCAAGAAGAGCCTGGTCTCCAAGTTCTTCGACGTGCACGCCGGCACTCCGCTGCTGCCCTGCGGCTCCACCGAGAATAGCAGCGAAGTGCAGGTGCCCTGGGGCAAGGGCATCATCGGCTACGTGGCGGAGCACGGAGAGACGGTCAACATCCCCGACGCCTACCAGGTAGGAGCCGGGCGGGACCCGGCGTTCCGCCGCCCCCGGCTCCCTCGGCGCTGGGCTCCGCCGCCCGCCCTCGGCCCTGCCTCCCCCTGTGTGCCCCCGGGTGGGCCTCCTGGGGATGGTACGGGGGTCTCGAGAAAGGCACCCCGGGGGGGACAGCGGGGCTCGGCTGGCGGCGAAGCGCTACAGCTGCGCTGCCGGCTTTCTCGGGAGTGCTGGGTGGTTCCCTGCGTTTCCCGAAAGCGTTCTGGAATCCGCTGAAGAAAAGTTTAAAGAGATTCTCGTGACGGTCCCAGTAGTCATCTCCTCAAATCTCGGTCTCACGTAGCGTTCCCCGCCTGCCCGCTGCTGACATAATCTCTCTGCCTTCAAAGAAGCGTGTATTTCCATCTTTGCTTATGCCCGCTCAGACCGTATGGCATGCTTTTGCAGACCCTTTCCTACGAGTGTTATATATCCATCCCTGGTATTCTTTTGCAAGGAGTTTCCCCACGTTTTATAGAAGCTTCAGTTTAAATCGTGAAATGTAGTCCTGGCTTCAGGGCAAAAATGCTCAGGCTTCAGCGTGGACAGAAGTCCCGAGCGTGCAAATGCGAAACAGTGTATTTACTTTGCTAGCTCCGGGTTTACAACCCTCTCCCGCAGTCCTGGGGGTTGATTCTGATACGTACGAGCATGAGGCACTGTCAGCAGTGTCGGAGTCTTTAGAAAATTAAGAACCAGAGAACTATATGTTTCTAAACGAGATCTTGGAAAGTTCTAGGAAGATGAGAGATGTATGTCTTTAAGATTTCTGGTAATAACCATTGTCCAGTGTCTAATTCTTCTCTAGAATAATAACAAAAAACACCATGGGGGGGGGGGGGAAAGAAAAAAAAAAGATGCTTGATGTTTTGTAATAAACCATCCAAGGAATAAACTTAGAAAAATAATATTGGAGTTTTTCTTTGAAATACAGAAGACCTAGGCTAAATGGATTTAGGGCTGAATATATATATTTTTGTCAACCAGTGAAAAATACCAAGCTCCACACAGGTACACATTAAGAGAGGTTTGCAGCCCACAGAGTTAGAAGGAAAAGAACAGAGCTTGGTAAAAAGACTGCAATATTCAGCCTAAAATGACTGTTTATTGGATAACCCTTGTAAAAATCTAAGCTTGCTTCCTTCCTTTCTTCTTTCTTTTATGCCCATTATCTGATTTTTCTTACAATCTGATTATTGTTGTTATTATTTTGTAACTTTCCTTTCTAAAACTGTACTCTTCCCAAAATGTATGCTCTTTGGGGACAAGCAGAAGATATTCTCAATAGTCTCAAGTGAATAAACAGATTGAGAATATCTGAAATCAGCTGGAAATAGATTGGTCCCAACTTTTAGGTCCTGGGCACCTCTTTTTGGAGGTGAGAATGCCACTGGAGAGGCGGGTGTTTTCCTAGTCATAAGGGACTATCATTTTTTCTCAAGTGTTTGTTCACTTTATATTTATTTCCCTGTGGAAAAGCCCAGCTACTTTCAACAGTTTGTTGTACCTTAGAAAAGAAAGTTCTGAGCCAAGTTTATCCTGTAATTACATCAATTGCAACTTCACTGCTTTCTGTGGAGTTACTTCTCATTAATTCTAGTGAAACAGAAACTTTAGGCATTGTAGTTTTAATGAAAGTTTTAATTGATAATAAAAGAGGGATCTGCTTTCTGTTACATTTCCACCTTAATGCAGTTCACTCTTTTACCTGGCAGGTATATACCCATTGTGCATCATTAAAAGGAGACCTTTCTAATTTAATAGGATAAAGAGCCCTAGGGAGAGCCAGATACATGTGCACAAAGTGGCAGCTGTTCCATCTGAGGTCATTGTGGTGCTCACAATATCACTCTTTAAAAATTAACAAATGCAGTAAGAAGATTTTTGTCAGCATTAAACGCTTCCATCATCAGTGGTAATCAACCATCAGGTTAAAAAAAAAATAGCACCATCAGGTGAGAAAGAAGCACCATTTTGTCCATTGAAGAAAATGTTTATAGTGATGCTACTCATTTGGTAAGGAAAGGACTTTCATTGTTTTAGGTCAGACCAGCACCTCCAGGTTAACATAATGACTTTTTGCTTTTTAAACTAGCAAACTTTTTTATAAAGAGGTAAAAATACTTCCACATCATTAGTTATTTCATTTCCAATATTGGGAAATTTATGATCATGTGACCACCTTTATTTTCTTAGAGCCTGATCAAATATGAGCTGAAATGACTGTAATAAGCAATGAATATAGATATCTCACTGTAGCTTGATTTATAAACTTGTTGTGAAGTACGTGACTGAACAAACACTTTGGATGTTCACTGCATCAGAGAATTTGAGAAATATTTAAATTATGGAAAGGTTTAAGTGAATGCTATATAACTGAGTCAACAAGTGCAGAATTCATTCATGACATTAAAAGTTTTATTGACTACATTCTTGTGTGATTAAGGTGGGGTTTTATAACTGTGTAAACATTTGTAAAATCTGTAATTTAATTTGCAAGAGTCTTACAGAATTTTTCAAAACAGGAGCAGAGATAGACTCTTTCTTTGCATTTTGGAGTCAGTTTTAAACACTTTATCCTGGAAGAAATCCTGTTGAGTGGTAAGTTGGAGTCTTAAACTAGTAAGTTTAGGTTTTAAAATATGGCTTTGGATCCTTTTCCTATATTAATTCTGTGAAGCTTTATTGTCTTCTTATGCAAATAATCCAGTAAGTCTTGAGCATGTGTGTTCGAAGAATCAGTTCATATTAGCAAGGAACGAAGGACTTAAGTGTGCTTTGAGTCTCCCTTTAACAAAGCATAGATGTAGTTTTTGCTCAAGTATGAAACATATTAAATATATTGTAAGTAGACAGAAGTGGTATTAAATCTTTATCTAGGGATCTTATGAGTTGTTTAGAAATTTTCCTTTTTTTCCTCACTACTTAAAGCTATGGATTTTTCAAGTAATCCCTTCTTCTTACAGATCTTCTATGACATCCAGCTGAGATTCCTGATCATTTCTATTTTGCTCCATCTTTTAGAACAGCATCTAAATAACAACATTTTAAAACACAAGGAATGCTTAGTTACTGCTGTAGTTTAAGATATGCAAAAGTATGGATTTAATGTAATAGCATCCCACATCCTTCTGACTACTGAAAAATCTTGCTCTTCAGAATAGCAAGTATATATCAGAAAGTATTGAAAAAATATGTTTGGCCATTTGCCAGTGTCAGCTGAAAAAAAAGTTTTCTGTACATCTTATGGTAAATTTGGAATTTAAAAAATAGCCTTAGAGATAAAATGGCTTCCCAGATTGATGTTTTAATAAAGTAAGGAGAAAAGAGAAAAAAATATGAAAAGGAGTTATGCTAAGACATGAGTTCTTGGAAGCTGGAGAAAGGGCAGTAAAAGATGATTAGAAGTGATTTTTTGGGGCAGCTCAAGTCTTTGAAAAGAATATTAAAATTACCTTACTGGAATTAAAATCAAACAAAATGAATGACCTTAATACTGCCTTGCTGTGGACTTCGTCACAGTTAAGCCACTGCAGACACAAAGAGGAAAAGATTCTCCTTCCAGTGGAATGGCTCTTGATGTAGGCAGTAGCAAACAGATGGGAAGCACGTTTTATTATACGGGATAACTACTTGTTACCATCAGTATTAACAGTGTGTCTGTTTCCATTTTAAAGAGCAATTACAGCATTAAAACCCCTGGTCCTGGGAGATCTAGTCCTGTGGGTAGGAAGCATTTAAGAGCTGCCTTGCTTCAGCTACTGGCACCAGCAACTCCTGCATGCATCTCTGTACTGTCTCTCAGTGCAGACAGAGGTTGCTCCTCTTGATAGCATGAAACGTGACAAGCAGCATAAGCAATAATTTAACAAAAAAGAAGTAGTTCCATGTAACACAGAAAAAAAAGAGTTAGAACAACTTTTGCCATGCATTAAAGATGACTAGGATGCATCATGGGGAACACAAGAGATAATTGCAACAGTAAAGAACTAAATTGCTCCAGTGTGCTCTCTAGGAAAGAGCACACCAGTCTGTCATACAGTATTGCAAGACAGTTAAAGTTGTGAGTCCCTGGAAAGCAGCCTCACACTATCTCTAGCCACAGAGGTAGGAAGACATGGTAATGGCCTGTGTGGGGCACTAATGCCCCTATGCTTTCTGTTTCTGCCTCAGCCCAGGAACCTGCTTCTCAGAGAGCAGATCCTGAACAAAGTGTAAAGCATCCTGGGACCTTCCTAGGCTGTGCAACACACCATATTGCTGATAGAAGGCATATTATGAGAGAAGAAGCCAGGCTACCTCACAGGCCAGTCCACACACTGACGTGTTTACCATATCAGGGCCAGCACCTAATGGCTACCCAGTACTTGAGTGTGTCTGATTTGTTTTCTAGAGAAGGGTGCCCAGGTGGGTCCTGTTTGCAGGAAAGCTAAGTCTGAAGCCCCCCCCCCCCCATCCGCTCAGGTGTAAGGATTTTGGGAATAATTTGCTGTTACTAAGTAATTATCAGCAGTGGGATGTGGCACTTACAGACCGTGCTGAAGCAGGCTGTGTTGCTGAGGTGAGGTGATGAATACGACTTCCTAAAGTGAGTGCATAGTAGAGAACTTTGTGTCATTGGCAGATTGGTAGGTTTGGATTTTTTTCCTTATTAAAAGATGTTTGGTCTGCTTTCTACGTTGCTTTAATGGAGTAGCTTCTCGGTACCCCAGCCGCTAGCTATGAAAAAAGTTCTGGTGGTCAAGGCTGGCTTTTCATTATTTCTTCCTACAGAAGTCCCCTGGGTTAGTTTTCTTGTTCCCTTGTAAGGTCTACTTTTATTGAACTGTCAGACTTTGCTGGTTTATCAGTTAGCTAGCCTGTCTGAAGAAACAAAAAGTTTCTTTTTTTTTTTTTTTTTTTTAACTTGTCATCCCTGCTGGAACTTCCTCGTGTGGGCGGGAAAGTGGGGCCCTCCCTGGCCTGTAACTCCCCGGGCTGCTCTGAGGAGAGGAGACTCTGAGGTCCCTGGTACTGTCTTGGTGTTGGAGAAGTATGATGGCATGCTTTGAAGTCCAAAGCCTTTTGATCTGGTTTATTCTTGTATTCACAAATTTTTATGGTGGAAAATGAAATTAGGGAAGCTTTGGGTGTGTGTGTGTGGGGGGGGGGGGGGAAACAATGCCTGCTTGTATCTCTTAAGTTGTCTGAGTCTGTGGTGATTTAAAGGGGCAGAAGTGCTTGCATCTTGCTTTACTTTGTCCCAGGTAGCTTGTATGGGGACATGGTACTGGCTTCATTAAACTGCTTTAGAGTTTTTTTAGGAATATATTCTGGAAGCCAATAGCTACAAAAGCATTTGTGGGCAACTGAGTATAGGTCCTCTAAGTGGTGAAGTAGCAGTACTGATAAGATATAGAAAGGGTCTCAATCTAGATTATTCTACGTGTGTCTATCTGCACCCTGTTCTGCAGTGATCTCCTTTTTGTTTAGATGAAGTTTACAGGCTCAAGTTGAGGCAGGTTCAGGATTTCTTCAGTGTAGGGTTTTCTGTGTTAGTTTTCTGTTTTACTGTTTTATTGGGGGGTAGGAGAGTAGGTATTGCTGGAATCCCTACTTCTGAAAGGGCTGCCATTTTGTATTTCATGGAGGAAATTAACTGTTTCTACTTGTCTGACCCAGCTCTGGGTGATGTGTCTGCTGGTGAGCTTCACCTGGCTCTGCTTAACTGGAAAAATGCAGATTTGTGAAAGGATGAGGAGTATTCATCCTGCCCTCTGTGGTGAAACTGATGTGTTTGCCATCATTTAATTCAGAACTGCTGTCCTTTATTTAGGTTGAGGATTTGGGATTCTCTTATGTAGGTGTTGTAGGAATCTTAACTTTTAAATACTCAACTGTTTGTGTATGTGGAAATGCAGTTCAAGAAGTTAAGAGCTTCAGCTTTTTGCTGTGGTGTTATATATTGATACAATTCACATTATATTTAACGATAAAAGAGTTTTTTGAAGTCTTCTCCCTTTTCTGATGTTGTGTCTGGGTTATTTCATCACAGGTCATCTTATCTTTTGTTTTGGTTTGCTTTTTTTTTTTATAGCTAGTGAGTATGAACATCAGCCAAAGGAAAAAGTAGATTTCATTTCTGTTAATATAGTTCACTTACGCATATCAGGTACTTTTTTTCCTCTTTTGTCCTATGATTTTCATGTTCTTATTATGCTGTGGAATTGCTTGTACGTGAAAAAATATGCATTTTTGACCATGCCCAGAATGAGAAGGTAAGTCATCAGTAGAAGAATTGGGGTCAAATAAGACCTAACGATGAGAATATAGACAAACTAAATATCCAATGGCAAACACTCCTAAAATAAAAATAATCTAATGAGAAGTTAGTTTAGAAGATAAGTGCAAAAAAAAATGCCTTAAATCATTGCTTCTCACTTTATGAGAATTCTGCTAGTTTGGCCATGGTAGCAATATGAAGTTTTAAGTCTGAAAGACAAATTGAAATCAATACTTTATGCTCGTTTAGCTGACTCATCTGAAAATCTCTGTTAGATGGATCTGGCTTCCATTGCACTCATGTAAATCTATACTTACGGTATATATTCACTTAACTAAGGATATTTGGTGCTTGGCTTTGTCTTTCATCTGTCTGTCTACTCATTTTGTGTATGAGCATTGCTAGAAAGATGGTATGGAAGACAATATCAAGGGTTGTTAGGAGGGGATATAATTAAGTTGTTTTTTAAATATAATAAATGCCAAGAACAGAAGGGAAATATTTTTCATCTGTGTGGCGTGATGCATTGTGACAGTGTAGTATAATATAGTTCAATTACATATTTGATTAGAATATTTCAGTGACTGTGAGAATGGAAGTACCTAAACCTGCAGTTCTAATTTTAGCAGAAATTGCATTAAAAGACTGAATAAAGCTGTGGATTTGCTTGGTAAAGGATCTTGCTGTTGTGTTTGAAGGGTTTTAGATTTTCCAAAACAACTGGATGTTACTTTTAATTGTTTATAGTTTCATGTTGTATTCTTATTCTATAGAATAGTACAATTCAAAAGAAAAAAGTACCCATACATCATTACACAAGTGAATTTGTTTTACTTTTCTACAACAACCCTATTGAGTAACTATGAAATAAACAGCTTGAGCTAATGATTCATCAGAGTGTGTTTGCAGGATAATAACTGTATGCAATCTGGGTTTAATGTGTTCAAAGTGCACCTTGTAAAAATTAGAATGGCTAAGATTAATAATTACTGGTTTTTCACAATAATGTTTTAAATTTATTATTCAGTGCTTTTATATTTCTGTAACACTTGAAGTCACCTGTTGCTCCTATACAATCTCTTGCAGGAGCTAGGCTAACCCATAGGTAAACTTCTGAGGGACGCACAGATAAACTTCTACTGAGGGATGCTATTTTCCTATGGGAAGTATCAAATATAAGGATATACATTTAATTTTATATAAAGCAATGCATGGCTTAAGGAAAAAAAAAACCAGCAAACTGAGTTTGGGAGAACAGCATTAAGAAGTGGTTGAAAGTGGGTTTGGTGTGAAATGGGAACATAGGAGGATATTTGTGGCTGGTTCTCAGCAGGGCTTCTGTGTGCCTGCTACCAAAGGGCCCAGGGCCACTGTGATGGGACAAATGATGGATTTTATCTCTAAATATTTTAAACTAAAATTAGTGGAAAAAACAATTCTTATTTATTTTCTTTGATAAGTACATGAGCAGAATAGAAATGCACTTAAGGTGCCATAAATGAGTAGATTACAACTTAACTTACTGTACTGGTATCAGCACTCTATGGGTAGTTTGTTTTGAGGGAAGAGCAACAAAACTATTTTAGTAATGATCTGGGGAGTGTTGTCTAGTGGAGGCATCTCAGTCCCACTGTTGATCAGCTCTGAGTACAAAGCATGAGATGTAATTATTATTATTAGCTTGATATTAATGTCTAAAAACTTGTTAGTGCTTGCAATTTTTTAGGAAAAGTAATTGTCTATACTACTCTATTTTGTTCCACTGCTTACATAAGTAGACATTGTATGCTGTTGTGTCCATTCTTCCACTAATAAATGTAATAGTGATTAAAATGAGAGAGAGAATACAACACACCCTGACTAAATAAAAAAAGCCCTAAACTGCTGATACATTTATAACCAAAACATAAACATTATCACTTGATTATCACTTTTCTCCCCTTGAAGTCATGTGCTTTTTTAGCTCGAAGTATATATAGACTTGTTTTTAAATCTGGGAGTTAATGATTTTGAGTGTCAGTGTTCCCTGCTCTTCTGAAGAATTGTTATGGGAGTGATGAAATGGAGTTGGCTGATATGTTTTATGCTTTCTGTTTTACTCATTTTATCTTATAAGAAATATTGCTGTCACTGATTGTCACTAGATAACTGTGCCTACTGGAAAAACGAGGTTTTAGATGCTGTGGAATGGTGCTACTTTGTTCTGCTGCCTTTTGTCTCTGGGGCTTTTAGTGACTTTGAGAAGTTGATAGGAATCATTGCAAAAATCCGTATGTTGAAGACACTTAAAAGATTGGTTTACTTGGTTGGTCTTTGTGTGCAAGTTTTTCTTCAAGGTTTTGCCCATATCAACTGTTGTTTTGTTGCTTTATTTCTGCTTCTTGTTCATGCACAACGTAACTCATACTGTTTGTGACATTTTTAACTTTTTTTTTTTTCAGAGAGGAGTATCCAGAACAGATGCCTTCATTTACTTGTATTTTGGCTTTTTTATATCATGCTTTGGGTCTGGACATTATGCTATCTTTTGGATTGCTCTTTTCTTGTAAAAGCTTATGTAGTATTCTATACTCATAGGAAGCATGATTAAGAAATCTAGCAAGTCTTTTCATGTCAGTTTCTCTATTTCTACAAATGTCAATGCTCCTACAGATCAGTTTCCTGTAAAGTTAAAAAAAAAAAAAACAAACAAACCTTAAATCACGTTTTTGTATCCTACTGAAGTGCAGTAGTACAATACTTCTTAGGTTAACAATGCTGACATTCTTGCTCTTAGCTTAATTTTGATGCTGAATAGCTAACCGTGAATCAGTAATTTAAATGCAGGATATTCAAAGGAGCTTCAAGATGTTTTTATGTTTTTGAGCCATTCCTAAGGAAAAACTAAATAGTGAGCAGTCGTGTCCCACTGTGAGTACCTCTTGTATTCTTCTGTTTTGTGTGATTAACAAGCAGTATTTTCAAATTGTCAAAAGAGATACCTTTCGCTTGTAGCTGTCAACTTGAGTTGGGCTATCTAGTTCATTTTACTACAGTTAGACATTATATCCACAGACTTTGGAAAGTGAAAACAATGTCTCATGGACATCTCATTACTGAAAATGTTTTCAGAAAATGTTTTCAGAAAGATTTCATCCCGCATTATGTCATTTGACTCTGAACTAAGTTGTTTTAGTAGCATACTTTCCTTATAAATCATTCTGAGTTCTGAGGGTTGTGTGTAGACTAACTGTACCTTTGCTAAAAACTTGTGAACCACCTACTTAAAATGAAAATCAAACCTGAATTCTAGTTGTTCAGAAATTGGCTTTGTTATTACTCTAATCTATTTAATTTCTTTAATTGTCTAGGGAGTGAGGGGACAATCTTGTTATATTAAAAAAGAGAACAAGAGCATCTCATGGGAGTTGTGGAGGTCCTCTGTGATCTTCTGTGAAAGATTTCTTGTTGTTAATGTTTTCAAAGATTTTCTGAAGCAGGGAATTATTATGGAATGTCTATATTCTTTCAACTTGTAACTTTTAATGAAATTTTTTGCCTCTTTATTTCAGTGTGAATTTTGTTTTTATAGACACCCCCCCCCCGCTTTAAGTATAGCTGTTCCATTTTCATAATGGTCAGATTGTTTAGTGACTACAGATCCATGGTTAATTTGCTGCTGGTCTCCAGGAGGATTAAACCCTAAGACTTCTCATTTTCCACTTCCAATCCTATCAATAGTACACCTAATTAACTTTTTTCAATCCTTGCCCAGTACTTTTATATCTTTCATAGTCAGAATTAAACTAATCTTGTGAATACAGAGGTCATTAGAGGACTTGACATACAGCTTCTGGGCACAGTCAGTATTCTGTCTTTTCAGCTGAAACAGGTAGAAATGTTTTTACTGCTCACGACTTCTGTTCAAGGCTCTAGTGTTTCTGATAGTTAAGTTCTCAAATTGTAGTCTGCACTTTTAATATTGTTCCCACAATTACAGGAACTGGAAATTAAATGTATTAATGAAAGTTGAAATCATGATAATATTAGGATTACAGGATTTGACTTTGCCCCAATTTGTCCTTTTATAGAATAAAAGCTTTGTAGTATAAAAGCATGACAGTATTTTTCTTGCTGACTGAAAATCTCAAAGTAGATCCAAAAGAACTGAGACTAAGTGTTGCTGCTCCAGCAGTTGAAATAGCAGCACTTGAACTGATGAATCAATCTTGCTCTCTTCCTGTGATTGACTGTCACATTTTACAGGGTAGTATTTCCCCAAAGAAGAATTTACAATCAGTAAGAAACTCCAGACAAGATGAGGTTTATTCTCCCAAATAACCAATCCTTGTTGGCAGTTAAAATTCAAGTTCAGAGTGCCTAAATCAGTACATTTGCAGCGTCTCTGGCATCTAGCAACCTCATTATGTAGAAGCAGGACTTTAAAGATAATTGATTTTTGTTTGTTTGTGTTAGTAGTGTTTTTAATAATCAGAAGTTTTGACTTCATAATTCCTGAGTGTTCTTGCATGAAAATTTTGCTGATACAATTGTAATTATAGTGAAGTTTCTCTCAAAATTAAGTGTACTTTATATCTAATCTATCCCTAATTACTGAATAGCTCTTCTTTACAAAAAGAAACCTAAAAGAGGGTGCTGCATTTGTAGCATCAACGCTGATATTCTCTAACAGCCAGGAGCTCAGCACAGGTGCCTGTTATGCCACAGGCTGTTCTAAAAAATGGGGTAATAGTTTGTATCATAAAATGCTTGCAGTCTAACAGAATTACTCTCTCTGATTTAGCAGCTTTGTTATCAGCTGCTAAACAGGCCTTCTTGCTCAAGGTCACTACCCTATAAGTAGAGGTGGATGTAAATTTTGTACAAGTTCCTCAGCTCTCACAGTTCACACTTGGGTATTGAGTTTTTATTGATGCAGTTAAATTCAGCTAAACCTCTCAGCTAGATCCTACCATGTGCATCCTATGAAGATGTAATAAATGATGAAAGAACACTAGGAGGGAGGATAGGTGTGAAAAGGGGAAGGTCTGGGACATAACGCAGGTCATCCGGTAACTTACCTCTTGTGTGTACTGCATATCTCAACAATGTTGAGATATGTTGGCGGAAATAGTACTTCATTGCTTATGTCTCCTTCATTGCTTTTTGCTAATGTCACTGAAAGGAAATTCCTGCCTCCACCTCAACAAGAGGTTAGAGACAAAGTTTCACTTTGCATCTTGATTACTTCTATTTTTTTTATGAGTTCTTAATTAGGCTTGCCTTAATATATTCCTTTTCCCAAATAAATGCATAAGTTTCTCTATATTCCTCTTATTCACTGTTTCAGACATGCCAGGGAACTGAACTACCTTTTACAGAAGGTTAAGAAGTGGGTAATCTGCTATCAGATAATGAAACCACTTGAGTGAGTTGTTACATATTTGGGACTGAGGCTGTTTGATTGTTCTGGGATCCCTCTGCCTCCTTCCCCTGTAGAGATTGCGACAAGGAACACAAACAGGAAACTTCCTAAATCCACATGAAATATGATGTGGTATAGCAGCAATTAATTCCAGATTGCTACTCCATTCTGTGCCTGCTGATCTCCACAGAGTCCACTAAGGAATACAAGACTGGTACCTTTGTCACATCTGTTTGCAGTACTGGTAGCTTGTACTATAGAGATACCATTTTGGACAGGTTCAGAAGCCTCTGTGTTGCATGATGCTGTCTACTGCAGGTCAGATGGTACTTTGACTGTATATTATGGGTGTTTTTTCTAAGCAAACTATTAAACACAAATATTTCAAGGGAAGCTCCCTGTCTTATCAAAGACTGCATATTAGTAATTTGCTCTTGAAAGCAGAAAGTGTTCAATACACCCAAGAGACAGAAATAGGTCTAAGCAAGAACAACAAACCCTAACAAAATTACAATTAAAATAGGAAAAAATGGTATAATAAACAGATTCAAGAGCTTGATATTCTGTGGCAGGAGAATGCTATAGCTTGTGTATGAATATTGCAATTGTTATTAATTATTGGTGTTAAGAGGTCTGAAAATTTGCATGAAGGAATAAAATATCCAGATGTTTATGTTAATCTTAATGTTGATTGAGTGCAGGTCACTTAAATCACACTATTTTTGAAGTGGCAATGATATTGCTACATTATCTGCAGATCACAACAGGGGAGAAAAATTGTAAGAATAAGATAGTCTGGAAAATGTGTCAATGTTGAATATCAATAAAGATTTAATGATATCTCTTTCTTGTCAGAATTAAATTTTGTCTTAATTTAAGGACTGTATGGATGTAAGAATTGCTCTTTCATCACAGGACATAAATATGTGCAGATATTATTTTGTACCTGATACTGTTTGAACTTTTACAATCAAAACTCTTGCTTCTGTTTGTAGAAGAGTTTAGTTACCTTAGGTTGGGAGTGCCAGAACTGGTTGCAACCCAAATGCTAACTTTGTACTGAAAGAATGGTGCTGCCGATTCCCTCTCCAGTTGATGATATAGTTATTGAAGATGATTCTCTACAGGGAGTGACTTTGCAGTCATCTTTCAGCAGTACTATTTCATGGCAGAATAATTATCTGCACAATACCATGCAAAAAAAAAAAAGTTCTGTTTCCTTTAGTTTTGGTCAATCTATACTGGAAGTCATTTTCAGCTAAGATTTGAGTAATGCTCTTTAAAGCTTTTTTAACTTCAAATGTTAATGTACGTAATGAAGCACTGAAGAAAATTGTATGGAAAATGTGTAATCCATCTTTTAGCTCTTTTGTTTTTATATATGATAATCTTTCTTCAGTGGTAACCAGCTGTGTGGATTCTACAGTGGAAGCTTAAACTGCACATACAAACAATGTGCAGTGTCCTCTTCAGGAAGCTATACACTGAGAAATATACTGGCTTGAGGTGTCTTTCTAAGTCAAGATGCTCTGATGATCGATTATCTGTAAAGAACCTAAGTTTTCTTGAACTTCTGTAGTACACTGCACTTGTACTGCAGTGTAATGCTAATCCTTGCAGCAAGGCATATTTGACTTAGTGAATTTAAAGTACAGCAGGCAGAGAGGTATAGCTAACAAGTGTTTCCATCTGTTTACCAGAAATCATTGGCATCTGCAAAATATAGATATGAAATGGCAGTATGTATGTGTATGTAAGATTATGTAACTAACACCAGGTATCAGTCTTAAAATATAATTCACTAAGCATTCTATACAGTAATGGGACTTATTTTAAAGTGAGCAAATGTAATTTGATCTAAAGATGTGGTATAGTTACCCTACACACATTTTTCCATTTCTGTGCTTGTGAAGATGGTGGTTTGTCATTCTTTTACAGTTAGCGCATTCTAAAATTTCTTACAAGTATTGAAGCACTTGGGATACTTGCTAATCTTACTGATAAGTTGGTCTTTGAAGTATGTTTACTCTCTAACATTTTATCACCATTCTTATTTGGTTGTGAGATTAGAATGGAAGGCAACATAAGCAGACTTAGGCTCATATGACGTGTTCCATATTTTCTGAGAAAGTGGATGCTTTACGATCAATGAGATTATACCAGATTCTTAAGCATGCTGAGGAGATTTAATATATGCATTAATTAATACAATTAAAAGACTTGAACTTTGTGTTAACACAGTTCTGAAACTTAGATGCAGGTGGATACAAAATCAAATGAAGTTGTGCATTTAAAACAACCTCTTTCAATTCAGTGTAACAGTAATAAAACCTTGTTTGATGATGATACAGTTCTTGGTCTTAAAAATCTCAAGAATGAAGAATATTACATAGAATCACATGCAAATTTTCCCTCTGCATATACTCTGATGTATAACTGTGTCTTAGGAACTTTGTCCACCCAAATACTTTCCTGTATGCTCCCAGCAAGCTGTGCAATGATTCGATTGGGTCTTGGTATTGTGGCTGATCTTTTTAAGTGGTATCCATAATCCTTCTTTGTTTTATGCTTGTGTAGTTTGAGTACAGCAATTTGACAACTGTTTACCTCAGCACCTTAATTGGGGGAAAAACAGCTAATAGAAAGTATGGTAATAACACAGGCTGCAACATAATATTATTTTTCTCAGTGTCTTGTGTACTTAAGTACCCTGCTGCCTGAAGGAAGCTCAAATATACAATATGCATGTTAATATTTCCTTGTTTTTTCTTAAAGGACCGTCGCTTTAATGATGAGATTGACAAACTGACTGGATACAAGACAAAGTCACTTCTGTGCATGCCCATAAGAAATAGTGATGGAGAGATTATTGGTGTGGCACAAGCAATAAATAAGACTCCTGGAGGTGCCCCATTTTCTGATGACGATGAAAAAGTAAGACTGCCTTCTTCTGTTTTCATTTATGTAGCCTGACAGACTCTTCTTAGGAGTACTTACTGCAGATATTATGAATAGAAGACTTATTCTTTAATATAGACTCTGTAATTAAGCTGTAATTAGTTAATTTCTCAGGTACGACAATGCTGCAGCATTTTATGTACAGTTTATTTCCTTTTTTTACCTATTAGAGTGGAGGGAAGAGCTGGTGTTAGTACTTTGTTCAGTTTGTATCTTGACAAGTTTTTATCACTCAATGTTATATTAAAAACTCCTACTGGTCTGTTTTCTTATGCTTTCTTAGCTTTTTAAAAAAAATCTGAGTTAATGTCTTAGAAAATTAGCTGTAAAGCAGAAAAGCTGATACATGTATCAGTTGTAAGTCTCATGAAACACTATTATTGCTTTGTTCTCACAGCTTTTTTTTTTTTCTCCCAAATCTTTAGCCCTCAATTTTAGCTTCCTTTTTTGGCCTGAAATCTATTACTTATGTTTGAAAACCCCTGTTCATGTATGGGTGTCTTTCTATATCGACCCTTCATGACAGTCTGTTTCATACAGGTTAAGTTCTTTGTAGATTTTAACTTGCAGTACAGAAGCTAGAGTTTCAGAAACCTATTCTCTAGTAAATTTAGAAGCTGTGAAATTAAGGGTTTTGCCATGGGGTAGCTCAGAGAAACCTTAAGATATTAAATTGCATTAAGAAGGAAAGACTAAGAACATTAGTACTGACGTATTCTTTATAGATGTTAATGCATATGCCTCCCCCACTGTAGCAATAATATCTTGAGTAGCTTCTGTTTTAAGTTAGGTAACTTCAATTAAAAATAAACATGAAGAAGAAATTGTATCACCAATAAATGAGATGTTAGATGCTGATTCAGAATGAAATTGAGTTGGTAGAGGCTGTTGCTTTACGTTCAGATGACTTGTCAGTCTGTAACTATTTTTATAAAGATCAGGTGCACTTGGGAACTTAATGCCATTAAGGTATGGAGAGCAGCCTTTTGTGTTAATGATGTTTAAGTGCTTAATATAAAACTGTATAAAATATAAATAAAAAATATAAAAAGCTGTAGCATAAAGCATACATCTGTTCTGTAAATGCAAGAGACCTTGCCTATTAAACTTCAGCTTAACACTTCATAGATTTTGTTAGACTTCTCATGCAATCACTAATGGGAATACTTCAGTGTTAACCTCTAAATAAAATCTTTGAAAGAATTTTTTTTTGTTGAAGCAATAGTTTTTTTAAATATGAACACTCGAAGTATTTGGAGAAAATTAGAACAAATAGAGTTTTCTGTTTGTCAAGCAAATATTCTGTGATGATAAACTAGCTGTGGTTTTCTTGTTCATATGTTGGCTTTCCTTTTTATAGAAAAAATCTGTAGCAATAAGCTTATAAGAAAACTATCACAGAGAAAATCCTAAGCTTGCCTCACTTAAGATCATCACCTCCCCTGAACGTTCTCCATAGGATATATGCCTGTAGCATATATGCTAACTTTATTTTAGGGGATGTTACGTTTACCCCTTTATGCTATCATAAAGCATAGGAGACTTTCAAATCCCTATCAAAGGATAAACAATTAATTTCTTCTTTCTGTCCTCTTCATTAAGATATATCTGGAGAGTAAAGGAAGTTCGAGTAGCAACAAGGAGGATTTTTGAATTAAAATTAGGGAAAATGGGAAATAATACTACTTAAGTCAGGGTATCTGCACCTGTGTGAAGGGAGAATGTGAATGAAGCCAAAAAATGACTGGAAAGAAGGGTAGTCAGCAAGCTGTGCAACAGTTCTATTCAGGAAAGAGAAATGGAGTATCCTTCAAGAATGTATGAAACAACACACACTTCTGTTGGTACATTAGTATAGTGTTGGATCTATTTTTCTGTAGAAGCGTAGGTAGATATGGACTTTGCCCCTGAAACTTACTTAAGCTGACTCAAAAGCAGTGAATACTTGACGGAAAGCCATTGTTGGTGTATTATTATATGTTGACATTCCTGTGCTATGACAAAGTAGAGGTGTTAAGCAATGCCTGTTGGAAAGAGAAAATTCTGCCTCATTGGTTCATTGCAGTAGATGGGAATAATGTTTAGAATCAATACAATATGACATAAATAAAGTGTCTTAAAGCTAAACTAACCTTGGTTTTTCAAAGCTGCGAAACATAGTACAAATCAAACTCATTTTCTGTAGAAAGCATAGGAATGTATTTATGTACTCCTTTAATTTGTTATTAAATGGCTATTTTTACTTGTGTTATATATATGGCAATACATTTAGGTCATAGTATAGAGCCATTTCATAGTTTTTTGAAGCAGTGGTTTGAGGGTATGAATCTTCACATGACTGATGTCTGTTAATAGTTTCATACTCTGATTTGTTGTGTAGTGGGAGTAATTCAAAATGGATGGTCTTCTCTGAAATTGCATTACACCAAGGAACGTTTTGTTATCCAGCTAGGAAAATCCTTGCCAAGTGAAATACAACGAAGTGAATACACAGTAGTTGAGAGTGCAAAGAAGACTTAATCATTCTTATACCTTCTATTAGTTATCAGATATCTTTTTATTGAAACAACTATGAGCAAATATTTTAGATTTAACATAGCACTTTCTTGATGCTAAGTAGGTATCTTCAAGCAATTATTCAAAACAGTGCACACTTGCACATGAAGAGTCAGCTTTATTCCTATGTACTGCTATATGCTTTGGACACTTTTCCTAAATCTGTTTCAACATTTTGTTCTGATCTGTTCTGCTCTTGAGCTGATTGCTAACTTTTAGTTGAAGGGCAGATTCTCATTGATCTAGCCATTTGGATCAGAGTTGAAAGATTAGGTTTATACCTGGATAGTAATATTCTTATTGAAAGTGCATTCAACAAGTGAAGGGGAGTGAAGTATAAATTAGGCTAACGAGATGAATGCTTATGGTATGGCAGACAATTCAGGTAGGTCAGCTACTCCATTATTCTGAGGTACTATGTGTGAGCTTTATATTATTTTTACTGAAGCTAAGTAACTGGGGCTACCATTCACACAAACACAAGTATTTTTCTAAAACACAAAAAGTATTTATTAGAGCAATATTTATTGCAGTATATGTGTTTAATGTGCTGAGCAACAAGAAAAGAATCGTTGTCTTTATCTGTATAAACCATTCTAGTACCACATTAAGGTAATTTTGCTCTTGTGAGAATTTTTTTCCATGAAAATTATTTCTGCAACAGATCTGTAAAATGGATGGTGCTGTACATACAATATAAGCTAGAATGGGTAGTCAAATGCAAATTCAAGTACTAAAATTAGACTTTTCCTGAATGGGCGTTTCTGTACTTGTTTAGTATACCTTGTTCCTGTATAAAGTATCATGTTTGAAGTGCTGCCTTTATATTGTATACATTTCATCTTAGAATATTCAAATACCATACATTCAACTGGCAAAACTGTGATGTCAACTGTGTATTGCATAAGCACGTTAATATAATATTTGATGTTAGTACTGAAGTGGTGGTGTTTGGTTTCCATTCAGAGGTTACTAAAGACTTTTCATCAGCAAGTTTCTTTTAACTTAATTGCCATCTTTATTTTTTTCTAGTAATTTACACTATTGTTACAGTTAGAAACAAATATGTTTCTAATAATTCTTCAGTAATATATTAAATGGGTTCTCAAATGTACTGTTTAAGGGAAAGATAAGTGAGAAGGTGAAGATTACTGTGGTCTGTAGCAAGTCTAGGGTTGGTTGTGGTTTGGTAGCCTGTGTGCTGTTTTTGGTTACGGTTTTTGTTGGTGTGGGTTTTTTTTGGTGGATCTGTGCTCTTAAGTTTTTTTTTTCCTCACTAGTAACCTAGAAAATATGATATACCTCTGGGAAACCAAGAAATACGCTTCCAGGAGAATGTCTTGCAGGTTTAGTGAATGCTTTTTTTAATGACTATATCAGAGGAGGTGATTGTAAGGAAAGGGTGCAAGAGAGAACTAGAGTGGAAAAAAAGACCTGAAAAATGTTTTCAAAACAACGAAAGGAAAATCTGCCTGGGTGTTAAGGTGCTTTGTGTAGTAAAGTCTGATAACTAGCTAGCAAACAAACTCCATTTTATGTTGATGTTACAATTTCTGACAAATAGCAACTTCAGAATAATTATAAAATGAGACTGTAATAAACTGACCCTTACCTCCAGGCCCTTTCAAACAAATTTCAGTATCTCTACGTATGACTTCTGTTAGAAGTGTCTTTTTATACTCACTATTATGTGAAGCAATTAATTTTATCTTTTTTTACAAAGCTACTAGACTATTGTATAATAAAATGTCACTTGGGGGCACTAGTGCCTTGAGTCGATAGAAAACAAAGAATAATGTTTTCAATTACAATTAAGTAGATACTAGCATCACTTCATGTATTTTTAGTTATTTTTTTTTGGAATTTAGAGCAAATAAAATATTTAAGATTTGGGGAGTTTTGAATGCTCCCAAGCTGTAACCAAGTTTATGTTTTGCAATATGTAAAGTAGTAGAGTGTTAGATTTCCAAGCTTTTGTAATTCTTTTTCATGGCAGACTTTCAGGTTTTTCTTCTGTATCTCTGGCCATGGTGTTTATATCACTGCTAAGTTAGTTTTCTGCATGTAATGGTTGCTTCCAATTGCTAAAGAAACTGTTTCCTTTTGATATAAAGGGTGATCCAACTGTTTCATTGTTTTGAGCTAAATTAGATCTGACAAATTGCTGCATGGGTTTTACTTTCTCAGCATCAGTGACTTGGTCAGCCAGAATGATGTAGAGATTTCTGTTTTGGTATAGGCGATTACAAAAGTATTGTTTAACTTAGCAGTCATCACCTTACACTGTGATTTGTTGGTAACTTTTAAAAATAAAATAACTGATATTCTTCAGTGTATTTTTCTTCCAAGAGTGGACGTCAGTTCATCTGGAAGGCTTAAAAACAAACCACCAAAACCTTAAGAGTGCAGCCTGTGTGTTGCTAGCGCTGTCTTGGAGAGACATGAGATGCTTCAGTATTTGTGCTATTTGTCATGTGTTGCAGGACAAGTGAGGAAACTACCTTGCAAAAGCCTGACAGTCTGTGATTTAGAAAATTGTACACACTTCATAGTCTCCTGAGGTGTGGTGTCAAAACAAATCTAATCCTCTATCAGAGGCTTAACAAGTGGCATCATTAACTTCACCGTCCCTTTTCCTGGTGTCCCTTTCCACTTAGTCTCTGGCATTCTCCTAGCCTAAAGGAAGTGAATCAGCTGCAGGTATATTACACAGGATCAGCTAGAGTTCAGTTTTGCTTGATTTAGAGAGAGACTATCTTGAATGCAGTGAGATCCCATTTTTCCAGCTCCCTCCCAGGAAGGATTTGGTTGTCTGTGCTCTATGAATGGTTCTATTAAGAGCAAGATAGCCACACTCTAGGGTTCAGCTAGAGAACTTTGTGGTTTGGAGTACCTTAAGATATGGCTCTATCATTTCTATTTCTTGCATTTCTAATAACAGCCCTAGTGAGTCTAAATTGCCCAATTTAATATGCTCCTCTAGTTCATATCAGCTAAGGCCTAAATACGTTCTAAACTGGGATTACTGTAATGATGAATGATTTGTAGAGATTTTGCTATACCTGCTAATTTTCCTTTTGTGAATTTTTGTATGATGGGCTTAGAGTCATGCTGGGACAGTTATCTCTAATTCAGGTGTTACTGCCTCGTTACCTTGTGGAAGTAATAAGCAGTAAATAAAAGTATCAGGAGGAGTGGTTCAGAGCATGCTAACATCTGACTGTTGTGAAAATCATGCATCCAGCTCTGAATCTGAAGAATGTGTGAGAAGGTCATTGAAAATTACTTTGGGTGCATTAGAATGGCACAAGAGAAACAAATTAGGTAAATAATCTTTTTGCATATTTTATATATTTCATTATGTGATAATACTGGCCTTGAATGCTCCCACTATCCTCTACCTTGCTTCTTTGATAAATCTGCACAGCAGTGTGGCTTTAAAATCTATTATTTAAAATTGGCATAATTCTCAAAGATATCTCATGGGACTGCATGCCATTGCATCCAAATACAAGAAATGAATTTGCTGAAAGAGGGCAGAAATTAACAAAGACACTTGAAGGATGAAGGTGCTGAAGCACTACAACTATCTGGGAAAACTAATGGTCTATTAGGCACTATTCTTGAAAGTACTTGCTTCACAAATGTAAATTAAAATAAATCACAGTAACTGAATTCTCTTGCTGGGGGAGTTTAAAGCAATTTGTCACTAGAATATTGGTTTTATCAGGACATGCTCACATCACTGCTTTGCAAACAACAGTGCCAAGCAACTGCAGTGACAAATAGTTCAGTGGGCTTGTTTCAGTCTTGTGGACATTCAGTCATAACTTCAAGTTATGGAGGATGCTTAAATTGTTTTCAATTACAGAACACTAAATGTGCTTTAACTTATGTCTCAGTATCTGTTTTGAAAACTTTTAATTCAAATATTAACTGCCAATCTCACATCTGAGGAGTGGAGGTAAGTTTAACATGTCTTACAATGGTATTTTAGTGAAATAGCATCTCTCAAATATATGCATCTTTCTAAGTTTAGGGGCTACTTTGTGTTTGTAGTATGTAGTACACTGAGTCCTTGATACCTGTTTGATGCTTTTAGATGCTTCCATGAATCAAATACCTTCAGATCTGACATCTGGAAGGACTTTTCTACTGAACAGCTCAGTGTTTCATTTATTTTATTTCTTTGTGGGGGCTGATGTTCTCTGCTTGTATTCAATGAGTGTGGGGAAGGTGTCTGGATTCTACACATAGTTGTCAGTGGGAGTCTGAACCCATTTGCTCTTCCTGTATTACTTGTGTCTTCCTACATAACTTAAACAGAGAGATTTGGACAAATAAGTGCTTTCTTCTGTAAACCTAGACTGTGATTTGGTTAATGTATTTTGTAACATTTGATTTGGAGCCCAACACAAAGCTCAATAAACTAAATGGAAGAATCTCTGCTGACTTCATGGGCTTTTAAACCCTTTGAACCTCTGTCCATTTAGGAATATTTCACAAAATGCAGATCCTTATTCTATGGAGCTTAAATTAATCTAAGTCAGAGCACTAATGAAATAAGCTGAGGACAGTTATTTTCTCTATCTTTCCCTTCCACTGGATGCAGAAGAGGCTCCTGCACTGAATGCAGTTTCTGCTCTTGATCAGACAAGCTTTTTGATTTGCTAGACATTGGCGGGGGAGAAGAAAAAAGTTTAATTTCATGAACACTCATTAGAGAGTCAGGCAACAAATCCTGACAAAACAGAAGTTAGTGCCTCTCAAGTTAGGTTGTTCTTCGTGGGTTTTTCAGTTAATTTTGATGTGACTTCAGACTCTAGACAGCTGATAAAACTTCAGGGGAGGGGTATGTGATCTGATGTAGAAATGTTAGTTGGTCCTGGAAATCGACCGATACAGAGAGTGAAACCAATATTTGTTGGCTGCTTGTTGTGAAACAAATCTGGTGAGAGCACAGAGGAACCCTGTATGTGTTTCTTTCCTAACACTTTAAACAGAAAACCCAGAAGCTAAGAGTTGTGTGGGTTTGATCATAATCTTCAGATGCTTCAGGAACTATGTGTGATGTTTTTGTATTCACCAACTATTAATTTAATTTTTCTTTACAAACAGTATATTATAGCTTTCACTGGTTTAAAAAATGCTTCTAATACTAAAGCAACTGAGTCAGTTTTGCCTGGTTCATCTCTTGGTAGAAAGGATATGTGGCAGCTCATTAGACAAACCTTGTTTGCTTCAAGCAAAACTTGTATTGGGAGAAACTTGTATTGGAACATGGTTACAGAAGCATGTAAAAGAACCTTTCTAGTCCACAGCTAGTGAAGACCTCAATTCTAACAATTACTTGAGATGTGCCCTGTTGGCTGAATGGGAGTGCCTCATCCCTAGTGAAGTGCTTTTTCTGAACTTGTCAGTCTATTCAGTTCTCCATAACTGTTCTTCATGATAACTTCAGGGATTTTTAAGCTTTTAGAAAATAGCATTTCACATCTCCTGAGAATAACTTATTTCACTCTGCTTCAGAAAAGGTGTTTGTACAGCAGTTCTTGCCATCAAAAGTATTTCCTGTTAGAATAGTGATATCGAGCCTGTCTGTAACTATAGATTACATGATAAGATATTGAAAACTGCTTAGCAAATCATTTTGCTAAAAATAAAATCTACCTCTGTCCTTAAGCCTGCTACTACAGGCTTCCTAAGAATTATGGATAATATTCTGTCATTCTGGCACTGACTGGTATGTTCTTGGGCAAATCGCTTAGCAGGCTCTCAAATAATAAAAGTGGTATTGGGTGTTTCCACGCTTAAAATTTATCAGATTTTTCATTTTAAGTATTCTCACCTGAGAAAAAGGAATTGATTTTTTTTTTTTTCCCCCCTCCTCTTGTTAAGCTCAGCCACAGCTTTTAAAATTAGCTGAATGTATTTCTTACATGCAGCAGCTGTAGTCTGGACAGATCTGGCTAGAAAACACAAAATTGCAAAAAAAATACATGTGCTCAGCTTTATATATCAATGTAAATTGTGCTTAACTGGTTTGTGAATGTATAGCGAATCTAAAATTGTTGGACTCCTGGGTGTATATCAAAAGGAAGAACTCAGTCCTCCTCACTGTCTTTGTTACTGCTAGCTGGAGAAACTGAAGTTTGCAGATCCAGCATTTGGAGCATGTAAGCAACAATATGGAGCACACAGGAATGTATTGTCTCTGTATATAGAAAATTAACTCTGTGGCCATAAAGTGAGTAAAATTCTTGTCATCTTCTTTGAAAGAAACATAAAAGATATGTGAAAAGATTGACTAACTCAGTGAACTTTCTGTCAGCTGTTCAAAGAAAAGTGCCTTGAATGAGGCAAGCATTGGGTGAAAATCCTCTTGCATACTCCTATTTTTCATGGGTTACCAGATGTGGTATCTTGAATTCATTACCAACCCAAGGAATTTCCAATTACAAATTTATTAGGGCATTTCTTGAAGTAAGTTAAATCACAGAATGGCCAGGGTTGGAAGGGACCTCAAGGATCTGAATCTCCAACCCCCCTGCCACATGCAGGGCCACCAATCTCCTCATTTAATACTAGACCAGGCTGCTGAGGGTCTCATCCAGTCTGGCCTTGAACACCTCCAGGGATGGGGCATCCACAATCTCTCTGGGCAGCCTGTTACAGCACCTCACCACTCTCATAGTAAAGAACTTCACCAAACATCCAACCTAAATCTTCCCTCCCTCAACTTAAAACCATTTTCCCTTGTCCTGCAGTTGTCAACCTTTTCAAAGAGTTGATTCAGCTGAACTGTTAGCTTTCAAAAACTTCCTACACGTTGAGTGAAGAATCCCTATCTGATGTTCATTAAGTTTGTGTTATTCCTCCTTGCTTTGCTTTTAGCTAACATAGGGAAGAGCTGCTTCCTATTCATTTTCATGCCAGTTGTTTTTTGCTAAAGAATCTTTAGTCTTGAAAAGCTGTGAAGTTGCCACCTGGAGCAGCTCCTCCAGGCAGTGAACTGTTTGCTTTGGCAGGAGTGATGTCTGCTCCGAAGTCCTGGGCAGGGCTTCGAGTCTGCTGTGATAAGTCAGCACTTCCCTATCTGGAGAAGCAGGAATGATTTGAACCACTTTTCTGTGTGCTGTAGCCAGATAAAGAAAAATGATGTTTTTGTTTTTTTTTCCTGCTGTTCTAAAACTAACTGTCAGGTATGCCCAGGTTTTGAGAGCTAGGGTAGATATTTGCTGTGTATTGGCATTTTCATGCCCCTGCATCACAGGAATATAAGAGGCTTTGTTAGGTATCCAACCTGATTGGTTGTCTTTGACTGTTAATTTTGGCAAAAAGGTTCTAAAGCATTCTGAATCATGGTGGGTATTGGAAAGTATCCTATTATAAATTAAAAAAAAAAACCTTAGAACAAAGCATAAAAAATGTCAGGCCACCAGTGAAAGTTAGTCAACAAAACTGATGATTACTTGTTGCTAAGTGGAGCAGATTACACCTTTCCTGCCCTGCTGGCAAATGCTAGAGTTAATCCACGTTATGACAGTTTCTTTTTATGACAGTCAGAACGATTGTTGGTGCTATCAGAGATGTATATTGTTTAAAATCATGAAGCAGTGATCAGATTTCAGTAGGAAAATTGTGCAGTACACTTAAGTAGCCTTTATCAGGGTAAGCAAACTTTATGAAAATATTTCCGGTGAACAGCATAGTGGTACTGGCTGGGGTGCTAGTAAGTGCTAGGGGTGTAAAAATGGACCAGCAGTATTTTGCTATGCTGGTGTCCTGGTTACAAGGCAAATTCAAGGATAATTGCTCTTGGCATGGTAATAGTTCACTGGTGTTATGGTGTGCTTTCTCACCAAGAGATGAGTGGAAATGCCTTGGAGCCATGGGATGGGATGTGATGCATAAGGCCGTGTGGTCCAAATGGAGGCAAGTGTGGAGTGGTGACAGACTTGTGGAGGGCTGAGACCTGAGGATGTCCTAGCGACTGTTTTCTCAGTCTAAAATTTGTGGTGAATTTATATTGCAGTAGGGTGGTGAAGAGACAAGTGGTGGACCCTATGGAAATTGTCCCTCTTTGCTGGTGCTGTGATAACATTGACTTTACGTGGGAAATTCCTTTTGATATAAGTAAGGATTGTGTGGTGAATGTTGATGAATGTGTATTCATCAGCGTGTGAATGTTTATTCCTCAGTGTCAATGGGATGTCCTCTAAGACAGTGGGGCCATGTATTGCAGTCTGAGTTGGAACAGTCCTAAAGACTAGTCCTAAGGAGCAGGGATGTTGTGAGTTGATCCTGCTTCCTACTAAAAAGAAGAGGTTTTGAAAGAACCAAGGTTTGTTACCATAAACACAATCTGAATTTTCCTTTTGTCATGCTCAGTGGAAAACATGACTAGTGAGGGCTATATATTTACTTTTGTGCCTGAATCACAAAGGTTTGTTAACTGCAGTACCCAGGGGTTGCAGGGCTTCTCCTTTAGTTCAAGGCATAGAATAATGAGCTTTTAATCCTGTATGTCCAGAAGTATCAACAGCAGCTCAGGTCAGATGTGCACGGTGCTGAAACATAGCTGTAGTTATACTGCTATTGCAAGAAATGGTAAAGTCTGGTCTCTGAAATAGTGTTGAATAATTTTGAACTTCAGAAAGTTGGAAAACTTGTCTGTAACAGCTGAAGTCTGCCCACAGAAGTATTAAACTGGCAGGCTGGCAAGGAGCTTCTCACCAACAAATCAAGGAATTGAATATTGCATCTAATGGAAAATTTGGAACAATATGCAATATAGAGACTATTTTTCCTTTATAAGCAGAAAGATGTTCTGGTTTTTGTGATCTCATGAACATCTGACAAAACCCAGTCACTAAGTGATAAGCTCAATAGTTGATGCCAGCCTGAGCTGTTCATACACAGATAAATCTTGTATTTTTCTGAAGCAGATCTTGAGAAATCACTGTAAGCAAGGAGCAGAGGCCATTCATGTGAGATGTGCCAACACCTGATAAATTATCACAACCTGTAGAAATGGAGGCTCTAGCTCATTCCATGCATTCAGTTCTTGGGAGGTTTGAAGTTGCTGCATTGGTGCTTACATTTTGAAGAACGAACACTAATTTGGGGTGGTTTTTTCAAGCTGTTGCAGTTTCTGCATTACTAAAAAAAAAAGTTCTGTTCCTAGAGGAAAAAATAATAGAGTAGTAAGAAATTTACTTTGTAAGCATGTATACTGTGAAGTAGGCAGAATTTAGCATGTATTAATCGATTAAACACTTTTTCCACTCAGATTATTGAATGATTGTCTACTTCACTGATGTAATTCTGAATTAGTACATCCTGAATATTAAGAAAAAATACTTCAATTATTGTTTCATCATGTACCTACACTTTTTTTCTAATGATAATTGAACTTGAGATGAATAACTTGGATTGTAATTTAATTTATTCTAATTTGTACGGCCTTCTGTTTTGCTTCTGCTGTCAGTTTTGTGGATTTTATGAGAATAGATATGACAAGTCACACTAAGATCTATTTTTGCTTATATAAAAAAAATTAATGTAGATGTTAGATGCCTGCAGTACCATGTGATGTTGAAGTTAGAAAAATCTAACTCTTAAATATTCGGCAGATACAGTTTTAATTAAACTGCTGGGAGTTGGGATATATGTGGCTGGATGCATGAATGTCACATATTGGGAGTAGCCTGATCTCTCTATGGTTTTGTGGGTGGTGGGGAGCCCTGCTATTCTGCTTTTTAGCTTATGTATCACTCTCTTTCAATTTCTCCTGCAACAGCTGTGTATCATCCTTTTTTGATCAGTGTCTTAACTTTATACTATATATAAAGCCTGTTTTCCCTCAGTGCTTTCCATTTTCTGTTATCCTGTTGCTACGGCTTGGCTTCTGTCTGTTTTTTTTACTATGTTTTTCACAGATGTGTGCACTTGTGAAAGGGGTGTAGGGTTCTTGAAAAACTTGCTGTTTGCCAAAGTTCAGCATGTATCACTTTGTACTCAGATGCTGAAACACGCTGGTGGCTGGTGAGGTCATTCTATAAAATCTTTTGATGTTACAAAACCTGTGTGTGCTCAGAGAACTGTTAGATATCAGACTGTGAAAATTGCTACTGGAGGTTATCACAACCTGGCACTGCTTAAAAAATAAAAATGAAAAGCTAAGAGTATGTGGGAAATGTGGAAGTAGTACCTATATTTTGCCAACACAAAGCAGAGTACTTTAAGTCAGATCAAAAGAATTACAGGTCATTTGTTAAAAGCGAAAAACAGGATCCTGAAGATGCAAACAATTTTGACCTTAGCAGTAATGAAGAGTATGTGTAACTGCATCTCTAGTGTAGGTAGGCAGCACAGGATGGAAGGTTGTTGTCTTGCCAGTGTGGTTGGTATTTCCTAGAACATGCAGGGGAAAAAAATGTAATGGGGGTGGAGAGATTAGCAATGATGTCAATTGACTTTAGTACTTAAGGAAATACTGGTTATCAAAAAAGTGCCTTGAAATCATAGACAAAGGTACAGGGAGTTTAGTAATGTTTGCTTTTGTGCCTATTTTAAAGGGTTCCATTGGTGATAATTTCAGTCTTGGAAATACTTGGAAATGAGGTTAGGATACAAATGTATATTTACCACTTTTTTCTTCATCATGTTTTACTCAGCACTAACACTTTCAGAAAACATTTCTTATGATGCTGAGTGCAAAAATGCTTCAGGGCAGTTGATTCTCTGAAGTTGAGTGATAGCAAACTTCTAACGCATCCTGGTTTCTGACCTTTACTCAACTCAAGGTAACTGCAACAAGACAAGTGGCAAAAATGTTTCATGCAAGTATATGAAATTCTGTAGGAAGTTGCCTTTTCATTTTGTCTTTCTGTATGTGGCTGTCAGCTTTGGTTACTAGAATGCTGATACCTTCTCTGGAGTCTTTTTTTTTTTTTTTAGATGAGAAGACCACCTGCACTAGGCTAAATTAGATATAAGGAAGGGGAAAAAAAAAACAACAAAATCTGTGCATGATTAAATAGTTCAGCAATCAGAGATATTTTCCTAAGTTATGTTATGTGTTAAGGAGCGAAATAATAAACATCAGTAGTTTTGTTATGAAAGCCAAAAGGTGTTCTTAAGTCTTAAATGTTCAAACAAGTAATACTGTTTACAAAATACTACTGATAATGTACTTGCTTTTCAGGTAGAAATTGAAAGAGTGGTAGTTTATTCTGTGTTTCTTAACTTCTGGTCTATTGCTATTAATCTCACTGTATTTCCTCTTGCACAAGATTGCTGCAAGGAGATTCTGAAGGTAACACTGTGCTTGGATGTAATCACTATGTCCATATGGGAGTCTGTGCCTGTTCTTGAATAGTAGAAAATGCTTCATGCAAAATGTGCTCTAGATAAAATTCACCAACCAAGCAAAACACTGAGTCCAGGGTTTGAGTCTTGGAGTTGATTTAACTGTGGTGACACTTGGAGGTGGTAAGGCTTCATTTGAAGGCAGTGCAGCTCTTCTTCAAGTGTTCACTTGGATGCAAGTTCCAAGCCAAACCCATAAATTAAGATAGGATCTTCTTTATTATTAACATGCATGACTCTTGGTCTGAAATAAACTACTGAATGTTTTGATTTCTCCTGAGCAAGTCACATGTGATACGTTGACATAAATGTTGACGTTCACTTTGGAGAATAACAGAAGTGGTAATTCTAATGAGAAAATTAAGTTTTATGGAGATGAAGTATCATCCTTTTTTTAGGTACATAATTTTTTTTTTTCGAAAGAGTGTATCTTGTTTTCATCTGTTAGCTTTTTGATGGTTGTGATGGGCACTGTACAAACAGTGAGCAGGAGGCAACTGCTTATCCAAAGAGAGGATAAGGGAGTAGTTAAAAAAAAAAAAAAGCCTGGATGTCACAAACATGTCTGCTAGACCTTTTAGTAGGCTTCAGAAGTCCTTCTGTATAGTTTGTGGGAGTTGAATTTTTGATTTTTTTTAAAAATTTTTCAGATGAAGGAAGGCCACGCAAATGTCAAGAGAACTAAAAAATCATATAAAAGTGAGAAACTGTAAAAGTGGCAGACACTTCAGCTCTAGAACTAGACTGACTTAACAGAACTAGACTAGGGTTGCAGATCAGGCTGGCTTATGTAATCACAAAGTAGAACCGTAAGGTCACAAGGTTGATTTTTATCTCCAACAAGGACAAAATGACAATGTATTTTCATTGATGCTGTTGTGTATTAATGATTAAAATAGTCTAGAAAGGTCTGACACTGTGCTCACATTTCCTTGTCAAATGTATCAAAAGCATACTGTGTGTGTTCCTTACATTTTAGTGCATCGAAAGGATATTATATTGTTTTGATGGATGTTCTGTATTACACAGTTAATCCCTTCATGAAGTTATCTTAAAGTCAGTTCTTTGGAATCCTTTTTCCTGTAGCAAGTTCTCTAATTTTTTGTTCTCAGCTCGTATATTTGGTTTGGTGTACTTGAACAAAGGTTTCTTCACTCTTGTTGGTGTACCGTCTACTTAACTGTAGATATTAATGTGTGCTCAAGCATAGAGGAAAAAAGTTTTCATAATATAGAACTTTTTCCTGTGGAGGTGTGGGAATTCTTTTGGGTAGGAAGTTTTTTGTGACTTTGGACTTTTATAAAATTAGTGAAGGAAGTGAATAGTTACGTTTCTGTCAGATTGTTAATGAAGATGTAATAATTATTGCAGCTGTATTCAAGGTATCATGGAACCAAAAGTTATAAAATCGTCAGACTTACAGAGGGGAATGTGTTTTTTGAGGTGGCTGTTAACCTTGTAAAAATAGCCTATTTACTTAAAATTTCCATCTACTTCAGAGCATACCAACTCTAGGGTTTGGCTTAAATCTGCATCACGTAGCTGAGAATTCACTGTACGTGGCAGAATTGTTCTAAGAATAGCTTAGCCTGGAAGATATTTTAAATTTTCGAGATAACTTGTTAATCTGGAGGTAATCACAATCTTCAGTAGACATTAGAACAGTCAGATTTGGAAAATCCAATTTTTGCAGCTTCTTTAGGCTACCTTGTGCTTTGTACTACTGTCCTACCAGATAACGAATGTGTGCATTTCTGCTTTTCGCCTATAGGTGTCTCTTCTGGTATGACTTGTGGAAAAGGTGTCAGTGGTTTCCTGACATGAAAAATGAAATCCATCTTGTAATTTTCAGGGAGTACTCCATTACCAAGAAATGTGATTTGAGGGTTTTAATGCTGTTGAAATAGAACTCAAATTCTGTTTTGTATTATGTAATATACACAATCAATGGGGTCCAATAATATTAGCCAGTTGTATTAGCAGCTCTCAGAATGGGTAGCAGCCCACATCCAAAGAGCTCTCAGACACTTGGATTATAGATTTCCACACAGCTGGAAGAAAATTAATGTGTTCAGCAGGTAAAATCAAGGGACTTTTTATGCAAGATGACTCACACCATAAAATACAGAGATGATCACAACACTGTTCTTATTCATATCTAAAACAAGGAGAACTTTTCACTGGTTAATGGAAGATGCACACTATAAATGTGCTGTTGTCAAGTGTTGGGCTTAGACTTGTTAACATTAATAGCTTTAATCATTAGGCATTTCATTTTTTTTATAGCCATTTTTGAAGCTATTATGTTCCTTTACAGAACAGAAAGGACTGTCAGCAGATGTTCCCAAACTGACATGTGCTTGTTGACGTGCAAAACAGAGGTGTTCATATGGAACATGTCTGATTGCATTGAGAAGCTCTGTGGGCACGTACTAATGAGAAGTAACGTGACCCTGAGTAAAACAAGAAGGAAGATTTTTGTCTGAAGGCTAACTCAGAGGGAAATTGGTTTAAAGTGTGAGAATGAATGCTTTGCTTATATATAAAATAACTTTGCTTCAAAGCAGTGCCTACTCTATCCACTACTTCTGATGAAATCCAATTGCAGTCACAGTTGGGCTAAATGGACCAAAAGGGAGGCATGAGTGTTTACTTCTGTAAAAATAAATCTGTACCTGTTATCTCTGTTTAATTAGCTCCTGATGAGAAACAGCTCCTTTTCAGTGGAAACAGGTCTGTTCTCAACTCCTCATTTTGAAGAAAGCTATTCAAACATGTTGCTAGAAGCTGAAGAAGTGTCTGTGGGGTAGCTGTTCGTTATTTGATTTTTAACCTTCAGAAATCCAAAAATAAGCTGACTGGTTGCTGCCCTTTCACATTTCTTTCATGTTTATTTCACGTTCCCTAAATATTGGCTTGCTACTGCTATTTATGTAATGCAGCTCCTAATATCTGTTTTTATACAGTGTGTGGGAAGGGAAATATTTTATTTCTCTTGCAACTAAGGATTATTTACAAATGTAACTATATCACTTTTTTGGGGCAAGAATATAGTGGAGGCTGGAATACACCAGTAGGAAATGGATGTTTATATTCAAAATGAAGCTTCATGGGTGTTTGTGTTTAGTGCAGTTAGTCTCCTGGCTCTAGAGAGAACTCTTGTGGCTGTTTAGTTATGGTGGGAAGGATAGGATTTGTCTTAAACACATACTTGGAGGATGACTGAAAGTTTCAGTTTTCAGTGTGTGTTTGAGCTCTGCTCAATATGTGGAAACCACTGGTTTGTTTCCTTTGAGTTTCTGGCACTTTACCTAGCAGCTGTTACCATCTGAACATAGCATGTGTTGTCCTTACCCCCCAAGGAAACCTTAGAGATTTGTCACTCCTACTTTGTAGGAAAGTCCTTGAGGAAGGAAATCCTAATGCTGCTTCTCAGCTGCAAGGAGAAAAGGTCTAGCATTTCTTAAGCTGGAGGCTGTGATCCACAGGCTATAATTCCTGCTAGGTCACTAGCAGGAAATAACAATGCTTGTCTAGTGACTTGGCAGCTCCTCTGTACAGAATGAGTGGCGAAGAATAGAAATAGCTTACTGGGAGAACAGAAAAAATGCAGCATTCTTACTGATGACTATCAATGTGAAAGTTTTTAAGTTCTTCAGGTACATGGGAACAGAGGCAAAATATCTTCTTTATTGAAGACTGGAAAAAACATGTTTTCTGTATTCTGTGGTACTTTAGCTTCAACTTGAAAATTGTGCAGGTACATCTGTTAAGATGCAGTGGCTCACAGTAACCCTCCAGGCCAGTGTTAGAGCTGAAAAGAAACTACAACTGTTTCCTTCTTTGTGTCCTAGCCACAAAGAACTAAACCTGTCTTCTAGTAATAAGAGAAAATAACTGTGATATTGTCAAGGTTGTTGACTGAACTTTGGCAACACAAGCATAGCTCGCATGAGCTAAGCAAATTGTTAAATTGGGTGAAAAGAAATACTCCATTCTTTCTTTGAATCATTCAAAACCCAAAACAGAAGCTATGTGAGGTACAAATTTGCCCGTACATATTCTCAACAGAGTTGATTTAGCACAGCCATATTCTAGGCCAGCCTGTGATACTTGTTTCATTATTTATCTTCTATGATTGTGTGTACATGAACAACCAAACACTTCAATCGAAATAGTCACTTAACCATAAATATCAGCTTTGAAAGCAGTGGTCCTAGGAAGTTGAAATAGTAAAACAGCACCCGAACAAGTTAGTTACTACTTGTTATGTGTCCATATTGCTGTCAAATGATTTGGGCCATCTAACACTGAAGTTCATGTTCGTTTTTTTTTAATGCATTTTCTCGTAATATCATACGACCAACATGACGACATTTTAGTACAGCCCACGTAATGCTTTCTGCTGTTGAAGTATGAATGCTAAAGTATTTAAGATGTTATGATTATTTCTTGATTTTAATTGATTTATCAATATATCTTGATTTAATCGTGATTAGGCTGTGTGAAGTTGTACTTTTTTGACACTCTTGCCCTTGCTTACATTTTGTTATTTTGGATATTCATTTTTAAATGCAGGTGACATCAGTGTACTTGCACTTAAAATGTTTTCAAGTGCAGTAGTGAGATGGTCTTTCCAATGCTATCAGTGATTCTCTGGTAAATGTGGAGATGTGTGTTAAATGATGCACTGTATTGCTCTTCGTCCTGCTCAAGAGGCTACAAGATTTTCTTATTTTTGGGCCAACCAACCTAGTTTTCTGAAACACAGTACTACCATGAGGTGCAGAAAAGAGTTCATTCCAATACAGATGTTCAGAAAATATCAATTCTTCAAAGTTGGAGTTCTTCAAGTTGGAAGGGGCCCATAAGGATCACCGAGTCCAACTCCTGGCTCCACACAGGGCAACTCAAAAATCATACCATTTGACTAAGAGCATTGTCCAGACACTCCTTGAATTCCATCAAGCTCAGTGCCCTGCCCACTTTCATGGGGAACTATTCCCATACCCCACTACACATTTGAAGAACCTTTTCCTGATATCCAACCTGAACCTCCACTGTCACAACTTCAGGCTTTTTCCTGTTGTTTTATCACTGTTCACCAAAGAGAGGAGATGAATGGCTGCCCCTCTATTCTCCCTCCTGAAGAAGCTGCTTTTCTCTTCTCTGGGTTGAATAAACCAAGGGACTTCAGTTGTTCCTCATGCCTTCCCCTCTAGACCATTCACCATCTTTGTAGCCCTCTTTTGGACATTGTAATAGTCTTATGTCCTCTCTTGTACTGCAGCCCCCAAAACTGCACGTGGTACTTGAGGTGAGGCTACACCAGTGCAGTGTAGAGTGGAACAATTACTTCACTTGGCTGGTTAACAATGCCATGCTTGATGCACCTCAGGATATGGTTGACCTTCCTGGCTGCCTGAGCACACTGAGTCATTGCACTAAACCAGTCACAGGACTCTTTCCACTAGGTTTTGCTTCTGTCAGTGATGTCACAGCTCAGGAACTGAGCTGAGTATTCTAGCTCTTGCTTGTTCCACACGAACGTGTGATGGTGTGGAATCTTTTCAGTTGTGCTCTGTTGTACCCAGCACTTCACTGAGTAGACTGAAGGATCTCACTAACTTGCAACCCCTCTGCTTGCAGTAGTGCTAGCTAATAGTTTATTACCAGCAGTGTAGGTGTGTGCCAGCTGGGCTATTGCTCTCACTCCAAACCTTAGCATGCTGCCCTTTAGTTCATCTCTAGGGAGCACGGTTTTATCACCTTCCCCTTTCAAATCTAGTTTAAAGCAATCTTGATGGGCCCTGACAACTTCTGGAATAGAATACTTTTCCCTCTTGGAGACAGGTATACCCTACATTAATGGCAGACTAGGGTTGACTGGCTTGCCCTAGATAGCCCTCTGGAATTGATTTAGTGCAAGCCACTAGAAACTTGTAAAATCAGGCAGAGGACAAGAATAAAGTACAAGAAAGATTTCCTAACACACAGTTGGGTGACATAGAACAGCAAAAGTTGCATCTGTTTTTCTCATCTGTGGACTCAAGTGAAATAGATCATTGCATAAATTTAAAAAATTTGTTTATGTTTACATCTCCCTTTTTCTTCCTTGGTATAGTACTACTGAAATAATTAATATATATTTTGCTCTGTGATGTAGGTGTTAACAACACAGTCACAGCATGAAAATGTGAGTCATTGTTTATAATTTTTCTCATAGTACCTGCTGTGTGCTCATTGAGTGTACAGCTCGTTTCTGACACAGCAACACTACTATGTTTTGCAGAGTGAGCTGGGTGTGAGATGCTTAACCTCAGCAACTCTGCATTTCATTACAATGTCTTTTATTAGTGTGAGCTGAAATAGGAAGAATTTGGGGCACTGCAATGCCATTTGTGAGATAAAAGATCCTTTAATTTGGTTTTTTTTTTTTTAATAAAACTTCAACTGAAGACCACTGTAGAACCTAGTGTAATTGAACTTCTTCATCAGGAAAATATTACGTTTATAATTATTTTTGAGATCAGTACATGTGTGCAGTAAGAAGGTATTCTGCATCAATACATAATGTTTTGTGGGCATATGTAACTCTGAAATCTGGTTTTCTTTTGTTTTATATTCTTATATATATTCTTATTTATATTCTTGAAGTGCCTGTATATTTTTGAAGCGGTCTGACTTCTGAGGAGGGCAGCTATGTTTGCTAGCATTGGTTTAGTAATGGCTTCAAATATGATCCTATTTTAAGTTATTTTAAAACAAAATGTATTATCTGTGTTTCTTCTAAAATGAGCACATTTAGCTGAGGTGGTCGTTTATAGCATTTTTGCTAGCAAGCTGAGAAAGGGAAGATATAAAAGATTGCCCAAGTTCTTTTATGTAAGTACTTCTATATTAAAGATAGTAGGGAATATATCATAAATTCACAGTTGGAAGGGACCTTAAGAAAACATCTAGCTCCAACTGTCTTGCTGTGCACACCAACACAAAACCAGGTTTCTTAGAGCCTCATCCAACCTGGCCTTGAACACTTCCAGGGATGAGGAATCCACAGCTTCTGTGGACAACCTGTTCCAATGCCTCATCACCCTCTGAGTGAAAAATTTTAGCTTAATATCTAATCTGAATCTATCTTTGTTTAGTTTAACTAAACTAAACATTACTCCTTGTCCTGTAACTACGCTCTCTGATAGTTTTACTCTCCAGCTTTTTGTACTCCCCTTTGTGTACTGGAATGCTGTTGTAAAGTCTCCCTGGAGACTCCTTAAGGCTGATTACCCCAATTTCCTCAACCTATCTTCTTCATAGAAGAAGTTCTCCAGGTGATTCATACAAAATTGATTCAGTAAAAATAAAAGCATGAATACAGACTGGTCATGGCAGCAGATATAAAGTTAGAACTAGTCCTGTGCCATGGAGCTTCTGCTCTTCTATCAGGATGGATGTAGTCTCTGACTTCCAGCAAATTTGCATGGGGCTAAAGGTGGGTAGACGGGAAGGAAGGAGTGGTGATGCCAGTATTAAAAATAGCTAGTTGTTTCTATGTTAAGCCAGCAGCTCTAAGAAATGAGGTTGAAAAGATGGTGTTTTTGGGGTGTGGAAAGGTTGTTTGATGTTTTTTGTTTTAGAAGCTGCAGTCTGATTTATATTTGCTAATTAAAAATTATTTATTTTCAAGAAACCCTTAAGTAGAATAAACAAAAAAAAAAAAAAGAAAGAAAGCAGTAAGCTCTCTCCAGCAAAATGTATAAGGATGTGGAGCTTTTTAGTAGTCTGGATTTGATAGTACTGGCACCATCTATTGGTGTTTTTCAGTGAAATCACTTTATGTTTTGAGTTTAGTCTCTCAAACATCGTGAAATCCACAATCACATAGTTACTAATAAAATAAATGAAAATAGCCATTTACAGTGGAAAGTACTAGGAATAAATTTCATTTACCTACTTATGTGATATTTCCGGACAGCTGATAGGGTAGGATGTGGAATTCATGTGTTGTTTCTTGGAATATTTTAGTAGGCATATAAAATCTTTATTTTTTTAGTGGTAAATATTTTATCATTTAAAAAAAAATGAAAAAAATAAAATTAAAAAGGAAACAATAGCTAAATGAAAACTGGTTTTTCTCTAACGAGAGAGGGAATTGGAAATAAGAATTCTGAGAAAAGAATATAAAACAGTCTTAGAAAGTGAGTGTAAGGACAGCAACAGGATTGAATGCCTGTCTGGTGGAAATCTAAGCTGAGACTGATAGTTTCCTAGGCAGATAAAGTGACACAAAAATACTGAGTGTTGGGAGTGTATTTAAAATGTTATGAAAAAGGAATAGGAGAATGAAGGAGAATGAAGACAATGAAAGGAGAATGAAGTTGGGCAAATTTGCAGTGAGCTGAATTTGAATTTATCTTTGTACTTCTGCTGCAGTGCCACATAGCCATATGAAACAGATGTACAACACAGAGCACATCCCTTATCATTCAAACACTGTTTGGTTAATCTTCTTTGCTTGTTTGATGACAGCTTTTGCAGTCCAAAATTACACAGACAAAAAGAAGGAAAACAGCCCAACTCAAATCCTAATCAAATCAAAGAACAGTAGTCTTTCTGCCTTTCTTCATAAAATATCTGAGATGTGAGAACGGCCTGTACAATGGCAGGAGAGCTTTCTATTCTGTTAGTATTGCAGCTTAAAGACCAGGTATCCTTCTTCAGTTTGTGAAGTTTTTACTGGGGAGCGTCAGGGTGCATTCTGCCTTACCTTGACTACTTAGAGGCTACAACTGGAAGAGAGAGGCCTTGTTTTAAACATTTACAGGGCTGGATGGAATATGTTGTAATATAGACAGAAGTAAGCCCTTAACATCAGTAATTTCACACCAAAGATAGCAGTGGCATAATGATTTCTGAATACATTTCAATGACCTTAGATCAAATGCCCTCTGGTCTGCAGTTCAGCAGCCATATTAATATTGATACCTTACTGTTTTTCCTCTGAGGCACAGGATGAAGTATACATAAACTTGTTTGGAGGAACCTTTGTTTTGCTGGAAGTAAAAATGTGTAAGTCTTGCAGACTTGCTTTTGCACTGATTTTGTATATAAAGTTTTCCCCCCTTTCGCCCCTCCATTTAAACAGAGCTTTATTTAGATACACAATTGCCTTCATCTCAGATTCAGAAGACTGTGTGATTTTCAAATTTAGGGTGCAGGATGCTGTGTACTTGGGTGTAAGATCAGCATCTTTCAAAATTTACACTGTAGCAAATCACTGCTTTATTTCTCTGTGGATGTTGCCCACTGTGTGGTTCCCAATGCTGTTCTCACACAGATCATTTAGGCAGCTGTTCTCAAATGTGGTGGTGTTTTCTTTTTTATTTTTATTTTTTCTGTGCCTTTCACTAAATTGTATCAAAGAGAGAACAAAGATCTGAAAATGTAGTAAAGCTACTCAAGGCCAGTTGCAGAGAAAGGAGGAAAGGCTATGTAAGTGCTACCGAAAGTATATGCTTCTGCAGCCATAAGTAGGAGAAATCTCTGAGCATTGACTTGGAATGCTTCTCTGGACTAGAGAGTGAGATACTTCAAGCAAGACTGTAATCACAAGCTTAGGAGACACTATTTTTGCTTGAATTAAGTATTCTTTTGTCTGAAGTAGTCTGTAACAGATAAATCTCTAGGTATAAATAATCTCTGTGGCAAATAATTCCTGTACTTACTGTGAGAGAAGATAGTGGGATGTTTTTCTGTGTCCAGTGGACCTCATGGATCAATGATCATGTTCCTTGTGCAGCCAAGAGAGAAGTAGCGCTTTATCACATCAAATAGATTACAGTCTGCAAAATAATATTGCAGTGTGTTTTTTTTATCAGAGGTGAAAATCCAGTTGTCATGACATTCTGAAGGAATCCCCAAATCCTCTATGCTTCACAAACAGGTGCTTTAGGTACACTGTGATCTGGTTATACCACCAGGATCTGGTCCCACAGTCCCAGTTTATAAATATCTTTGCCTAGAAATCAGATCACAGCATTTGCAGGTGTGAGTCATTAGTGCAGGAGACACAATGATGTGTGGAATAAGCATGGCTCACATCCAAACCAGCCCACACACTTTCATCAGCACCTTGAAGTCTGCAGCACAGAGAAAAATCGAATTTTTCAAGTCAGTCTGCTACAGCCTACCCAGTCCTAAAACTCAAATGTGCAGTAATAGGCAACACAGTGCTTTTCCTCATGCTCTGTCAGCCAGCAGTGTTCAAAAGGCAGTTCTGCAAGACAGTAAATTATTGTCTTAGGTAGTTGCCACAATTCAAACTGAATAGATGAACATCCCTTCTTCACCAAAATATCTGTTCTTGATTATTTTTATTTCTTTTAATGTGAGAGATAGCATTATTTGTTACATTTTTTCAATAACAATTTGGACTTCTTAATGTTATCAGTGTCAGGTTAAAAAACAAACAAAAAAACCCTTTTGAATTAGTGGGAAGAAGACATGTACAGTCCAAGCTTATATCATTTGACAAGATATTTATTAATTTTTATTTTTAAGTAATTTTATGTAATTTAATGAATCTTATTCATAGTATTAGACACTCAAGTTGTAGTATCAGTATTGTTGCTACAGTGGCTTTGAATTTGCAGTATGCAAGTGAGTATTTTAAGTTTTATAGCCTGGACCCCCAGAATAATCCACTTGTAAGTTCTAAAGAATTAGTGAACTACTCAAACTACTACTTTGTTATACTTTTAAAAGTTTGTTAGCTGGTAGTGGAATCAGTTAATGGTATTCACCTCCCTGACTGCAAAGTTAATGGAGTTTATAAGGAAGAAATCAGTAAGTTCAAGAAAAGCACTTATCATAAGGTGCTGGTACTAAAGAGAATTCCAGATGTCATCAAAGAAAGGCAAACAGGAAATGTTCAGTTCAGGAATACATCTGACTTACCTCTAACTGGTCTGGTACCTCATGTCTTATGAAGACTCTGGGCAATTGAATTCAAAAAGGCTTCAAGTTGCTGGGTTTTATTTGCCTTAATCTAGGAAAAAAGAGAGAAGTGGATTATTTTTCACATAAGAATAATTTATTGAAAAATTGTTATAAACATAAAAACATTTATTCTGAAATGGATATGTTTTCAATATTGCAAATTGGATCATTGTTTATCTCCCTGAATTGCACATTTTACTATTTGATGGATAATCCTTTTTTGCCCTATATGTGTTCTTTTCTTAGATCACTTTCTTTTACAGTTGTGTCTCTAAATCTTACCAAAATATTGCATATATTTGTTTTGCTTGTTGTTATTAAAATTATGATTAGTATTCAAAGTTCTATGCGGAGATTATATTTTTTCTTTTCTGCTTCTGTTGGACATTCTTGTGCATGGGCAAAATAGCAAGGTGTGAGATTTGGGTGTTCTGATAGATGTAGAACAGGTAGAGAAAGTAGAAAATGTCAAAATGATCAGGCTGTCTAACAGATTACATGGTTTCACAGAAATTCTGTTAATATTTATGCTCAGCTTCTTCCAACTGGCATCTGTCTGGAAAGGGTGAAATATATTTTAATGTTAGTCTGCCTTCTAAGAAATTGATACTGCCTGAGCTGATGAAAATGTCCTTCAGGCATCAACTACATTTCTACACCTTTAAAGAAGACAAAATTCTATAAATTATAACCACACAAACCCAAGTTAAAATGTCAGAGGTAATACTGCAGGCCCATAGTGATATAGACGAGGGCAGTAGTTGGTTTGTATCCTTTTCTACTGTTCCTTTAAACTGTGCTTGCAATGAAAAAAAAGTAGACAATATAATTGCTCAACACATTTAAGTAGATTTATTTTAAAAATACTTTTTTTTTTATCTGTATACTTTGGTCTTTCAAAAGCTCCCTTTGTTTGAAATGGCTTTTTTTCCCTTGTGATTTAAGAAATTATTCTAACCTTAGAGTACAAAGAGTTATACTGTCTAGATTTTATAGATACTTTCCTTCTAGCAAACATTCTGTCACTTTGGATGGAAGCTGTTCTAAAGAAATGTTATGAACGTATACTTGTCTTTTCATATACAAGCTCAACATGAAGGGTGTGTGAGCTGCTTTTTGTAGACAGGTTTGTAGGCTTTATTTCACCACTTCACGTGAAATGCTAATACTCATAATGCAATAGATAGAAATTACGTTACATATTGTAAGTAATTAGGTCTGAAAATACCCTAATATAAGCTAATTCAAGTTATTGAATTAGCGTGGTCAGATTGAAATCACAGCATTGTTGAGTTAGTCCAATTGCATAATCAGTTCTCCCAGTGTGATAGTCTAAGTACTTTTACTTTATGATAAAAAGGAAATATGTTGCATTTTTGTTTACAAAATAAAAAAAAATAGACTGAAAATGCACTATATTTCTTAAAATTATTTTTCATCTTAAGAAATGGAAATAAGAAAAGGAACAGCTTTCTCTGAATAAGTACATGGAGAGCAGACAAACATCACCATTATAAAGTCGCATGACATTCAGTAGCAGTGATTAATCATTAAATACACACAAACTGAAAAAAAAAGTCAAATGAAGAATACTGCTGGCAAATTTCCCGATGTTCAGGAGAAACTTAACTAAATAACATAAAATGTCAGAAATACGATGCAATTTTGTTTAGGAGTCATGCTTCTATGTGTCATGAAAGTTCAGCAAGGTGAATAAACACAGAAGCATCTCAGTGGAAAGAGAGATGGTGTGGTAAAAGTAACAGTCCCTTATGCTACTATGTTGACCTTTCTACTATTTCCATTTCTTCTTTTTCCATCTGTGGGTGTAAAGCTTTTGTAGCCTGTAAAATCATAGAAATGCTTTGGTTGGCAGGAGTAATGTAAGGGAATACATAAGGAAATATAGTTAGTGTTGAGTCTTTTGCTGTCTTTCAAGCTATTACCGAGTATCTGTCTCATTTGCATAAGAAAACTTTAAATGTTCTGTGAAAACAGAAGTAACCCTTTCCATCCCTTTTGGAGTAACGCTTCAAACAATGGGCAGAGTAGCTAACTTTAATTCCTACCCGCTAAAATTTAGCCCAGGAAATCTGGTTGGTTTTTGTATGAGTCTCAGGCTTTTGTATTCCCTCTGGGGGTTCAGCCAGGAAGGGAGGACTTCTACCGAGAATGCCTGCTTCTCTAAAGCAGGAACTCAACGTGGCAAAGAATCAGGCCTCTGCAGTCAGCTCTTCTAGAAACATTATCTCTGTTAAAGTTCAGTATGAAAAAAAATTACTGTTTGTGTAACTCTTTTTCCAAAATCACAAGACTCCGTTTGAAGTATATGAGAGAAGAACAAAGAGTAATGTCGCTGTGATGTCAGTGAGGGCTGCTATATATAGACAAGCTAAGTTCTTTTTTTGGTTAAACTGCACATGGTATTTATGCAACAATAGGATTATGTTTTGCTCACAACTCGCAGAAATGCATGCCTGCACTCTGACTCAAAAGACAATTTAATTTGTAAGAAAGCTGAAAGACCTCTTTATTCAGTCTTGATGAAAGCCAACAGTTTGTAGAAATTGTTTTGTGTGTACACTTCAGTACTAAGACTGCATCAAGAAGTGTACAAGTATACCTTGTTCTCATTTTTGATGAGAGTTTGGAGTTGGTAACTGAATTGTAAGTAGAACCTGAAAAAATACATTCTCAAGGAGTGTATGTGGAATTTACTCATTTTTTTCAATACCATTTAATTATCATTATAGGTAGATAGTTATGTATAATTCTCTGCCACAGATCAGATACGTGAAGCAGCCTGGGGAGGCAAAACAGAGATCTGCAATTGTGTTAAACAAAAAATCAACTTCAAAGTGATATCTATTAATCCTTCTATGCAGACTTAAAGTTCTGATCTGGAGCTCTTTTTTTTTTTTTTGTTAGTGATAGTGTCAATCTTCACTACTCTTGTTCTACAGTACCAACATCTTAGTCTTATGCAGTGACATTTATAAAGCTTTAATAATTACATCTTCAAGCAGGTGGGGTCCAGTGATACAGGCACAGTGGGAACCAGAAACTTTTCCCTAATTTTTTCAAAGTCTTTCTTTGTGACCTTCTTCATCCCCATAGATAAATCAGTTAATCTTTCTTTGGCTCAGTTTTCCTGTCTCCAGAAGAAAATTACGACATAATATTGCTGCTGTAAAACTTCACTGCTTGTCTTCCAAAGTGCTTTGACATACTGAGATTTAAAACACTGCAGAACTGCCTGCCAATGCTCTTACACAATGGCTGTGGGCTCCCACACCTGGGGACCAGTCTCTGGTGGCCTCTTTCAACAGCAGAGAGCAGCCAGGCACTAACCACCCCTCTTGTCTCTTTGGAAAACATTACACGGGTAAAAGGTTCTCTGTGAACCCTATCAACTTGACTTTTATTAAGATGATAGTATAATTTGAATGCATCAAAGATGAGTGACATTCAGTCTTTGAAGGACAGAAGGTTAATTGCTGAGTAGGTACTGCAGTTCTGAGGACATTCGTGTCTGTCCCATGATGCTGTTCATTCATGTCATTTCAGAGGAACAAATAAAATCTGCCTAGCACTTTTCTTATCAGGCTTTACCACAAAGAACGATGCACTGGCACCTTTCAAAACCAATATATGGAAACACTGGAAACAATTTCGTGTTGATTTAATGAAATTCTGACTGTATGTAGTTGTATGTTCACCCCCACCATCCAGATCTGGGAGCCCTCCAAAACCCTTGCAGTGAGGAGTCTCCATGGCTTTCGTAATACAGAAGTGTATAGGTTCACCGGTTTGATCATATTATGTTAGCTTTGCAGTTCTTGCTTGGGCTGCTCACAAGGTGTCTTTTCCCTAGCTTTCAAGTTTGATGTGCCTTTGCCAAGCTCTAGGTCTGAATGCTGTTTGCCAGGCATGAGGCTTACAGGTGCTTATACTGTGACTGCAATGCTCCTTCTGGCAATGCTCTTTTATCTTTGCCAGCCTTACACTTCATTTTCTGCACGTTTAGCTGTAATAGAACCGCTCTTATTCCTTGTCTTACTCTTATCCTCCTCTTGTCTCTGATTTTCCTGCTGGAAATCCTGTCTTAATGTCACATTGAAAAACTGAAGGGTAGCTTTAAAGTGCTTGCTGGGACAGAGGTTATTACTGGGTATCATTGATGTAGCATGTGTCAAACTGGGAGAAACTTCTGATGAAAATAGAGTGATCTCTGAGAATATGAGATCACAAGATTTGATCCTAGAATAGTAGCCATTTTGCATGTGTTTGAATTTTGGGTGGTGTCCTAGTCTAGCAGAAATGCTTTCATGGATCAGTTTTATCTAGAGCAGTGGCATTTCATATGAGATATTCTATGGAAATTTACAATGAAATTTATTGGTTTTTTTCCACTTTATAACAACTACTAAATTCAATGCAATGTTAAAGTGTTTAAGTGTGTCATTTATTTCTAAGAATAGTTTTAATAGACCCTGACAATGTTTTTGTGTGTATGACAGAAAATTCAGTATGGCTTGTTTAGATTTTTTGAGCTTTGTCTCCTGCTGGAGATGGAAGGTATGAATAACGTTTAGTTGCAAAATGGCTGGGACAAGAAGCCTAAAAAAATCTGCCAGAAAAATGAAATAGGATTAGTAGATGTGTATAGTTCTGACTCTATAAATAATCTTACAGGAGTCCACTGTAAATCAAAGTAGATGTGTTCATTTGTTTCCTCACCTCATGTCTGAGGTGCCCTGCATAAGAGAGTGAAGATGAATTTTGTGCTGTAGAAACTGGAGGGCTGCGAGGAGGGCTGAAAAAAGGTCAGAGCCGCAGCTGAACCTGTACACACTGTGCTCTGCCCTCCCCAGCCTCTTGGCTCTGTGTGCAATAGTCTCCCAGTACTGCAGCTCATGAGGATGGTGACCTAGATAGAAGTCAGGTTTTAAAACTGCAATAAGTCTGTTCCTGCAGGCAGCGTGTGTTGTAATCTGTCTGGTGACGCAGTTATCTAGTTTGAATGTGTGCCAGTAATTATATGAGGCAGCCAAGCATAGAGATAGTGCTGAAGAAATGCTCTTGTGCTCCTTTTCAGGCTGTTTACAGTCACCAATTCCATGTTTTGATGGTCAGCTTTATAAGACTGAGATGGTGCCATCTGTTTGTGAGCATTAGGGCATTCTTATGGCACTGCATAAATAGCTAAATGCAAACAAAGAAATTGTAAAAAGGGGAGAAAAACACTGGGGCAATAGAAAATTGATTCAGGAGCCTCTGTAGGTTCATGGATGTGAGCGTGAGCTTATGAGCAGAGCTTGTATGCCTATAATTCATGGGATGTCTCTACCAAGCAGAGGTTTAGTCCATGCTTGGAATGGAAAAATAATTTTGAAAACTGAACTGAAAACCTAGGTGGTGATCAGGTTTTTATCAGAGGCATGGGTAGCCAGGCACTGCACAGTTGGCAGAAGGCAGTGGAGTTTTCACACTTTTGCTTAACCAACCATTTTGCAATCAATTTTAGTTTCGCATTTTCAGAATTCAGTAAAAATATTTCATTCACTTCAGGAATCTATTTCTAACATTTCAGGAAATGTTTCAAGGGGCAGCTGGCTTCTCTGGCTTGTTTTTAAGTATATTCATAAAACATTTCCAACTTTAATGTAAAAATATTTACTTTACGGGGATATCTTTCTAGGAAGCCTCAATTTCCTTGCTTCCCCCTCAGCCTCACCAAATAAACTGTATAATTAGTGCCTCCTCCAACTCCTGAACATAAAAGTCAAACCAGAAAAGTGTTCACCCAGAGTGTTTAACCTGTAGTTTGTGTCAGATTGAGTACTCCAGCTTTACTGAGAGGCTTCCTATCTCCATCAGATAGCCAAATTGCTATCTTTTGTGACCACAGACAGAAGGATGCTTGGAGCATATTGATATTCCTAAGTTAGATTGTATCCATCAAATAGTTATGGTACTGGGTGCTCTCTGAGAATGCTTAGTGCAGGCAAAACAGCCTGTGGGGGAGGCAAGGTAAATGTCATTGCATTTCACTGAAGCTGAATTCAGGGCTGCTTTCCAGCCGGCAGCATGAAGCTAGCATTTTTACCTCTGCAGTGGGCTGCCATTGTAGCGCTGGCTGTTTTTCATGATTAGCAAATAACTTTCCGCATTGCAGGTCTGCATGTGTGCAGCTTTCTCGTCTCTATCATCTCTGTCATTAAAAATAAAAGGATACAATGAGATCTGCAAATTACATTTCATATTGGTTTGTAGTTGATGTAAACTTGTACTCTTTGAGAAAATTGAATACCAAGGTTAGGAAACTAAAGGCTTTTTGTACCTTTTCATGACCTGGCAATTTCAAAACTTTATTACCCATAAGACACCCAATTAGAAAATAGCCTTATTTCAAATTTTGAAAGTAGGAGCTAGCAGAGAGATTTTGGGGGGCAGCAGAAAGAAGAACTGTCAGTTCAATAAGGCACCATCTTCCCCAGGCTATTTGAAGGGTAAATTGGTTGCTCTGAGCCCTGGCATTGTCAGAAGGAGCTCGGCCTGGTCCTGTCTGTTTCTCGTGATAATAAGGTTTATGTCATGAATGAAGTTACTAAGATTCTCAAGACCAGATCACCAGAGAAAATCCTTATTTTAGCAGTTAAAAGAAACATTGCTAAGTATCTATTAACTTAAATTCTGTCTATATCTTGGCACCAGTGAAAAGCCAGATGAAAGGCTAATGAATGCTACATCTCAAGGCGTTAGGATAGCTGTCCCAACACTGACAACTGTGAAACCAGATATAGAACTTTTGGACTATAAAATCGTGATTATGAATAGAGGAACCATGAGAAAGACTATATTGTGAAATTCTGAAGGAAAACTGATAGGCTTCATCTGCATTTCAGAAGTGATGCTATAAAAAAAATAATGAAACAAGTGCGTATTTATTTGCAGCCTTCTTGTCCTGGATGTTAATACAGTGAAATTTTGTAATGCTTTGTACTTCCAAATATCAATCTATTGCTTCAATAGTTGTTTGCTGATTTAAAGATCTAACTTTGGGCATAATAGTTGAAAAATGTCTGGAGATACTAAAGCCATGGGAATATAATCAGGAAGGAAAAAGTAACAGTGGTCAGGGCAGCCACTTGATCTCTCCATTTTATTTTTCCAGAAAAGATGCATCATCTTTGGACCTTGGCTAAAACTGTTATTGGTTGTACAATAGAATATTGCAGCTTCCAGTGCTTATGCTGTTTGTTCCCTTGCTATTTGTGTTTTTGTACTCTTGGTATAAGATATCCCATAACAAACTAGTAAAATTTAGAGCTGAAGAGGATGAGATATTGAATTAATGCCTATTGCTTTACCTTCTTTCTGTAGAGGGTTTCTTGTCCTGATAAAATACTGAACATTTTGTGAATGAATACAACTTCTTAGCTTTTTCTACATCATTGTGAACTTGAGGCAGCTGTAGTTGCTGAGGGTTTTGTGCTTGCTGCACTGTTAAGTATGAAAAAATGTGTCAGGTTACCTGGCCCCTCTATGCCCAAGTAATTCACAATATAATGTTGTTAATCTGTAGTTATCTGAATGCCTTCTATTTGGCACCAGAACAAATAGCTGTCTCTTCTAGCATCTCAGTAGGTTCATTAGATTAGCTTGTTATTTAGATTGAACATTATTTTAATAAAATATAGTATTATAAATTTACTGATTTGTTTGTTAATATGCTGCAAGGTACCGTGATGAGTCATTACAGCTAATCTTATTTGCTGGAATAAATGGACAAGATATATCTGGTAAAGCTATATTTCTGATGTTTTTATATTCTGTCTATTGGCTTTCTTAGCAATTTGCTTTGTTTAATAAATCTGCATGCTCTCCTCCTCTGATTAGTTCAAGTTTAATATGGAAGGAAATTTCCTTTCAGGTACATCACATTTTCCTTCCAAAATATGATTTTTAATCTCCTTTAGGCAAGGGGAAATAATTTTATGTCTTTTGAAAGTGGATATGGACTGTTTTTTTCCACAAATCCCATGCATTTTTTTTGGCATTAGTATAATTGAAGGATGTGGCTCACTCCAACTGTAGTCTGGGTGTCAGTGATACCTTTACAAGTTCCAGCATCATGTAGGCTTTACAGTATAATAAAAACAATTTGGTGAAACCTGTGCAGAGCTTGTATGGCCTACCCAGTGCTACGGGAAGAATCACAGACAGGGAAAAAGAAAACAGCTCCTTCTTGACAAGATCATCTCTCTGAGGCAAATTAAAATGACCACGTGTGTTATCTATGTCCATTGCTGTGACGTGCTGCATAACAATGTATCCATGTCCAGCTATAATCTGTCTTTTCTATACAATTTAGACTTCTACCTAATTTATTTGCTATTATCAAAAATCAATACTACATTACCAAAGCATGTGGACTGTGCTTTTATGTTATTATAAGTAAAATGCTTCTATTTAAGGAGCCATAGTAATAATCAGCAGGAAGGGAAATAGAATTACAGTGCATTGCTATTCTGTAATGCAATGTGTTGGAGCACCAAAAGGTCTCTAATAGCATACCTGTAACTTCAAAGGAGGAAGAAAGGGTGTTATGTGCCATTTCCTCTGCTCTTTCTATTTCCTCAGTTCTTTCTGTTCATTCCCTTCTGAGGGAAAATGCTCAAAGGGAATCTAGCATAACAATAACAGTTCAGTGCAATGTGTGGCTCATGCAGAGAAGAGTTCAGTATTGTTACTTAATTTGTTTGGATTGTCAACAGCTGTAACATCAGTAGGTTGGAGATGCTTGTAAAGACTTCCTTTTTCTTAAAACATTGCAAAATAAATGAGAAAGTAGTCTTGAGTACTTAAAGTCAAAATCTGATAAATGTTTTGTACTCTATTCTGGAATTTTGGATTTTTTAAAAAAAACCCACAACTTATTTAAAATTCAGTTACCATTAGAAATGTCCATATTTGGAATGGTATTACAATTTGCCAAATATTCTTTAGATAGCAGTTGCCCTTACAGTTCAGAAAGTAAGAAAGAAGAATGACAGTAGGCTTTTGTTTTGACATGTGATCTCTAGTAATAAGCAGTAATAGTTGATTTACTTGTTATTATGGGGTGGTTCCTCTCTATCTGACAGTTGATTTTATTTTTTTAATACATTTTTTCTTGATGGTTGTCAACATTCATTTTCTTCTACTGATAATATTGAACAGCTTGGTGCTTGGTGTCAGTTTTAGTTGTGCTAAACTTTACACAATTAGTTTGAGTTATGAAAAGGATGACATAAGTCAGCAACTTTCCAAACTCTTGACATTTCACGAACCAGCATTTCATGGATGTTGCTTTCTATATAGGGATTGGAATTCAAATTCTGGAAAGTGGTGTTTTTCAGTATTGTATTTTCATCTTACTAAAACTTCTCATATGCTTCTATCACCATGATGTCACATTATAATTGAATAAGAAGTTCCAGTGTGTGGGCAATTGTACTAACTTTTATTTAATAAGTCTCACTATGATATGTATTAGTTATGGCAGATTTTTCTCAGTTAAATTTTTTTTTTAGCTCTTCCTTGGACGTCTTTTACTTGGCTGTGGTGTTTATCATAGAATCACAAGGTTGGAAACGACCTGCAAGATCATTTAGTCCAACCGCCTTCCCATTCCTATTAGTAAATATAACAAAATATAGTTAAGTTTTTGCTTCATTTTGTAAGTAAAATTTAAGTTGAAATAGGCAAAATTATCTCAGAAGAGTTCTTATAGGAAAATGACCCCTTTGGTGAATGTTTCAGAATTTATCTTTCCTTTCTTGTACTCTTTCTTGCAGGCCTGTTGTGATAGTTGACTTTTTAATTACCAGTTTAATTACTGTCTTCCACAAAGGTAAGGGTTTGTCAAATCTGAAGCATGTAACTCTTCTTTAGAGGGATCCATGGTGGAGAAAGACTGAAGTGTTTGCAAACTAGCAGTATAGGTGTCTGTAGTAGGAAGACTGCACATATTCTGACAGAGTGGCATCTGTGAAAGTGCGAAAGTCAGAGGATATGAAAATCCTCTTAGAAAACTCATATTTACACAAACACAAATTTAGTAGACCCATAGTCTACAGTGTTTAAGGAAGATGAAGTAGAACAGAAATTGCTGCAGAGTGTTTTGGTTCTTCTGAGTGATTACAGCTCTTGGTTGTTTTTTGTTGGTTTTCTTTTCTTTTTTTCCCTTCTGTAGTTTTAGTAGTAGTCTGCTTCCCTGAGTTAGCAAGAACTTCCTAATTAAATGAAGCTTCAAAGACAGAATGCCAGTTTTTCAATGCCAAAACTTCTCACGGGAGAGTACAGCTTGTGGTCGGTCTCTCAGTTGACAAAGACTGGTGAGAAGGTTAGCTGCTGTAACATTGTTATTATTTTTTAATTGGAAAGGATCTTCTGCTTACTAATTTCATTTATTTATGCATTTGATAACCAAAAAGGAGGAGGTCATACATACAAAGCTGATGATGGTGCTAGAGAAATGATAATAGTTTTAAAAATTAAACGGATATGCCTTCCTTTGTGATGATACCATTTCAGTGCTTGCCTCATCGAGCATTTTGTCCAAAGGCATTAAGGTCTATTGAAGTCTTATGTCTGTCCTTCCATATATTCTGCTAACCACCCAATGATCTCTTCAGAGTGCTCCAACTCTCATTGGCTTGGCAAATGTTAAGGCTGTTTGGCAGCTATAAAAGCTACTTCCTATAGTTTGAACTGCTCTGCGCTGACTGCAGTAGGCTTATTATTTTTATGTGGCTTAAATACGTTAATATTATTAGTCTTCAGTGCATTGACATCCGTGTGAAATGTGCCAATTCTACAGGTATTCAGGCATTTCAATAGAATAGTTTGTGTCACTCAGCCAGTTTAAAGTATGGTCAGCTTGCATCTCAAAATATTTCCCAGTCTGTCCTGTGCAGTCTTTCTTAATGTACGATCATGCATTAAAGGCCAACTTGGTCCTCTCGGAGGGCTAAATAAATATGAGTTTTCTTGCTGACCTAAACCTTACAATTTTTTTTTTCATTCATTTCAACTTAATTTGCCTTTGATCTCTCTTCTCTTGAATTTTCTTGAGTGTATCTTGAACCTCCTTCCCCCCATTGAGAAGAGAATCAGCTCTATGACTAAGAGTTTGGGGATGAATGTGTTGTGTTATACTCTGCTGGTATTCTGCAAAATCTGTGCCCTCTAAAAATCAGCAGGAATGTGACTCAAGATTGCTGTTCTCATTTTTTTCTTTAGGTATTAGAACAAAGGCAGACCAGGAAATATAAGAGCAATACTTTCACTGGAAAAGCTGCAGTGTTTACATATTTTAATATCACCTTCAGAATACAGTTTCTAGACTCAAAAAATCATAGCTTTCCAGTCAAGCCACAGGGAGACCTATGAACTCATGTGCATTTTTCTTTCCTTCCAGTTTGATCTTCGTACCATCAATTTTCAGTGCTTTTTTGTGATGATTTTGCTTGCACCTAGTTGCCTATTGAAGAGTGAGTGGTCTTGAGACTTTCCTGAGAGACATCACTTAAGTTTGTCTCTTTGTTAATAACATGACTGTCTAACTGGAGTTGTTTTTAATGGTGGGACGTTTCTTTTGGCACTAGGTGATGCAGATGTACCTCCCATTCTGTGGGATCGCCATATCCAATGCCCAGCTATTTGCAGCTTCAAGGAAGGAATACGACAGAAGCAGGGTGAGTAGCAAAATGTAAGTTGCTCCAAAAGTAATGCCTCCTGTTTATTTCTCTGTAAACTACCTTAGATACAAAGAAAACAACAACACTATTGGATAGAGCAAATTATCAGATACAAAATGCTATTTTTGAACATAGACAACACCATCAGCTATGCATTTTTTCCAGTGATGAAAAAGAGCTTGCATGCTATGTTCTTAAAAATCTGTGTAGGTGACAAGATCATGGCTTGTCTTCCATGTTGCTGTCACCACTGCTGAAACACACCACCCACTGCTTCATTGTATTCACACCTGTTGTTTGGTATCCATAAACAATTCAGTAAGTATTGATGAATGTCAGTGGTGCCATCTTTTTCTGCAAGGAGGAATTCAATGGCATACCTTTGCTTTATATGCACTTCCATTTCAGACGCCAAACAGACTACTCCTCTACTGCCACCTGTCACATTAACAACATGTAATGGAATACTGGCAGGAAGGTTGAAACTCTATGGCCATACCAGCAATGTCCACCTCTGATGTCGTGGACCAACATAATAAAATAGGAGGCAGTGCTTTTTTGAGCAGTCCTCGTATGTTGGACCAGTATCAAATCTTCATCTTTTGTTCTTTCAGATTCCAGCTATGTGTACTTTTTTGCTAAGCAGACTGTCTTAACCACATTTTATATCCAAAGATGCATTTACAGCAGGTAGCAAACTTTACTAAGGCAGCAAGCAGGGAACGTGGGAGGAAGAGCTCTCGGTGGTATCTGTTGTTTCCTGATGTCAGTTTCTTGTTTTGGAGTACTGAGACAATTGTACTGGTGACAGTGCAGTAGAAAGTGTTACATTGGCAGTGATTCAAACTCTAGTAAAACTCCAGAAATATCAAAACTTTGGCATGCTGGATTTGTGATATTCAATTTGCGTGTGAATAATTTAGATGCATCTTTACAAAAAGTAAACAAGCAAAGACTTGCATGTGAAAGATTTCAACAGCATGTATCTGCATCGGTATGTTATTCATGGTTGCTGATGACATGTGAGTTGGGGTAGAAGGCTTCAAAGAAGTAAGAGTAACAGTGAGCTCCCATGCCCTTTGCTTTTTGGTGTGACTTTTATTTTTTTAAAGAAATCAAATTGTGATTTGGGAAGTTTTTTCCTGATTTTCACACAGAATTTTCAGTTGAAATACCATTTGTAGTGCCTAACAAATCTTACTTCACAGAGCTGAGGAAACTACAGTGGGGTTGGTCCTTGTATTGAGCACTAACGTTTTCATTGCTCGGATTTTAGTGCTTTTCATGTATGGAGGCTAGTGATTTCCACTCAGCTGAAAACTAATAACCCATTCTAATAGATGTAAGTGTAGATGTAAGTATTGTTACATATTTGAGCTTGTCTTCTGCCCAGGTCTAACTAATGACTACTATATTTTGGGTGTGGAGGAGGCTTGGAATAAAACACTTTTCTGCCATTGTTTTTCTGGTAGTGGTGGTGGTTTTTCTTTGTTTGATATTGAAACAAAATGTTTTGAGCTCTTAGAGATGTAAAATTTACTACAGATTCCCAGCCTTCTGGGAACAATGACAGGCTTTTGAGGAAGCAGCACTTAATCTTTTGAGAGACATTCTTTCTGCAGAAGAATATTTTGGATGTTCTCATTTGTTGTCAGAAAATGAAGAAATCTGGTGATTGGACACATTAGGAAATAGGGTTAGAGATACAGGTATTTTTTCTTAGTGCTTCAGCCATGGAAAGCATAATAAATACTTGTTGCCATTTTACAGGTATATAATAGTCTTTACTTGTGTTTCTGATGTACTGATGGCCTTCAGCTTTGGCTGATGATTGAAAATAGTTGGCAAGTAAAACATGATAGTTAAACCCATACTTTGGCCTCCTCATCAATGAGGACTGGCGACTTCAGTGACTGATAAACATCTTGATGACTACTGCATTGGGATAGCTAAGACTACTAACGCTTTTATGCATACCTAAATGGACATGTTTTCAGTTTCAGTGCCATAAACAGAATAAAGGAAAGAGCTTTGGACCTTTTTTAACTTCTAGGAAAAAACATGATCTATTGTTTTTGCAGGTGATGAAATGAGATGGGGAGCTCTTCATTTTAGGTCATTGTATTTTGCAGATAAATTGTTAGTGGTAAAAATGGGATCAGAGCTCTGTTAGAATATGGAAGTATTAATATAATCTCTTCTCAAATTTTGAACATACGAAGTGGGAGATAAATGCACTAACAAATTCACTATAGCAAATCAAGTAACTCAATCCATACTATGTACCTGGGGGGTTGTGTTCCACCCATTGTTTCATTTTTGAACCAAAATGAAATACTTCGTAAGATTCCCTTTTTATTGCTAGGGGTTGAACTGTGGTCAGTTTTGAGTAGAAAGATGTGTACTTATTTATTTTTCTAGATACCGCTCTGACCACATACCACTGACTGTTGCCATTATCATTAAGAATTTTGTGAATGAAGATTTCAGTTATCACTCATACTATAATCAAGATTGCAGAGATTGACTCCTTGCAATGCTCCATATATTTATGTATTCTGTAACCACTATAAGAGTTCTGTATACTTGTTTACAGGCTTTACTAGAAGTAGTGAATGACCTCTTTGAAGAACAGACTGATCTAGAGAAGATTGTCAAGAAAATTATGCATCGGGCCCAGACTCTACTCAAGTGTGAACGGTGTTCAGTATTACTTCTGGAAGATATTGAATCCCCAGTAAGTATACCTGCTCCTCTTGTTAAAGGGTTAATATGAGTTGTGTAGCAGCTTTTTTGTATTGTAGAGAAGCTGTTTCACACTGAATGTAAGCATTGGATAGCAATAATTCTTTCAGCATATAATTCTTCAATGCAAGTTACATGCAGGTTGTATGTACCTTTATCCAGTACTAGTAGTTTGAGGGGAAATGGAAATGTATTTTTTATTCCCTCTGTTCATTAAAGGCATTTAATATGAGGCCTGTAAGTTGCTGAAGAATCTGTCAGGGTTGTGACCCAGCAGTTTAGCTGTCCTTCACAGTAGCATGTGTGATAGAATTAGTGCTCACTGCAGAGCAGCAAGGACAGCAAGCACTTCTTTGATTTGCTTGGTAAAAAATAGGGACCTGATTTGATCTCAATTATTTGTTTGCTTGGCTTCTTTCTTTCGAGCCATAGCCACTAGGAGGAAAGAAAAATCCTGTCTGTAGCTTTGTTCACATCTACCTGGAGCTTATGACCTTGATGTTTTCAGACTAATACCTTATCAAGCAGTTTTAGAACTGTACTTGTCCTTGTGGTAGAAGGAAGTATTTGCATTGAGCAGGTGAAGTGAAAACATTACTTTCAACATTACTGAAGTATTCTTGTTTTTTTTCCAATTGCTCTGTCAATTTGATCAGGGAATACCTACTTCATTGCAGAGCTCTTAAATTGAGCAGGTAGAGGTAAGCCATATGAAACTGTTTGTCCAAAGCTGGATTTCATTTTGGCATGAACTTTTGCCAGGACGCTTTAAATACTGCCATTCATAGGGTATGAGAACCTCCTTTAGGAATGTAAACTGTTATGATTGTTGTAATCAGGAGTAAAGTAAGTGGCAACCTTTATATTAGTGTCTCCATTCGGTGTTTTGAGCACAATCTTCCTTCGTTCCTTTGTTCGTACTGATTAAATCAGTAGTTGAAGCATTTTTTTTCTATCCAAGCTTCTTCAAATTCACTGACTCTGTAATTGATTTGCTGTGCATCAGTGAGAGTCTAAATGATTATCAGAGAATCACAAGATTGTGTATATGGCAGAAAAACTATTTATTTCCTGGAGGAAAGTTATGATACTCATTTCATTTAAACTAATAGTAATTAAGTACTTTCCATAGAGTATGCCCTAAATTACACTAGTATTCATGAAAGCATGACAGAGCTTTGGATTTCATGTATGTTCCGTTATATAATTTTAATGTTTTTAGTTCTTCTTACACTAACCTCCCCCCACATTTCTTGATGATATAGTACTATTACATTTCTATGTTTTCAAGTATAATATCAATTTTTATTTTTCATAGAGCAGTAGTATGTTGTGTTCGTAGCAAACGGTAGATGGCATTTCATTTTTTTTCCTGTTCTCAGTACTTTTTTTTTTTTTTACCACTTAACATGGAATCTTTTTTTCCAAACTACACACAGTTTTCTCATTCATCTAGACCAAATCCTGATGTGCAGGCAGCTGAGGTATTCAGATAAGCCTAAGAGAACAAACCATTGTGTTTTTTTTAAATAATCATAAAACTTAAGTTAATTTGCAATAGGAGAACAGCATCTTAATGCTCATTTATATATTTTTACAAAGTGACAAATTATTTTCCCAATTTCCCTATTTCAAAGGGTTAACCTTTATATCAAAATGGATCTCTGCTGACTAACTTAATGCTAAGCCATGTCTAAAATATCATCCATATACAATATGAAAAACATTTACAATTCAGAACTGAAATGAAAGGTGGATGTTCTTTAGCATCTAAAACCATTATCTCCTTTCTGTGTTGCATCAGCTATTCTTAAAATGCTTTGTTTGTGTACTGTTGACACACAAGTTCAAGGAAAAGAGATTGCAATTACTGCAAAAGCATATTTCTGTTTACTTCCCCTCCCAGCCCCCTCTTTCCCCCCAAGAAAAAAAAAAAGATAAAGCTCTGTAGTTCATGTTCCAAAGAGCTCTGAAGGGAAGCTTACTGTTGCAGAAATGATTTGTTCTTCATAATTCATTAAGCTATTGTTTGATTTGGTTTGTTTTATAAATGGTGCGTAGTACATTTTTACATGAATTCTTCGCTGAAGAAATACAGATTTAATTCTTTGTTGTAGGTTCATTGGAGAAAAATACTGTTCAAATACAGTAACCTTACATTATTGTTTAGTTACATACTTGTAATTTTAACAACAATTTTAAATTCCTTTTACTTATGTAACAGGTAGTGAAATTTACAAAATCCTTTGAGCTGCTATCTCCAAAATGCAGTGCTGATACTGAAAACAGGTTGGTGCTCATGTCTTCTATGGTAATAGGTTGCTTTATATTTTTCAGTTTTAAATTTGCTTGATCTTGGTTTTATTTTGTTATGAATCTTTAGATAGATTTGCTTGAAGAGTGTCAGGCTACTGTTTTTACTTGAAGCAAAGAAGGATCTTATCCAAATGAAAAACTGGTTGAACAAATGCGTTAATATTGCTATACATGCTGATATAACACTATATCTCAATATCAATATCTCAAAAGAGAAACCAGGAAACTAATGATGATTTTTGTTATTGAACTTGTGGAAAATACACAAATCTTGTTTTGCATGCTAAGTGCTGAAGTAAAAATTACGATTTTTTTTTTAAATTGTTTGTTGATCTTTTACAAAATGCCTCCTTACATTGAAAGGTTGCATTGAAAGGTTTCCAGTAAGATATGATTTCTGTTCTTTTCAAGTTGTAAAGCCTAAAAATCTCACAGAACATGAATATGCCAAAAACTGCATTCCTGTGAGTAACTCTGGTGTGGGAGTCCAGTCAAAACAAATGTATGTTTTGCTTAATAGGATCTGTTTTTAAACATTGATAAAGGTCTAGCTGTAAGTAATAAGAGAGCTATTTGTGGGATTATTGTACTAATGCCTATACGATAATATAACTGGTAACACAGAAGTTCACATAAAAGGTCCTAGATATCAAATAAGTGGATGAAGTTTCAGGGATATTGTGAGAAGGTTTCTCCCATCTTTTAAGACCCTAAATCAATAATTAACTCATATATATTGAATACAAAATAAAATGATTCTGATTCTAAATTATAATTTCCCATGTGGAATTGTTGCCATAATGGTGTAAGCCTTCTCTCTATCTTGCAATACATAGCAGGCTTGAAGATTACTTCAAGCTTGAAGATAAATCTGTAAATGTGTGTGCTTTGCCATGCACATTTTTTTCAAACAGCTTTTGTAATATATTTATGGCTAATTTGCTGCCTTTAGTGCTTTACTTATCTACCTCCAGTGTAAGAAATTGCCACTTCATTAAGGTGAATGTGCATATTGTACTCCAAATTATGACATTTCCTAACTCTTAAGGTTTTTCGTAGATTGTTGTCACAGAATTACAAAATTTACGAGCTGACAGCAGAGTCCAGGTCCACACAGAAAGACAGATAGAAACTAGATCTCTTTTGTACCCTACCAACCACTGAAGAGATGGATCCTTGAGTCAAAATAGGAAAGGAAAGCAAGTGATTAAAAAAAATTAAAAAAAATCACTTTACGGTTTAAACATGAATAAATAATCTGTTTATCCATCTGGGAACTCTACTTTAGTCCCTTTGAGAAAGAGCATCAGGGTAGCAATTGCTCTTTCCTAGGTCAACTAAATGGGTGACTATACATTACTTTTGTTAGGGGTCAGAGGTGTGAATCAAGAGATGTGGTTGTTATTCCTGTTTTTGTCCTACTTTGATCAGTGGCCAGCTTAGTCAATACAGTGTAGACTGGTGTGAAAATAACCAAGCTGGCTTGTTTCTTGTTACCATAGTTATGTTAGCATGTTACCAAAAAGCAATTTGTAGTAGCCTGCACTGCCTGTAGTCGATTGTTTCAACTTTTAGTTAAAGAGATGAAAAAACACATGCCAACTATTAGTAAGATTTATAAGGGTCTATTTCTATGCATTTTAATGTAAAGACTGCTTTTCTTTCATTTTTTCCATCCAGTGGGGGGAAAGATTGGTTTTACAGAGATTAAATCCAAACTGACAGATATGATGTTACATTTGGATCTAGCACAGGCACAGCTTGAGTTGTTGGCACTATAGTGGGAAAATAAAGGTTATTTAGGATACAGAACAATGTGAGGAGCCCCTGGCATTTGACAATTTCTTCTAGTGAGTTTTGCCCTTTTCATTTCACATTCTATGGACCTAACTAATGCAGCGTCGTGTAGGAAAATAAATGGCAAGATGAGTTTCTTTATCATGACTCCAGTGGAGATAAATATTACTATTTTGAAATTTTAGCAGAAATCTATTATAACTAGAACCATTCTCAGCCTGTAAGTTTTATTTGAAGGAGACAGAAAGTCCAAGGACAACATATTGTTTTAGGTTCTAACTTTTCCTCCTTTGGTTTTAGAATAAATTAGCTTTTTCTTTTGCCTTTTTCATCTCTGCGTGGTAAAAGTTTACCAGCTTAGTCCTTGAACATTATAATGAATACTGACATCTTTTTTTTCTTTGCTGTTGGTTATAAAGAAATACCTTTTGAGACCACACTTGAATTTATCTGTTTGACAGATTCCAGCACATGCCAGGATCGAGTTGAGTTCTGATTCATAAGATACTGTCCTTTATGACAATCTATTTTTGAAGTACAGGTTTTCAAGTTTTTCTCTCTTTGAAAGAAAGGTACCTGAGACTTTGAATCACTTTGGGTGTATTCTGGGCAGAGGTGAGCATGGGGGCAGGTGCTGTGGGCCATGTCCTTCCTGCACAGAAGGCATCTTAGCTGAGATTCCTATTCAATAACTTGAATTCCAGAGGTGGTGAGAAGGTGAACAACCTTGGCTAGTATGAACTGCACAGAAAATATGTGTCCCTTCCCAGTTAGTCAGGCACAGAGAAAGTGCAGAAATCCATGTTATTGCTGTTTCACTGCTGCCATCCCTAGGAATGATGCTCACTTCTGCACCATCTCATTCCCTGTAGTGTTTTTATGCTTCTTAAGGCATATTCCTGCTCTTCTAGTCCTAGGAGTTGGAAGGGTTTATGTTAGTTTAGAGGGGATTAAAGGTAGCCGTGCTGCTGGCTGCCCCTGTCAGAGAATATTGCTTTTGGGAAGATCACAAGAATGCAGTTGAGTGAGAGAAGCCTGCAGCACCACTTCGTGCTCTTAGAGCAGAGTATTCTTTCCTGTCTGGCACATGATGCTTCTGCCTGTGTGTAGGCAAAACAGGAAGCAGTGGCGTGCAGCTGCCTGCTTTAGTCCAGCAGTCCAGCTGACAGATTTCCAAGGTATGAAGGATATTGTTGCTTGTGATTTGTATAGGCAATTCTGATTGTTCTGAGCTGCTGAGAACAGAGAGAGGGAGGGAGCCAGCTGGCTGAGATTTGCATCAGAATTAAACACTGATATTTCCTCTGGTGAAAGTCAAGTGCATCTCTTCAGAGCGTGGTTGTAAAGCACTTGCAAGGGTTGGGAATGATGCAGAACAAACTTTTAAAACTTCTTCCTGACTTGAAATCATTTACTGTTTCAAATGCTGAACAGTTAAACTCTAAAGCCGATTTAAGGTGTCTTAGATTATAATGAAAGTATCCAGATTTTTTAAGATATGAAGTGGGATCTATGCATTTGAAATCAGATTCTCACCCTGAAAGATCTTTTTCCTCCACTTCTCAAGTATATTGATGTTCTCAAATAAATCTTACATCATAAAAATACATTTTCTTACCTTGCTCAAAAATATTTTCTTTCAGTAAAGTTTCCTGTCAAAGTGCATGTGCAACATTTATTACAGTCACTCAAAATTCTTAGCCCAAATTGAAGTTGATACACTTGGATTTATTTGTGTAAATCATTGTTATTATCTTTATTTATAGCCTTTTAGGAATATTGAGTTTTCTTTCAACGGAGTGACTTAGTTGAATTAGCTTTCAGAAAATTAATGTGGCCAACAAAAATCAATCCTTTCATTTTGATTGAGTCTTCTGAGCATTTTACTGTGCATATGTCTTCATCTTATTCATTACTTTGAAGTTTCAAGCCATTGTGGTCTTCTCCACAGCTACTCAATCACTTTCTCCTAGGTAATGTCTCAGGTGTTGATCAGTTTTATTCTCAGAGCTAAGATAGTATGCATGCAGATGTTCATACAAATAGCTACTGCTTGCCAATCATAAAAACCTGTTTGCAGTAAATCAGTGAGAATTTTCCTGCTTAGTAGATAAGGGAATGGGTGAGGATTTTCAAGGTCTGTGTAGACACTGAGTTTTCAGCACAAGCTGAGGTTATGCTGGTGTGCTGAGCTCACAGTTCTTGTATCTTATGCTCTGTAGCCCTTTAGTAGTCGTGGCAGAAGGTCGGTCAAGGAAGAAACATTCATGTATTATATACCTACCAGGATTCACCTGCTGTAACACGCTTACATTATTGATTTCAAGACTCATTTCACAATCCCTTCTACTGCCACTTTGATCTAGCACTGCAGATGAAAATTAAAAACAAAAAACGTTTCACAAAGGCAAAGGATCGTTGCAAGTATGGATTAAAATAACCAAGTTATAAGCCTAATTTGAAAAATTAAAATCTGAAATTCTGTGTTTTCAGGTAGCTTTACAGAAATTTTTAGTACTGGTTTCAGGCTTGTCTCCCACAGAGATGTGAACATGATCATGTTATTGATCCATGTGTCACTGGATTTCATTATTAAATGTGTAAGTATCACAGGAGATCAATTCTATTTTCAATCAAACAAGTTGTGTAAATAAGAATTTTTTTTATATCCTCTTCCAATAAATACCAAATTACTGCTCCAAAGATAATGCTTAGTAACCATTAGTAACTGTGAACAGTTCTGCAGTTCCTATGAGAATGCCTGTAAAATGTACTGGACTTTCAAGTAAGGTTGAATGTATTTTTTCCTTCTCCTGTTATATCTTCTGATAGTTTCAAAGAAGGTGTGGAGAAATCACCATCTTACTCTGACTGGCTAATAAATAACAGCATTGCTGAACTTGTAGCTTCCACGGGTCTCCCGGTGAATATCAGTGATGCCTATCAGGATCCTCGCTTTGATGCTGAAGTAAGATTTTTAGAAATGTGAATGTAACATTGTATTTTTGGCTTTGAAACTAATACACTACAGTTCTACAGTTACAAGGTACTGTAAAATTGAGTGTATCAGTTTTGAATTATTTTCTTTCCATTATGTCCTTGTTCAGGCCCACTGGTATTAATGTGACTTTATATAGCAAGCACGTCACTGAATTAGTGTATGACTACAGGCAGTTACTGGCCTCTTGGTGATTCTTTTTTAGTGAATATTTAAGCAACACCTTCCACTATCAAGAACTTTGAGATTTACAGAAATTGATTTTTGTTGCTGAAAATTCTGCTGTTGATGTTAGCAATGTCATTGCTAGCTGTCAGAGCGACTGGGATTGTGCACATGGAGTGTAAACAACCAATAACTAAAGAGACAAATGTTGTTTGTGGTCTTACTTGGCCAACTACCCTCTTTTGTGTGGTATTTTGAACAAAACAAATGTACGCATTGGACAAGTTATTTGAATAATAATATAATAACGTTCCTAATAGATGTTTTGTGTGAATCCTGAATATTAGTTCCAGTCACAGCTGGGAAGATAAAAAGTGTATGCATATATATACGCATAGCACCTGAATAAATGTTAAAGGCATAGGGAAAGATGAAGTCTTCACTGCATTCTGTCCAATGGAACAGTATTGCTATGAGAGACTTGGCCAGCAGTTTGGCTGCACTTGAATCAGTGGACAGTCTTGGTCAGCAAGCTTACCGAATCACAACACTACAGTAAATGCGCTTGGAAGTATTTCATGCAAGAGTTTCCTTGGCTTCAGTTTTATTACATATGTCATTATGGATAGTAGTGCCCACATCAGAAGACTTTGTCAAAAAAGAAGAAAGCTAAATGGATTCAGCTGTAAAAATGTTCAAAAAAAACCTGTTAATGCTAATTTATTCAGAATTTCTAGAAGTACAATTAATGCCTGGGGTCTATTCCTTGCCAAAGAGATATGCTGAAATAAAGCATGCCAATCATTGCTATGTTTGCAGTTGTGCTTTCAGTATGTTATGTCCTGAATAATTCATTTGTTTTGTATTTGGTTTACAGTTAGTCCATTTGAAGTGCCGCCCAATTTATATATAGAAAAAAAAATCATTTGATACAAAGGGCAGCGATTATTTTCTGTTGGTGGGTTCATGTGAAAGTTTTATTCTTAAATTTAATTGTTGCAATTGATTATTTCTACGGATAGTCAAGTGTAGTAAAAGAGGAGCATAATGGAAGTTCTCATCTCTACATTTTAGGCTGACCAGATCTCTGGCTTTCACATAAGGTCTGTTCTTTGTGTTCCAATATGGAATAGCAACCACCAAATAATCGGTAAGAACTTCCTCATAGCCACACCATTTTTGTGCTAATGTAAATTGAATTCTGTCTTTTTAATTCTGTGTTCCTTTTCTTCTTTTTCCCAGCTGAATATTGTTAAGAAGTTACGGTACCTAGGATGCATGCTAAGTATCCAAGAAGGGATGTTTTGACTTGGATACTGTATGGACTTTTTCAGCTTTCCCATTGTGTCATTGTTAAGTTATACATGGTATTGAAATTTGAAAACAAATACGATGAAAACTGAAATGCTAACACTATTAGTGAAAAAAGTTTGTTGTGCTTCGATACTTTTTTTGTGTATAACTCATGCAAGTGTTTCTGCAGTCCTGCCAGACAGTTTCCCTCTTAAATGATGAAATGCACAGCTAGGGATCACTTACCAGAGAGACTGAGGCAGCTGTCAGTGTCGCTTGTGGCAGCAGTGTGTGCTGGATTAGGATATGACAGGGTTTTATTGCCTGTTTGATAGGGTGCTTCCCAATAATGATACACCTGCATTCTTACTGGCTTTTGGCTGGAAAAGAAAGAAAAATATTTATAAATTAGCGCCGGTTTCCTTCTCAGCTTTCCCCAGAAGATTTCAAGTCAAATCTGTATCAGTTTAGACTTGTAATATTTGCATCCCTGTATGCTGTGGCAGTTAGTGAGAGCTGCAATCAGGATTGCTTTGAAGGTACTCAGTGCCATGCAGAATCTTTGAGCTTAATCAGTAGAGATGATGTGGGAAGCCTTTTGTATACACAGCTCGTTCTTTGTTGTGAATTGCATATTACCTGAGAAAAGTAGAAGGGAAACTCAACGCTCAGAAGCTGATAGTTCATATTGTTTGTCTAAGGGTAAGCTTAGCCAAATGAAGTAGAAATGGTTTGTTGCAGTAGAACACTGTTCAGCTACAGCCAAGAGCTTTGAATGCCTCTAGGTGGTTTAAGGAAACTATTTTTTTCATTGTTCAATACATCTGTGGACCAGTCATGAGAAGGACGAAAAAAGGGTCTTAGACACCCAGACGTTGTTAAATTAGCTGATACTTAGGAATGAAGGTCAGTTTTGGTAAATTATGTAACTTCAAATTGCTAGGACAACTAACATTACTCTGTTTGTGAAATCCTTTCCGAAAGAGATCTTGAACCTTTTCTGAAAAGCACTGGGAATCACTTTATCTCCCCAGTGTTATACTTACAGAACAAAGACTAACAGCTGAAAGAAATCAGCAGTCCTGGTATGAAAACATACAGACCTCCACATATTGATGTCTGCTTATTGTTTTCCTTGATAAATATTTGCGATTTTGCTTTCCAGTTTTACAAATGCATTTTAAATGTTACTATTGAATAAAGCGTTCTGCATTATTAATTTAGTGAATAAAGATTATAATTTATATTAACTCTTTCTAAAGGGGTAGCTCAAGTGTTGAACAGACTCGATGGGAAGCCCTTTGATGATGCTGACCAGCGACTGTTTGAGGTAAGAGACTTCAATCTTGGAGCAGAAACACACTTTTTCAGCAGGATTTGATATTTCTGGGTAATACTCCTTCAGCCTACTTAAGGGAGGTGGGAAGAATATGTTATTTGTATTTGTGGTTAGTTCTCAGAAGCACTCAATAAGGCTGCATCCTGTCTGAAATAGCTCTGGCATCTGGTCATTCTCATCTAATTAAGGCCAGTGACTTACATTCATTCTCAAGGAAACTTGTATCAACATTCTTAACACTTCTGGGCAATTCCTTTTCAGTTGTTAAACCAGCATTCATTTTTTGTTTGTATTATAACAAAATAATTGATCTTCTTTTCTCTCTTCTTCTTCCCACCTTTCTCTCATTTTAGGCCTTTGTTATTTTCTGTGGTCTCGGCATCAACAACACAATTATGTATGACCAAGTGAAGAAATCCTGGGCAAAACAGTCTGTGGCTCTTGATGTATGTGTACTTCTTAATGAAACTTCTTTGTGATTCATAAGTTACAAGTACAGAAAGCTACTGCTTCTGAATTTATTGTACTTAGCATCATTTTTTAATCTACTTTTCTGCACCTTAGAGCCCTGTTTTACAGAAATACTGAAGTGAAACTTCAGAATACACTTAGCTGTGGAGCTCATGCTTTCCATAATTTTGAAATCCCATCTGATGTCCCTGATTTTCTTTTCTTTCTTTTTTTTTTTTTTATTTTGTGATTTGTTGTTTGTTTTTGGTTTGAGGGGACAGTGATGACAAGCTAGTTGATTGCAGATATAGGTGCAGGAATGAGTCTTTGTCTTCTCCATCATTAACTGGACATTTCTTAAAACTTGCTGTTTTTACATAGCCTGTAGTGTTGTGAATGAGAAGTAGTGTGAGCAGGAAGAAAGTGTTCAGTAGAAACTCTGCTGTTGTGGGTCAGAGCAAACACATGATGATCTTCCAGCACACTGCATGTCTACATAACATTCAGAGCAGTTAAATGGATAAAAAACTGATGTCTGTCTTCCTCCAGTAACTTTGAAAGAATTTCTTTTCCTGTGTTTTTTCCCCATTCATGAAGAGCAAAACTTATCTGCTCCAGTAAAACGGACTCTAGAATGCAAAACATTTCAAAAAACAATAGCTTCTACAAGCTGATTCGACAAGCTGAAGCAAGAGAAACTATGTTAGGGCAGGACACAGATACTTTTTGAGGAAGGATATGATATATAGTTATGGAAAGTAAAACATGGGACAGAACAAGTAAATTGGCATTTGTAATTTAATCTTTCGTAGTGCAGGGATTTTCTGTTACTGTAAAAGTCAACGCATTTAAAACTAATATGAGTAAATACGCTTTGGGTTTATTGCCACAGGGTATTGCAAGCCAAGGGCATTTGTAAGAGTGTTTGGTTATTTGTATGAGTAGCAGAAACATTCGCATATGAAAGCAATTTTAAAATTAGGAGTCTATCTCAAAGCTTAAGTACGTGAGCAGAGTAGTTGTTGCTGTGGGGTGAGGAGATTCTTGGTAGAAGTACTCTGGCTTTCCAAGCTCTCTAGTGGACTATTGCCTCCTACAATGTGCAGGATGGCTTTTGTGCCCTTTCGCACAATTGTTCAATGCTAGTATCTTCGTATAAGTACGTAATGTATGCCATGTATGCATACTTTTAGGTTGTTACACTAGATATACTGTACTTTATGCATTATATTTGATGCTTTCGTCTACACAAAAGAAATAAAAAGAATGTCAAGAGTAGCATAGAGGTGCTAATTTGCATGCAATGATGTGCCATTAGCAGAGGCATTAAAGCTCTACAGTGCAGCAAAAGGCATTATTTAATGTCTATAAATCTACAGTTATTTTTACATTAAATTCTTTCTGTTTTAATTGCAGAACTCCAGGATAACAATGAAGGAGCACTTACAAAATTACTTACTATCCATATTTCCCCATAAAATTACCTAAAATATAAATGCCAAATGATAACCTTCAATTAATAATTGTATGTTGATATTCAGAACTGAATTATCAGGCATACATATTAATTAAATTTGTTTTTAAAATCATTGATTAGACTGCAGTACAGAGCCCTATTATTTATTGTTGATTCTACAAAAATGTTTATCTTTTTTTCTGAGGCAGGTTTTATCTTATCATGCGACATGTTCAAAGGCAGAAGTTGATAAATTTAAGGTAAGGATTTAAGTTTTTAATTATTTCTGAAAATATAACAGTAAATTAAAATGAACACAGATTAAAGCTTTATTTTATATCAAAATTAGAAATAATAATCATCAATATGTCATGGAAGGATGTATTATGCGTTAGGCTGTTAGACAGAGAAAGTGGAAAATAAAATCTTTAACGTGATGAAGAGATGAAGTGATAGGTGCATAAAAGCAAAATATCACGGTGCCGTCCCTGGCTGCTGGAACTACACATCAGTATGGGTTTGGAGGCCTCCTTAGCAAGAACAAGCACAGGGAAGTCATACCACAGTGACAGCTAAGGAAGAAACTAGAGAATATGGGAAAAACATTAGGCTTTGCTTATAGTGTGGAAGCTTTCTTGTGTTTACTAATGAAGTAGAGGATTCACAGTCAAGATTGTAAATAGTCTCAGAAGGATGGATATAAAGGTAAGAAATCTTCTTCTAGCTTCTGGAAATGCCCTGGGCAAAAGTGTAAAGCAGTGCATGCTGAAATTAGCCCTGCTAATTTCCATAGGAATCAAAGAAATCAATAATTATGCATTCATGCCAAATTCTGCCTTGCCAATGAGTAGAGGGTAGGGGAAATTGTGGCCTTGCTCTTTCAATGCTGCTGGAACTCCAGAGCTGTTCTTGTGATATGCTTTGCCCTTTTCTGCTTGAGATAACCCTATGGAAACTTGGTGGCCTTTCTTTGTCTGCCGTAGGTCTGTGATGTAGAGAGTTTACCAATGCTGTCTGAGAAGTTCCTGTGGCACATATCAGCATTAGTCTCCTGTACACAATGTACCTCTGGAGGCTGTGGCAAAGTCTGGGCTGTTGCAAAAGATGATCACATCTCCTGCTGTGACTTCCTGGTGTCTGTCTGACCAGTGCTTGATGGGTACTTCACAACTTGTCTTGCTAGCCACAGCTTCTCTGTACTATGGAGGTGATTGTGATGGAAGCTGTGAGTGACTTAGCAGAACAGGTACTAGTGAGTTACCTGGGCTGTGAAAGGCAGCACTTGGTAGTTGGTTAATCATCTTTTACAGCCCAAATGAAAGCTATGTCTTAATACTGCAACAGTAGCTGGTGACAAGGTAAAATAATCTTTATATAATATCGTAGATTTTAGTGCAGTTGCCAACACCCTTCTTAGATGAAGTTGAGATTACTGGAAGCAAGTTACTTGAAGATCACTGCTGCCATCAGAAAGTACTTCAGTGTGCTTAGTAAGTTGTACTTTGACTTACAGAACACCAAGCACTGCACAAGGGACAAGTGAGAGAAAAAGATGAAGGACCATAAATGTTTCACTGTATCTTTGGTATTGTAATTACCTTAGAATAACAACATGTAATATAGTTTTTGCCAAGATTCAGCAAAGATCTTTCTGAATTACAGAGAGTCTTTCTTCTTGATTGTCAACAATTCTCCATACTGATATATGTAGTTGAAATAAAGGTTCACTGTTAATTTTTAACTTAGATGTTAGTGTGAGGAGGTGTCCTCATTAATAGATTAGCTAGTTTCCAAATAAAGAATATGTTGTCATTATCTGTTTACCTTGAAGACATAAAACTATTTAACTGCAAATGGTAAGGTAAAAGATATGAAATGAGTTTATTAGAAAGCACAATAGCTACGTTTTAAAACAAATGATAGAGATGAGAAAATAAGGATGATAATAGAGTAATGCTTAAAGTAAGATGATATTTTTTTCAGAGGAATATTTCACTCCTATATCTATTTGTCTTGCTTTCAATTCCCAAAAATATGAGTGCTGGGTAGCGTTTGTAGTGTCTTACACCAAAGATCTTACAGGGAGAGAGAGAAGACCAGTTTGCCTTATGGGTTCTCAACAAAGAGAAGCTTATCCCCAGAGAGAGCCATCCATCTATGGGATAAAATTGCTCCTGTCTTCCCTCTTGCAGAGTTCTGGCAGCTGATCTTCCTGCCAAGGTCTCCTGGGGCATCCTACCTACCTAGAAATCTGTTCTTTATCATTGTTTGTGATATTGTTATATTTTGTGTAAGCCCTTTGTTATTTGAGGGTCATCTTGCAGACTTTACTAGGTAGTAAACAATTCCTCCCTTTGGAAGTGTTTGGAGCTTAAGTGTTTCTGTTCCTTTCACTGATTTATTGGCACATGTCAGTGAAAATGTGTGTTATGATTTACCTGACGTTCCTGTTCAGTCAGAACAGGAGCAACATCTTGATAGCAACATCTAAATGAGAATAATGCCAGTCACTTCTGGCTTTTATAGAAGCACCTTTCTTCAGTAGTTCAAATGGGAAAATATGTGGAATACCATTAGTTGTGGAGCTGGACAACACAGGGAGAAGTTTACAGTTTGGGATGATGAAAAATGAGGGCAAGATAACTGATTGTGAAATGCAATTGGACTGTTTCATATCAGATGTCAACAACTGTCTGAAAGCAAGAGTGGCAGCATCAATTCATATCAAACTGTTTTTGCACGTTTTTGAAGGGATTCCAATTCTAATGTTACTAGAATGTAGGTTTCATTGTAAAAATCTGGAAGCAGAATTCAAAAATGCTTATATGAGTAGAAAATGTTCCATTAGTGAATTGAGGTATTTTTCTCAGGAGAATACTTAATTATGTGAATCATTATTCTAAAAATTCATGTCATGAGTCCTTTTCAGTATTTGCATTAAAGCTTTTGGGATTTGTTATCATTGACGCTAGCAGGCACGCGATACCCAGGAGGTACAGGGCAGATGTGCAGCTCGGAGGCAGTGTGGTGCAGCTCTGCTGACCTCGAGGGGTGCCTGCGGGTTCTGCTGCCAGTGCCTAGGGTGAGTGGGATGGAAGGAGAACACTCATCACCTGGTGAGCTCCTTTCGACGATGAGAGGGGGTCTTAGCCCTCAAGACAGATGCAAACACTGCTTCTTACATCTAGGTTGAGAGCCTGAGCAAGCTTGTAGTTTCTGTAGGTGATGGTCTGACCCTAGTGAAGTTTGCCATTGATTTCTGCAGACTGAAGACATTGTTGCTTTCAGCTAAGTTTGGCACCTATAAAGCTGCATAGTGGTCTTCCCACTCTCTATCAATGTATTCATGACAGTGAGTCTTTTGCACTGTGTTTTCTGATAGAACAAGGTATCTGGCAAAAAAAAGTTAAAAGTTAAGCTTCAGTCCTTTTTTTTCATGCCCACTTAAAATGAATTTTAAATAAAACTTTGAGTAGATAAGCAAGATAAAATCGGTGTATTTTCCTGAAAATAGTTAAGTCTTTAAAATAACAAAAAAAAGTGAAAAACTTAATTGATAGAGTTTTAAAAACAACCTACTGAATCATAATTATTAATCAGAATGAATTGCAGCATGCCTACCATTAGACCTGTATGTGGGATATGCACTGTACTACCAGGTTATACGAAAGAGGATGTGAATTTTGAGGTGTATGAATTAAAGGAAGTTAAAATGTATGTAGGCTGCTGCAGAAGTAATGCCTCCTATTTATCTCCATGGAAACTACAACAGATACAAAGAACACAGGGACACTATTTGATAGAGTAAATTCTTAGATGCAAATCACTATTTTTCAACATAATCACCACCATTAGCTATGTGTTTTCACCAGAGATGAGCAAGAGCCTGCATTCTGTGCTTGGAAAAATCTGCACCAGCAGAGGTGACCCGCTGTTGCTACCACTGAAATGCACCACCCACCACCTCTCTGTACTCACATCCACTGTTTGGTCTCCATAGATGTTCAGCAAGTATTGATGAAGGTCAGTGGGTGCCAATTGTTCTGCATGGAGGAGTTCAGTGACACACCTTTACTGCATCCATGTTTCCATTTTGTCAGACTGTCCTTCTGCTGCCATCTGTTCCAAGGCAACAAAACAACAATAATAATTAAAAGGAAGGCTCAACCTCTACTGCCATACCCCCACACCTGCCTTTGATGTTGTGGGCCAACAAAATAAAATAGGAGGCAGTACTTTTGGGCACATTGCACATCTGAGAGTGACTGACTGAAGTCTTAAGCCTGATTTATAACTATGTCTCATCGTTACTATCAGCATAATGGTACTAAATTCAAAATGAATTTTGGTGGGATAAATTCAAGTAAAACACCAGGGAATCATAACCATATCAGCATTACTTTTTATTCTTTGAGAAGTTAGATATATGTATAATTTTGAAATCTGTGACTACTGAAGATCCTCTTATATTTTAAACTTAAAAGAATATGTTATTTTCATTACATTCTAGTGTTAGTGTTTTTTTTAATTAAAAAAAGCACTTGTAATATTGGAATAGAAAATCTAAGATTAATGAAATCTGATTAATCAAAGATTGATGATATCCTGTAGCATTGTTCTTCAATGCCAGGTTTCTTCTCATTGAAATGCAGGCTCTCTGAACCTAAAAATAGTCACCTTCTAGACAAATATAGAAAGCCAAGATACGTGAGTAACGAATGTAGAGTTGTGTCCAGGGCAGGATATTTATAGCAGGAGTTACAGCCTTCTGAGACAGAAATGAACAAGTCCTGTGACTTAGACAGCAAGCAGTCTCACAAACACAAATCACTTTTAAATTTAATATAGTTTCCAAAGAGAATATGTAAACACTGTCCTATTACGGGTAATATACAAGAAGCTATTTTTAAAAAGCTAACCTAATTATGCAGCTGTGAATGGTATAAGCCAAATCAATATTTAATGACTATGATGCATTATTTATAGCCCTGTGAGAGATTCCCTTTTTTAGGTCAAACAGCACATGGAAGAGCTGCACAACAGAAAATAACGTATCACCTGCTTTATAGAGGCTTCGATTAAAAATGCAGCATTAGTAACAATTCCTGTATTTCTCAAGTCCATAGCCTGAGGTGTAGATAGCTAAGACTTACTTTCACAAAGGGAGGCTTTTGTGTGTGTCTCAAAAATAGGTGTTAATAGAGTAAAAAATGAAGAGAGTTGAACCGAAATGGGAAACAACTTTTAGGATTGCTCTTTTTTATGGTATTGTAAACAACTGAGTGAATGAAAAATGGCTGGTTTCCATGAGTTTGGTACTGGGAGATGCACTAAATGCATGAGATGAAGTGAATTTGGTATTCATGTCATATGCTGTTACAATTTTTATACTCCTTAAAAATGGAACAGAGGCAGCACAACAGAAAATATAATTTTATATATCTATTTTATCTCCAAACTCTGTAAGGATGGGGAATGCTTTCCTAGGCTATACTATTCTCTGCTGTGTCATCATATTTCAACTTAGAACTACGCTGATTACTTTTATATCATGCTAATTAAATCATTTGTAATATTTTATGAAAATTACATTATTCTTACTTGGCAAATGAATTTCAGAAAGACAAGCTGCTTTTTGTTTTGGACCAGTTACAAACTACTCCCAGTGTATAAACGTGTAGCTGGAAGATGAGGTTTCCCACACTTGGCTGTGTAGGTAACACTTTGGATCTGCCCAGTAACGTGGATTCAACAAGAGGTCAAAGACTTGTAATGGCTGCAGATGAGGTGTAGCAAGCCATGGTCTCAGCTTTGAATATGGTGAAGCACATGGAATTCTTCAGAGCCCCACACTACTCAGTAAGTGTATGAAATTATTCACATATTTAAATATTTTTAAGGTTGCTCACCAAGACTAGTGAAACAGACTGACTACTCTTCGGTGTGTCAGGAGGGATGGGGCTGACACAGAGCTGTTCCCCATAGCTTTTCTATTGGCTGAGGTCCTGTTCTGCATAGCAGCAAAAGGTAAAATAAGGAGAAAGCTGGGGGGCAACAGGGCTGAAGTGTTACTACTGAGCTGTGTACCTTCCTCTTTGGGAATGCAAAATGTAAAGCATTGATGATTTTTTCCTGCTTTTCCACAAGTACAGCTAATGTAAGACAAGGTCTAGAGCATAGTGTTGAGAGCTTTATAATTCATGAAACTGAGATCTTTATTGTATTACATGATTTTGTACCCTTCTACACGTGCCTATGTCTTCAGTTGTCATGGAAACAAGAAGGCAGAAATGCACTGAAAATTATTATAAATAAATAATGATTAAAAATAAAACACTTCTTTTTAATTCTAGTTTCTGAAATGTGAAGCTCTCATCTGTTGACATAGAGCTAATGCTTTGTCATTCAGAGATATGTAAAATTGGAAAATGGTTTTAAATTTGAGTGAAGAGAGGAACTGGTAAGGCATTGTAAAGAGGAGTAGTGAAAGGCTGCTTGTGATCTTTTTGCATACAGTGTTTAGGTTAAAGAGCATCTAATGAAATTCTTGGGGTATAGATCTCAATCTTTCTAAAACATGGCTAAATTGGGACCTATAACCATCGATCTTAATGTTTTGTTGTAGCTGTGAGGAGCACCCTATGTCCATCACTCTGAGTTAAGGAGCAGGCCTTAGAAGGAACATTAGTCTGACACAGTACTGCCCTTGTTCTGTTATTAACCAGTGCCTTCCATCAGTGTTGTTTGAAGAGGGAAAAGAAAAAAACCCTGATTTTTTTTTTATATCACTATGTCACCCAGAAGGGATGTTGCCCTCTATGTTTATGCTGCAGAGGAATTTCTGAAACTGCAGGTATAGTCTGATGGAAACCCCTGAGTTTGCTGAATTACTGTGTTGTTTTGTTGTTTTTTAAGAAAGAGGTGTTTCCTTCCCTTCCTGTGTCTGAAAGCGTTGCACTGTGAAGATGCTCTCCAGCTCTCTACAATGCCAGGACCTGTGGCTCTCAAGTGCATTTCTTACAGTGCAACAGTTCCTCCCAGAATGAAATCTGGTCCAGTATGATAGGGTTTAATGAAGATAAAGCATAGAAAAGAACAATCTTACTGTTTATTGAGGAAAAACCCGAGCTATTTTTAATATGTTCCATGAGAGATTTATTAGAAATGAGAGAAGTAGGATGATTTTGGTGTGGCAGAGGCATGAGAGGCACCTGCTTATGAACTATTAGAGCAGTGCTGTCCTACAAGGCTAGTGTCATACTGCAGTGCCTGCCCTAACGTTGGAAATGCTTGATAGAAAACATAATGGAAATTCTGAACATTCAGTTTAATCAAATTTTTGTCGTTTAAATTTTGTATTAACATTCCAGTGGATCAAGATGAAATTAAAATGTTGCAGGTCACTGAAAAGATTTTTTTCGTTCTTTTTTTTTTTTTTATAATGACCACTGTTTCCTAGTGAGAACATGCAGATTAGGGTAAAAGGTTCCATTCTGGGTAGGTGAAATAGGTATTGTGGAGGGATGTTTTGCAAGGACTAATTTAGCCTGGTGAAGAACAGATACTGGGCTGTTCTCCAAAAGGGCCTACCCCACTTTTTTGGCTGCAGAGAGGTGAAGCAGAGGTTACAGCAGGTGTGAGGAGCATATCAAGCCCACCTGCCCACCTCTGAATACTTGCAGTCTTACTGGGTACCTTCCTCATGCTCACAGTGTTGCATCCATGCATGGCAAAGCACATCATGTTGTGTTTTGCAAAGAAAGGACAGAAATATGAAAACACCTCTGTTTAAATATTTCAACACTTCTGTCTTATGATTAGAAACTACTGTATCGCATTTTTATTATGAGCCTGTGCAAAGCTGGTTTACTTTTGAGCACAGGACATCAGTAAAACCTCGTTTTAAAAAGTTTTCGCAAGAGAAAAGCCACCATGAGATTTCAGAGAGATGAGGCAAAAGTGAAAAATCTATGGCCTCGAGTCTAGATGAAGCCCACAATTTAATCATATAATCATTCCAACACATTACATCACGTTACTTTGAGGTAGCACAGGTCACTGAATGAACTTAAGAAGTAATAGTCTTCCTTTGGTAAAGAATAGGTTCTGGTCTGCGGATTAAGGGGCAAAGGGAGTCATCCAGATGCCAGTAAAAAACTTTGTAAAAATATTATTTGAATATGTTAATTATTTTTTTAATCCTTAAATGTGTCCTATACAGAATAATTTCTGCATATATTTATACTGTAGGTTAAAGAGAGAGAGGTTTAAAGGCTAGAATTGAAAACAAATGTGAAAAATCAATGTTGATGTTCCGACTGCAGAGTAAAGACACACTAATTAGAAATACATGTAACGAGTACTTCTGAGGTCAGCTTCCTCACAGTGGTACTACAGCTTAAGAATCCTTGCTAAAGACTTTGATAAATAATAAACCTGTATCACTGGAAAAAAAAATTACATGCATGATTAAAACTGGTCCTTGTACTATGTTGCTAAAAACAACAACAAAAAAAAAAACCAACCAAACAAAAAAAACATAACCTGAAATATATTTCAATTGGTTTAGATTATAATAGAGCTACAGGAATTTCTGCTGTTTCCTAATATTCTCCTACAGTATTAAAAGTCATTCAGAGTATATTAAAACAATGCTTACTGCCTTTAATAACAGCTGTTTTTCAGTTTCATAGTAATTACACGAATGCAATGGTACTTCAACAGAAAATTTTAACAGAAGAGTGAGAAATAAAACAGTTATTAATTTACCCATACTTTAAAAAAAAAAAAAGCTATGCTACTCCTTTGCTGCTCAACTAATATATTTGTTATGTACATGGGAAGTTTCTAATTTGTTGCATCTGTTTCCACATCCAAAACTACAACTGGTCCAAGTCTTGAGAATGTTTAGATTTCAAAAAAAAGAAAAAGAAAATCTACAAAAATCTCAATGGGAAAATTTTAACAAATAAGTACAATTCAACTTTGTTCCAGTATTTAGCCAACAACCATGCAAGAGGTGATAAGGCGTAGAATACATACAAAGTGTTGTGTAAGGCTGAGAAGTATGAGGAGTGTTTGAAGAATGTTTTCTTAAAAAATCAACACTTGTCAAGTAATAGTATGCATGAGTGCATGGTAGCCTTGGAAATTTATATTTATATTATATTTCAAACAGGAGGAGTATCAATCAAAGATTCATACACTTAATTTGTATTAGAGAAATTAGAAGTACTACTGAAAGATGGTACTTTCAGAGGTCTTCACTGTGGGTTTGTTGTAGTTCTTTCCCTGTCAGTCAGGAGCGAGTTATTCCCCACATCCCATGTGGAGGAAAAAATTTGTCAAAGAAATACAGGAAAGAAAAGAATAATGTTTTACAATAAAAAGCATTATTTAACCAGCCTGAACTCGTTCTACAGACCCAGGACACTTTAATATATAGGTGGGAATTCTCTGGTTAAAAAATCAAGTTGCTTTTCACCATTTGGATAGAAATTTTATGTCTGTCATTAATATTATCAATATTATCAACTTTAATTTTAAACAAGTTCCTTAATAGCAAATTAATTAGCTTAATTCTAAAATCGAGAATAAATCTTTCCTTTTCTCCCCCAGTATGCATTTGACATGGGGACAAAATACTTCAATTTGTTTATTTCTGTACACCAGGTTTTGGCTGCAAACAGCTGTTTGTCATAAACATTCTCTGGTATTGGTTTTAAATTATTAATAGTAGCACCTCCATAGGTTTAAAAATAAAAAACACTACAAAAGGAAGCATAAATATCCTTTAAAGAAAGGAGCTAGGGCCCTTAAAAGGCCCTTTCACCCTGTCAACCTGCTCACAGTAGAGGTAGAACCTTTTTTTTGTAATTAAAGCTTAAGCAAGTGAGGAATGGAAAATAACTGGAAACGTTTTTCTGAGATGAATCTGTTTGGCCACTGGGTGCCATCCTTGCTCCACTTTAAGGCTGTGCACTTAGCAGTGTTTCTGTTAGGTGGTAAAATCCTGAAAAATGTAATCCCAGTGCAATTTCACACTATCGTAACCTTTGAGCATGTGGGCGTACTGGAATGTGTTAGCAGAATGGGCAGCATGTCCTTTTTGCATGGTCACAGAGAGACTTGGCAGAAGTATCACAATGGGTTCAGCCATGTTATTTTCCTAGTCTCATACCTAGAGCTTTTATCGTGCATTCCTCCATCAGCTGATGCAGGATGAGGCACTGCTGGGAGACCTGCTCCTGCATGGGAGTGTACAAACGGCTCTGCTCCTGTGTTGTATTAAATAAGATTCTGGGATTTTTGAAAGGAAAAACAATTGCATGGATACACAGTTGCTTTCTAAATAGGTTGATATTTGGGGTGTACGGGCATGTGTCATCCAGCAAAAACTACGGTTAACACGTATTATGTAAAGCAGTTATAGGAGACTACAGCATTGTTGGTGTTAGTAAATTGTTCCAATATCTGTCTGAGGGATTCCTGAATTGGTTTAGTCTCAGAAGTCTCTTGTTTTAGTCTGGGAAAATCCCAGATGGAGTACATGTGTTTTCTTCCACAGAAATTGATGTTGGTAGCTCTGCATTTTTAGCCTATTTTGTTGAAAGCATAAACACTTAAAATGTATGAGAAATAGACTCTAGCACTTCTTTTTCCTGGTCCAACTGTACGGAAAATGTGCAGATTACACCCCAGGCAAAAACAGGAAACTGAATATTTTATGAGGCCATTTCTGTGAAGTGTTCAATCTTTTTTGCTTTGCAACAAGCTATATCCAGGACTGAGTGCATGCAAAGCAGCTGAAAACATCAGGTATCAGTGTTATCCAGCACATTTTTGTTCCATCTGCACATACAGCATCCTTTTTGGGATACTTAAACGTGGTATAACAAATGCTGCTTTCCATGCTGCCGTGCACAGAACTGTGCTGATAAGGAAAGGCTGTAAGCAGCATTAGCACTGCAGCATTACAGCAGGTAGTGGCAGGACCTGAACTGTGGATAGCATCTGGCCCAGGTCACATGGCAGAGATTCTGGTGCAGTGCAGCAAAGCGGCCCCATAGGGACCCACATCCAGCTCCTTGCCTGGCTCATTTCTCACCTGTCTGCACCTTAACAGCTTCTCTGAGTCAGTAGTGGCTCAGGTATTAGGTGCACTCTACATCTTTCTACAGTCCTCAGTGTCCCTGAAAGTCACACAGACAAACCTTGTCACCAGGGTTCACTCCCCCCATGGCTGCTGCTACAGCCTCTCCACAGCACTTTCTAAGCATACAGTGTGAGTATATTCAAAACCTTAATTTGGCAGATCCAAGGTACCTAGGAAAAAAGGAGCGGTAACGACCATCAAATATCTTACTACCATGTTAGGGGCTGGTTAATTGCATTTAAAAGACCTTCAGTATGAACTCTATGAACAACACAAAGCAAGTTTTTAAGGCTGTCTTGCAGTCTTCTATCTCAAAATAGTAGCGAGTGAAGGTCAACTGTTAAAGAAAATTTATAAAGCTAGTAAGATCTAGGTAGTGAATAAGGACCTAAATACAAGATTTAAGCTCTAATTATTTATTTGTGTTGAAAAAACAGGATCTGTAAATTTTGTATTTTCTCAGCAATAATGTTGTGGGTCACGTGTGAAGCAGAGCTCCCTGCTGCTCTGCAGGATGGGTCTGGGGGGAATGTATTTTGGCTCAAAGAGTGGGAACTGGACTGACCCTGTTGAGGACTTTTGAGCAGTCCTGAGTGTGCCTAGGGAGTGACTTATGGACCCAGTGTAGGAAGGGTGGATTTATTTATTTTTTTTAACTTGCAATCAAAACTTGATGAAAACTAAGGAGAAAAAGATAAAACATATTTTAAGAACAATTGCTGTAGGGCTCTCAATAGATTTCTCTGTAAATGTACGTTGTAAATTTGTTGGTATTTTCAATGTTATTTATTGTCTGCCTAGCAATAGTGTGCTATAGCTGTCACTCTAGCAGACCTGAAATAGGACTTTCTCCCCAGCAATGTAGTAGCCCTCTCATATATTTTGCATAACTTTCTCCACCAGTCACTGCTCTGCCAGCCTGATTTGTCACAGGTGCTTATGAAGAGAACTTCAGTGGCCAGCAGGAACACCATCCAGTGTCATTGCTGAGTGCTCAGCCAGCACCCCCATGGCAATGGCCTGTGAGCAGAGCTCCTGCAGGTTGTGTCAGGGAGTGGTGAGTGCTGCCAGAGTACAGTGAGACAGGAAAAACAGTGAAATACCAGTTCATGTGCTATTGTGGTACCAGCAAGGAGTTTGTTTCTTTATTGATGTTTTTTTTCCTCTCTCTTCTTGGCAACGCCTTCACTTCCTCTCTCAAGAGCTCGTATGTGTCCTGCTTAGAATTGCAGGGCACAGTTTGGGCTGTTTGCCACCAGAAGAGCTGGTTTCTCCCTGCTTCTTCACATTACTCTGTGAGGAGAACCCTGACCCCGTTCCTTTCACTTCTAATCAGGTTGTTCCTCTTCTGAGCCTTCGAGGAAGAAGCCAGAGCCTTTCTTCCCCTTCCTAGGTCTTCTTGTGAAGAAGGCTGCCTTTCAAGTCCCTCTTTCGTCACTCTCCCAAATTTATAGGCATGAGGGGATCAGTCCTCATTACCCATTCTGCTCTTCATGAGAGCAACAAAGCTGACTCTGCCTACCCAAACCAAATAGGGCTGTTGTGGGAAATGGCAGCCTTGCATGTCTGACACTTATTTTGTATCACAGAGAAATATTTGCCCTAGGTTTGCTGCTTGCATTTGTTTAAAATTCTGGGACTGAGACTGAATAGTCTCTTTTGTATAAGCTTCTCATCTGCACCAGTGGTCATAAAAAGTAGACAGTTGCTAGCCTGTAGTATGTGACTCACTGGCTATTTCCTAATCACCATACGCCAAAAGGACGTGAACACTCCCCTGTGCGCCTTGGGAGATCATTGTGTACAATGTGCATGCCCTGTAAAACTCCAGTCCTGGGCCGCTGTGGTTATGTACTTTGGCCTTAAGAATAATAGATACTCAGACCATTAATTGTTTCTATTTTATGTCTCTGATCTTTTAAAATAGAATTTTCTTGTCTTTTATAGACTGCTATATATTCTGTTTCTACGTACTAAGAAACAACTTGAATGCTGTGAATTGATTTTCAGCAAAATAAATAATGTATTTTGTATCTTTTCCATTACGGTTTTTAACAGAACTTTAAATGTAATATTTTTATCTTTGTGAAACTTTTTATTCCTTTTGAAGGGTCTCGGTTTCAGAAAGTGGCACATTCAGGCAGCATTGACTGAACACTAAAAATACTTCCAGGTTTTCAGATGTAGTTCTGGGTATGTCTTTGAAAACAGCAAGTGAAATGCTGTAATGACATTTCTTCATTTACCATTTTAAAAATGAAAGTATAAGACTGCCTCCTTTCAGGCACATGTGCCATTATACCAAAACCAAAAAGTAAATAACATATTTTTGTCATGGCCGCAATGTGTGATAATGAAAACATTTGCCAAATGCTATATTTATTAGTGATGTTGTTTAATGGCTATTTTTCTTGTCGTAGTAGAAGTAGTGGAATTAATAGCTTTCTTAATGCCAAGAGGTTTCTCTTCTAATTAAAGCAAATAGCAATATTCATGCTCAGAAATAGTCGCATATGATTTGACCACTTACAGAACATAACATTTGAAACAAGATCAAATGCAGCTTTCTTGGTTCCACAATTTGTTTAAATTGCATGCTGCCCTGTTAATTTGCCAGTTGAAAAGGAAGCAGTGTATACCACATATGTATGCTTCATCTGCAGATTTTAAAGCTGGATACAAGAACAGCATTATTCTCAGTTTACAGATGTGAGATTTTGACATAACACAGCGACCTTTTCAAGCAAAGGGCTCGGACACCCACTGTGGGATTTGGGGCAGAGCTTGAGTGTCTGCTTTCACTACTGCAACCTACTGCTTATCTGATGGCTTACTCTGAAAGATCTTAAAATCTGTAAATGCCACTTGAAGGACTTTTGATGTCTTTTACATGTCTTTTACATGAGCAGTGGATGAAATATTCATAGCAACCAGTGCACAAAAGATGGGAGTCCTGTAGATCTGGTAGTGGCAAGATGTGTGTATAGGAGCACAACTTCTCCTTATATCATGCTTTCACCCACTTGCCTTCAGGTGGGGCCAAAACACTGCTACTGTTTCACTCCAGTCTCTGGTTTCATCCACTCAAGTATTCCTCACTACAGTGCCCTCATTCAGGGGATCAACATTTGATGAAAGTTTTAGAAGAGCAGGTGAACTATTAATTTTTTGACCCTGCTTGATTAAGGGGCTAGACTGACTGGTCTTAAGAAATATTCTCCAACGAAAATGGCTCTGTGACTCCATGTGATCTTACTGCAGAAGGCAGCAGTGATAGTCATATTAAAGAAAAATCATTGACATTGAAGTCCACAGGAGAATGCATGCATGTGCTTCACCCACTTCACTTTACAGTAAATATTATAAACTCCCATTTAAATGCTGCTGTCCTGCTCCTGCTGGGCTGGTTTTTGGAAAAGAAGTGCTGATTCAGCACCGTGAAGGGCAGCCAGTTGCAGCCTGCAGTAACAGATGGAGGCCTTTAAATCTGGGTTGCTCTGGGCATTCAGACATTGCTGAGCTGAAGTATTTGATTCTTGCCCTTTGGAGAGAGTAAGAAACATGTCAGACTGGAGCATGACAGGCTTTGGGTCCTCCATGGATGTGAATATTTTCAGGATTTGTCCACTACTGCTAATAGCTGACAATAAAGATACCGTTTTTAAAAAGCCTGCAGATACAAATATAAGTATGTATTTTTAGGGGCCTTTATACATGAAAAGAACACTTTGGAAATAAAAATCTGTGCCATCTGAAATTACTTCACTTCGGCTTCATAGAAGATAAAGTGAGAGATGGAGAAGGCATATTTAAATATTCTCCACTTGGATGTTTTCTGCACAGTTTTTGATGATCCACCTTCAAGCTTTTTTCAATTTCTGATCTTTGAGTGTCACACTGCAGAGATACTTAAAAGGGCCTCAAGTCTGACTTCATCACATTATCAAATACGGAATATATGATTGCTAAGAATATGCTTTTAAAAGAATTAGTACAAAATCATCCATTGTGCAAATCATATTTTGTTCTGTGTTCCCAGTGCCGAATGGGATCAAAATCTGGCTTTTCGTATATTATATGTAATGCTGAATGGACTGTCTGCAATTACACCCTTCAGGTATCTTCTGTGTGAGAAACTTCTCAAGCTGCCAGTTGGTCTATGATGACCTCTGATAATCAAACTACCAAATTGCCTTCTCTCCATCACTCATCTAGACTTGTCTCATAATCAAGTTTTGCTACAGAAGATTGCTAATTATCCAAACTACCATTTCATATTTGTCCCTGAGGTTATATACTTATTTCTCTACAAAGAGCTGTCTCCCACTGCGCATTTTTCATGACGGCAAAGTGTGACTGGACTGCTGGTCTCTGCTGAAAGAACATCGGAGTAGCTGGAATGAGAAGAGGGAACTTCACTGCCTTTCCTTTTACCCATTTCAAGTGATTATTCTTGTATTATTTATAATACAGATTGATTTAAAGTTAATTTCTTTTTCTCAGTGGTATTAATGAATATAAGTGGTCATTTAATGGTACGTTTTGCGTACACTTTCTCAACAGCAGCATTGGCCATTAGGAAGGTACTAGGGTGGTATATGACAGAAGTTGAAAGCAGGATTAAAAGGAAAGCAGTCTGCAGTAACATTAACCAAGCTGAATATAATACCTATATCTCATTCAGGTAACAGGCTTTGTAAGAGCAGCAGAATTTCCCCTTTTTGCTTCTGTTGATTGATTTCTGCTGCTTGCAAGCACCTCATTCAGCCCTTACAGCGAGAACATTGTAAAATGCTCTGTGTGTATGTGATATTATATTGCATTTTTCTGACATACGTATGCACACACATATGTACTGTCTCAAGAATGGGAATGAATACTTTATTTCTTGTCTAGTTCTGTGCTAACAATATAGAGAAATTATACAGTATATGCTGTATGCATGCTTCCAAAACTGTGAAATACTTGTGTTCAGCAGCACTAAGGTGTAAGTACCAGATAACAGCTTTTATTTGAAGAATTTTAGCTCTCGGTGTTTCCCTAAAACTTTGACTCCTTAGTTTCCTAAAGTTTCCTTTCTTTCTTAGCTTTTGTTTATCCATAGCAGCACAGAGGCTTATTATTACTGAACAAGAGCCACAGGCTGTTTTTAATGGTGGCCAGGATTGGGATACTGTAGTTAATAGTTATTCCATGTATTTGGAACTACGATGGTCATTAGTAGTCACTAAAGGGCTGAATATTGTTGATGTAGTTTTGTTTAAGATTTGATCGGTCTCTAATTTCCCTCCCCACCATTCACATGCTCCAAGAAGCCTATGAAGCAATTTTCATGACAGCAGAGTAACGAGGAAAGGAGAACCTGCCTTTTATTCTGAATTGAGTACAAAGGCTCTTTTCCCTATCCATCCAGTACACATCTGAATATGGGGTAGCTACAGACTTTTGCCCCATGCTTTCTCATGGGAGCATGATGCTCCCTTTCTCAAGCTGTCTTCAAACGGTAAGAGTTTCCCAGCCTGGAAACTAGTAAATTGTATTACTTTGGGCAAGATCAGTCACGTTCGCTGAGCTAACCCCAGCTTGTGTTCATGGCTCCTTTCAAGATGATTATTCTCATTTCTTGGAATTAAAGCAGAGATGTTGACCAGAGGCGTCTCATCCAGCTTTAATTTACCGTAAGCTCTTAGAAGTCATGTGAGTATTTCTCAAGAATGAAGAGCCTTGAAATTGCTTGGTCCACGGAGTAAAAAGACTTCAGTGTGTAATGTTCTTAATTGTTTTTAGAAAGAGGAAATTGAACATCAAAACATTCCAAAGGAAGCAAGCCTTTTAAATGATCCTAAATCACTGGGGTGCTTTAGAAAATAATTTCAGTGTAAGTTGAATTTTAATTGCCTGTCCCTTCCTCTTATTGTCACGGTGCTTTCATCCCCTCTGTTTTCCTGGAAGAGAACAATATTGTTGCTGTCTATTTTAAGAAATTCACTGGAATTTCTCCTGCAGTGCAGCAAAATGTCAGGGCTGGATATGCTTTAATATTCTGTATTATGAATATTTTTTATATCTTTGTAATTAAAGAAATGAAGTTTTAATGACTGCTCTCTTATAAACCCTGGACTGTTGCATTTGCAACATAAGAAGCTCAGGACAGGCAATGCCAGGTGCAGCTGGAATATTGCTGCAGCCCCACAGCATTTTTTTTTTTTAACATTATTCAAATTAGTCTCAACACTCATAATTCTGTTGTTTCCTTTATTGCTGTTGTAAAGCAAATGGTTCTTTTATACAAATGTTATCTCCTGGCTATTAATTCAGCTGTTATTTTGGATTATGGCACTCCTGTTAAATTTCGGAATGTAAAATCTCATAAATATTTAAAACTTTCAGACTGACGTGGGAAGAAATTGTTTTTGACTTGCTTTGTTAATATCCTGTTGTTCAATTTGTAATAGATTTGGAATATATTGTTATTTCTCTACTATTTGAGAAAAGGAAAAACAGTCACAGTTGAGCAACTGCTTCAAGTGTACACATTTGAATTGTAACAGGTTGGTAAATATGGTTTTTGTCTTTTTTATTTTTTTTTTATCAAGTGGAAAATTGCAAGGGAAATATCTGTTTTCCTTTGAGAGAAGAAAAAAAAAAAGTTAAAACTTTAATCAGAGCCCACTTCATGGCTAGTGAAAATGCAGCAGTATGCTTGTAAGGATGATTTCAGTAAAGCAATTCCAAGCAGGGCTGGTTACAGTGAAGAAGTTCTGTTTCAGCATTTTGCCTCTTTAAACTTCTTTCTAAGAAATAAATAAAATAGACAAATGTTTTTCTTCCATTGTAGGTATTTTGAATAGAGTACATTAACTACAGAGTGAGTGTATCGGTAGGGTAAAGACTAAAGATCTTCATTCTTTACACTGGAATTGAATGTGTAGCCTTTCAGACAGATATTAAAGAGTATTAAGTCATAAATCCCACCGGTGTCATTAATAACTATTTTAAATTTTTCAACTGTTCTAAAAAAGATATTGGCTTGGTTCAATCCTGATCAGCAGGGTGACAAAGTGGGCGAAGTACGTATGCAGTTAACCAAGCTTGCTTCTCTCCTGCGTGCTCCTTAAGTTGTTCAGCTGTGTCTTTGGCTTGATGGGTTTGTTTCATTTCCCACATCAGTTAACCTCAGTGGTGTAATATCATGACTTTTTGTGGCATGGGCACTGAACTGAAAAGAGAGCTTTCTCTAGCTAGCAGCTAGGTTGGTACTGCAGTGTCACCGCTGTTGAACAGCAGATTTGCACTCTCTGCTCTTATAAGGTACGGCTGAACCAGCTTAATCTTCATGTAAAGTAATAATTGAGGTGACAGTTTTCTTTTGTCTAGAAAAACTTTTTTTTCCTTTCAATAACTTGTCATAGTTATGATGCAATATTTCAAAGTTCAAGTTTTCAAAAGGAAGCTGTTATGTGATCGTGTACAGGCTGTAATGCTGAAAGTGAACTTAGAATGGCATGAAGAAATGGATATTTTTACATATATATGATGAGCTGGATGTGCCATGCTAGCTGACTCCAGGCAAGTTTAACAAATTCAGTATGGTCCAGCTCTTGGCCTGTAAGGCGGACCCAGCCCCTCTGTGAGGTTTCTACCTGACCTATCACCTTTTTGCTACTGGAGGGAGCAAACAGATGCTTCTTCAGCAGAGGCAGCCTCTTCCACCTGCCTTCTCTGGGGAGATGAATAGCAGCTCTGAAGGGGTACAAGGAAGGGCAAGCAAACCCTTGGGGGCTGCTGGCCCCCCCACCTGGCTTCTGCAGGTGCTGCCACCAGGCCACCCAAAGCATGATCATGTGCACGACAGTATTCATGAGCCAGTCCCACACACTCCCTCATTTGTTTTTGTCTGCACAAAAAGCTCATTCCTCTATTACAAATGGAATGTGAATCTGCTATCAAATGGAAGAAAGAAGATATAAAGCTTTTGCTATAGCTTATTAACTTTTTTGTTGTTGTTGTTCCTTTGAAAACTATTTTTGCTATGCATTTCTTGTATTATTCTTGGTTCTATGTGAACAGTATAAAGCAAACAGTTCTTGTATGCTTATAAACTTAAGGACATTTGGATGAGAAATTCTGCAGAGCAGTATATTTACTTTGCATTTCTGAATGGTAGCAATTAAAATTCACAGCTGCTGGCTGTCCAGATGTTTCTCACATTACAGCATTGTAATTTGCATTGGAATATATTGTGTTTCTGCAGGAGCTGTTAAGTGGTCAGCTCTTCCAGCCTAACTGCTGTATGTGAGCTCCACATACAGTTGGGATGTATTTTCCACTTGCATCTGGTTCTTCTCCTTCCCCCTGTTCCCAACCTCAGTTAGCCTGACCAGTTTGTATTTCTCAGATGAAGGCTTTGTTGATTGGAATTCACATACAGCAGGGGACATATTGGCAGATCAGAGCAGATGTACGGGTGGTTTCTTTTAAGAGACATGGGAAAAAAGGACCTAGCTTTGAATCAGAACTTTCCCTTTGGCATTTTCAGGCAGCAAACATCCCTCTGGTGTCAGAGCTTGGCATTGATGACATCCATTTTGATGACTTCTCACTCGATGTGGATGCCATGATTACTGCAGCCCTGCGGATGTTCATGGAACTTGGAATGGTTCAGAAATTTAAAATTGACTACGAGGTAACCATCTGTTCTGCAGAGATATCTGCTGCTTCCATGTTGGCACTGCTCTGTCCATTTGCACGCATTTAGTAGCCCTGATAAAATTTGTACTTTTCATTTCAGACGCTGTGTAGGTGGCTTTTGACAGTTAGGAAGAATTATCGAATGGTTCTGTATCACAACTGGAGACATGCTTTCAACGTGTGCCAACTAATGTTTGCCATGTTAACTGTAAGTATCCTGCTACAGACACAATCCCATAAGATCTTTTAGTGCTACACTGCCTTACCTGTCTAAATGTTTTCCAATGTGTTTTTCTAGTTGTTATGATATTCATTCATTTGCAGTAGATATGCACACAGAATTAGGTTATTCAACTTAAGATGGCATGCATTTGGCAAAACCTTATAGTGTTTTAGTGACAGTGATATCACAGGCATATTAAAGTGACTGAAAACAGATGGAAGTCTTGGATTAAACTTGTTATTATGGATCTTCATCTTACAATAATGCTTTCCTTTTGGAACTCTTTAATTTGACATTTATTTTGGACTGTTAAATTGGGACATAAAAACATGGAAGATATAGAAGAATTATTTATTTTGTTGATATTTAATATTTTCTTCTCCCATTTCATCCCAGCTGTTATGAAAAATACCACCTTAAAACATTAAGATCATCTTCCTCCATAGTGATCTAAGTGAATCTTTTGTCTTCATTGGACACTGTAATACTGGTGCGTTTTGTTTACTTCTATCACCATCAGTAGTTATAACTTCTCTCAGCGTATGAGTTAATTCTGTTAAAAATACCAGTGCTTTTACACTCTCTCCTCCCACCCTACATCAACCTTGCCATTGTATATTATATATACTATTATATATATATATATTATATAATGCATATTTAATTAGTTAATTCTTGCAAACGTATCTGTAAAAAGACCGCGGTTCTGGTTGTTTAAGATTCTGCTTAATATGGCAACAGAGAAGCAGTGTGTCTCTGTATGTACAACACTTTTCATTGTGCTTTTTATTTTTTTTTCTGTATCTCCAGATAAAATTTCAAATGAAATGAATATTTTAGGCTTTAGTAAAACTGTGATGTTAATAAGGTGATACAAGAACAAGATGGTTGATGCATAAGCTTATGTTGTATAATTAGAGGAGCATTTATCACTAAAAAGCATCTTAGAATATTTTCATGAGGAACCAACAAATGGAGGATCCCAAAACAAAGGCTGCATTTTCAAATACAAGAGCATTTCCTAGGGACAGACGAACAATCCTCTGACTTAATTACTGAATTTTTACGTTCTTGTTGCTGCTGAGGTGCCAGCATGGCTAGCATTTGCTAGCCATGTCTGTGTGTTATCAGTGGAGCCTGCACTGCCTGTGCTAATCATACAGTAGTGAGATCACCAGATCGGTCTGCTGCCACTGAAATATTTCCACTGTGTTACACAGCCATTAGATGGGCTGTAGCATGTTACCTCTCCATAGGGCACAGTTGGCTTAGATTTCCAGCTGTTGTTCCTGATTGGACATCATCTCTGTGGCACAGCCAGTACCTTAGTCAAGAAAAAACAGGTCCCCAGGCAGGTAAATGACATCGGCCATGCGCTAGGTCTGTCCTGCAAGTTGTGTGGGTTAGGTTCTGTGAGCAGTTAGGGAGCTGTAACAAGCTGTGAGGCAAAGCAGAGACCTCTAATGAGAGTACGAGAAGTCATCCCTTCTCTTGGGAGAGGAGATTGTGCAGCTGGGTGCAACCAGCCACGTCTTCCTACAGACGCTTTCTGTTGATCTTAAATGAAAACTCATTGTAACGTGGCCATTAGTAGTTTCTAAAAGCGTTATGAGCGTGGCAAGCTTGTTGTTAAGTTATATAAAGATAGAAGGGTTTTCATTCTGAGCAGCAAGAGTCAAGTCAGACAACGTCTGACTTTAATTTCTACCGAACGCCGCCGGCCGCAGCCCCCCATCTCCACGCAGCTCCTCTGCGGGGGAAGACGTCCTCTAGATGGAGCTCCGAGGCCGGCTTTGCGGCAGCTTTTGTTTTGGGTGGAAAAGCTCTTTCCTACCGGGCACCTCCATCTCAGCTGGAGGCGGACAAACCGCAAATCGGCAGCCAGCGGGGAGGAGGAAGATCGCGGTTTCTTGAACAGCCAACAGCAGGCCAGCGAGGCTGAACTCTGCAACCACATTCAAAGCTTAATTTCAGGATGCGTTTAAGCAAGCAGTGTGGGAGCACAGATAGCTGTGGGAAGTGATCTAGGATTTTTAAGCTCATTTCAGTACCAGTTCCAGGTGGGCAGCTGAGCACGTGCACCAGAGGCTTTTGACTGTGCCACGTCTTGTCCTGCCTTGCTGTGGCTCTGGTGCAAAAAAGAAGCCAGGCAGTTGGGACCCGCCTTGGCTGCTCTCGCTTTCAGAGATAGGAAGAATGATTTTGTGAAAAGAGACATAAAAGTGATAGTCATGAGACTAGTAATAGCACAAGGTTTGCCCGTATTGCGTTTTTCTTGGGAGAGCCATCCTACTTAGTATGCCTCGTTGTTTGTTTTTCATCTGCAAAAAGGGAAAGTTCTCTGCCTTGTAGAGATACTGATTTGTGCCCAGTACTTTGTTGCAGGGTTTGTGTATATGAATATGTCAATATGCAAGACCCTTTCCTAAAGTTGTTATAGTCTTTTTCTGTTTTTTCCATGAAAATCAATAATGCTATCTGCACCACAAATGTAAATAAACAGGTCTATTTTAGGGAGTTTTCATGGAGGTTTAGCCTAACAGATTAGACATTACTACATTACATGGTAGCAGATTAGCCTCTGATGGCCTTACCACGCTCTCATTGAAAACAGGAGCAAAATCCACCCGGGCTAAACAAGCCAACAGAAATTCTGCAATGCTTAAACCAGGTGTTTCACTCCTCTGTCAGCCTTCTGTATGTGTACCATATATTCCTGTATGTCTAAATATAGATTTTGTTCTTTCCAAGACACTGGAGAATTATAAACCCAGTCCTGTGAGCCATGCTTCAGGCTCACCTAAATATTCTGAAGACAAGCACTGAAGCAAGGCTGCTCTTGCGAGTTAGGAATGTCACGTGAGAGTAAACCACAGGATGAAGTCCAGCCCTGATAATCAGTGACTTTGTTCCATATTAATACTTTGTTCAAGAAGTAAAAATGAAAAAGTCAGTAATATAAAATTAAAATCACATCTGGTGTGCTACTAACAAAACATATAATGTGGAGCAAGGTATAACGAATGCAATTCATTTCCTCACATGAGAGAATGACCTCCATAACTCACTGGAGACTCTGCCACTCATGAGTTATGGGTCGTTTTTTTTCTGGTGAAAATAAATTTTACAGTGCCATCGTATACAGCTGTGCTTTTTTTTTTTCTCTCTGTATATTCAGAAAATGAGGAAATGTGATTCTTTGCTCTGAACATAATGCAGAAAGAAAAAAAATATGTCCTCTTACAACGGTGTTGTTTTAAATTGAACATTCTTATTAAGAAATGCTGTATTTCTCTCATATAATCTATGACAATATTTTTGATTAAATGTTGAATTTATTTTCAAGATATTGCTACTGTTAATAAATTCCTTAATCAGTCGCCCTGCATTTATGATACAGGTTGAGTCTTTGAGTTTAATCAAAGCTTCTGTTATGCTGAAGGCTGTTTATTACAGTATCAACATTCTATTATGAAACTCCTATTTTAAGTTGCTTTAACTCAGCATGAATTCTTTCTCTAGACTGAAAGCTGACACATGGTATGTTGTCAGTTACAATCCTCTTTTCAATTTTTTTTCCCCCTAAATAGACCTTTATTATTTTTGTTATACAAGAGCAATATTTAAAGAGTAAAACCAGAAAACACTCTTTTTTAGATAACTTCCTCTGCCTGAGTACTGGAATTTTAAAAAGAATCAGGAGGAAGCCCTTTTGTAATAGTCAGGTTAATCTGTACACCAGTGGATATTACATGGATTGAATCTTTTTTCCTCATATTTAGTTATCTTTTTAGATGTATAAACTTTGCACAGTTATAAAGCATTTGTAGCAAGTCCTGCACTTCCATAGTTCATTCTAGAGCAGGGTTGGCTCCCTGTACTGCCTGAGAATTAACTGCAGCCACATTTTAGACTGTGAAAACAGAGAATATTTGCATTTAAATATGTATTTATTTAAGTAGAATTTATGGTCTTCCAAGTGAATAGCAAAGTTCTCACTTGGTATTGCAACAATGAGTGGCATCTCAGTGGGCTGTATGTTCCTGCAGAAGTGCAAGGACATCAAATCCCACTGTTATTCACTGTCTTTGTATCACTTCGTGCTCTTCTTGCCAGTGGGTGAAATTATGCTCCGCTGAAAATCAGCAGAATTCAAAATTTCTTACATACTGTTCAAGTTAGATTTTATCTTCCAAAATAAATTGTTTCTTTTATACAATTTCCTCTCTTGCTAACTGGATCATTTGGCTGATTGTGGTTCAAGCCTGATACTGTGGAAAGAAAAGGATTGACAGTTTTCCATTTCAGTCATTCTTGCAGGCAGTATGCCCTCATGCTTTTGAAGAGTTGAAGAACCGTGTTGTTTCTGTTGTGGGTAGGGTGCACCAGACCTACAGTGTCCCAAACAGCTTTCAGCATCTCCTCAGACATGACCTGTTCAGGGTGCTTGAGGTTAGCAATAGCAGCGGTGTTTCTTCTCTGGCATGAGAAAGTTCAGGCTATAGCACATCTTCTGTACAAGAAGAGGTATAGGGGCAAAAAATATTTGTAGGGATTCACACTGGCATATCTTGTCTGAATTGGCTGTGGGGGATTTCAGTACATCAAATTTCAAAAGTTTCTATCAAATTCAGGTGGGTATCTGCAGCAGAATTATGCCTTTTGAGATATTTCCTCCTTAAATCATGTCACTTCACTTCATGTATCCCAGGTAACAAATCTCTTAACTGTTCATACCAGTTCCATAGAGTATATTTTAGCTGGCATCTTTTATAGGTCTCTTGATTTAACAAATTAGATATCTTTGACAGTAGGGATTAACTAAGATGGCCACCTCAGAATTGAAGAAATCCATGTTAAAGCACTCATCTGAACAATAATTTCAAAATGAAATCAATTTTGTTTTGTATTTCTCAGGTAAGAGATTTTGTTTCCTGTCTTACTGTGAAGTTACTGGTGTTTGTTTTCAGCTCTTTTTGCCATTACTGCTTTCTGGGTAGTGGGGGAATGCCATGCTGGAAATGCAATGGAGAGATAATAACAGATCACTCCAAGGACGTATCTGTTCTGCTAACCATCTGACATGCAGTGGGGGAACATAATATGACAATAAAGCATTTATCTTCTCCTTACTGATATGCTCATGCTATCAAAACAAAGTTGGCTGTTGCTTGATGGACTAACATTACTTATCCCTTTTGCTACTGATAGTTACAGCTGCTATTTTTTTCCTGTTCTCAGACAGCAGGATTTCAAGAGATTCTGACTGAAATTGAAATTTTAGCTTTGATTGTGGGATGCTTGTGTCATGACCTTGACCACAGGGGAACCAACAATGCCTTCCAAGCCAAGTAAGTTCTCTAATTCTTATTACTTTAATTTGTTTTTCTTCCACAGAAGAGCAAAAGGTGACCGGGATAAAGAATGAAGCATTAATTTCAGGCCTCCCGGGCCAAGGCCAAGTATTCTTATTCCTGTACGTAGTGAGGGACTATCCATCTTTATAATTCTCTGTTCTTTGAGGTAATTGCTGCCTTGTCCTTTGGATCAGGCTGTTGATTGGGTTAATCCTTGTGAGCTGACACCGAATATTGAAATGTAGTGCCAAAACTTGATGTTCCTCTCTGGCTCTGTTACTATTAATTCTGGTATTCAACTCAGAAAATACTGAGACTATCTATCCAGGTTGCTCACACTGACTGGAATGCATTAAGCATAACCTAGCCAAGCAATTAAAAAAAAAAAAAGAAAAAAAAAAGGGTAAAACTGAAATCCTTTTCCCAACAATTTTCAAAATGGTTTAGGCAAGCACAGCATATAATTCGTGGCATACGAAGTATGAAACTGCTACCATCATGCTGGAGCTCTGGTGCATATCATCTGCAGTGGGTGGGCTGCTCCTGGTTTGTAGAAATGCCACCTCCTTGGCCTGCTCCGTATGCCAGAGTTCTCAGAGTTCCATGTGCTTGGAGTCCTGCTGCCGCAGACAGGGTTGGGCTTGGCTGCTCCTTGACATGGTCAGTACCCACTACAGCACAGGGCTGGATCTCACAGGCAGATTCTTACATCACCTAAGTGAAATCTTGCTCTCCAGACCATTCTCAATTCTAAAAGTGAATGTCATTCTATTCAAGTTGCTTAGGACCTGGTCCAGCAGCCCTGACTCATGTTTGTTTTTACTGTCTAAGCTGCTAGCTACCCTTAGATGTGTTGCTGAAATAGCAGCAGGCTAATGGAAAGTTTGAGGGTACATTGTAGAGTGGTAAGATAACTCTGTTGACCAAGATCAGATTGTTTCCAAAATCTGGTTTTGAAAGACAGTAGGAGTTGCCTGTTTGCTGCAGTGTGTAATACGCAATGGCTGCTGCGTTTCTGGGGGTGAGTATCCTTAGTGAACATCACTCATATTGATGTTTCTGATGTTTGCTAAGCTGCCATTTCCTAAGCTATTGGTGCTGCTATACAATCTCAATGAAACAATGACACTGTCTGTATCTTCAATCACTATAGCAAGGAAAATCAATTGCAGTGCTCAAAAGACAGAGCTCATGGTGCAAAGGTTACCAAGCACCACTAGATGTCTGTTCACAGCTGAGTCTTGAGGAGAATCAAAAAAGACGAGACAAATGGGAAGCTCAGCTGATTGATGTTTATGTTCCTAATTTACGGAAATGAAACCTAAGATTTACATCCAGGACATTTTAGGCTCTGATTAAGTTAACCACTTCTCTACTGTAACATAACACAGCCACATCTCTTGTGCAGAGAGATGGCTGACTTAAAGGCAGAGATTTCAGCATCAGGCTGCTATCACTTCCTTGACAACTGAGTATGAAGAGAAGTCTGCCATTTTATGACTCCCTAAAGAAATTGCTGAAGACATTTAACAAAAGACAGAGATTTCCACATGTACAAAATATCCCTGAAAATGGAAGCTGTAGTTTTAGTAACAGCAGCTATGATTTATTTCTCTAACTTGGCCTACAAATTTAAGCACGTTTTCCTATTTTGTGTTCAGAGCTACTGTTCTATGTTCTGAAAGTTCAAGAGGTATACAATGAAGGCAATATCACAGCTGTCTGAAATGTCTCTGTTATATATCTCAACACCACATTCTCTAGGGATGATGTTTCCTGGACATCTTTCTCTCTAATATAGCTGCTTCTGATAATTAAATAGCAGTATGGTGCAGTTTTATAGTTTATTTTCCTAGGAGACTCTTTCTGTTTGTCTCTAGCATAATCTCTTGTTCTCATTTCTTTGGAAAGAAAACCCATCTTGTCGCTCTAGGCTGGGTCCCAGAAGTGAAGTAATGATGAACAGTAACTATTCTGACAATCCAGTTCAATTCTCTGCACCTCCCAACAATTCTCAATTTAATAACTGTATTTCATAGGTTTTTATTCTTTAAACTTGGGAAACCCAACTGCTTTGTGCTTTTGAAGCTTGATTTTGTTTTAGATAATAAATATGATAAAAAATACATTCTAGACAAATGGTAAACTTTACTAACCTTACTTTTACATCTACTACTCTCGGTGCTGTTTTTTGGTTACATTAGTATTTTTTTTTAAGTGTGTGCTTCTAGATATAGATAGAACCTCACTGCATTTGAACTTGTTTTTTGTTTGTTTTTAAAAGTATGTAATCACCTTTTTGTAAGCCTTTTTTTTGTTAATATCTACTAGTAACTGAAAATTAAAAGTAACAGAAGAGTTGATCTCTTGACCTCTGCTCAAGGATGATACAGTCCGTTTTTACTGCACAGTAGTGTTCTGTGCTGCAGCACTGCTAAGGCTCCTTGGAAGTTGCATTCCATAACTTTGTTCCAGGAAATATCTTTAGTCAGCTGATGGTATTTAGCATAAACATAAATGCCATGTATTTGGCTGTAAACGACTATTTTGATCTAGCCAACTCTCAAGTGTGGTTACTGAAATTGAAATGGCAAGTGTGACCGCATGCTTTCATTACTAAATTCTCTCTGAAATCTGCTTTGTAAGCAACTGAGCAGCATTTGTTGACTCCTTGCATTCTGTTTCAGGAGCGGATCAGCCTTAGCTCAGCTCTATGGCACCTCTGCTACCTTGGAGCACCACCATTTCAATCATGCTGTCATGATTCTCCAAAGTGAGGTACAAAGCATTACTATTAATCTCACTATAAGCTGTTGGGCAGTTTCAGACAGAGAAAGGAAATACCACATACAGTACCTTTTTAATGCCCTCTCCTTGAGGAATTATTTATTGGTTACCTCAAAGGTCACAACTAGCACAAAATTAAACAATTACAAATGCTGATCATAGATCCCAGAGATTATATCTGTCTCAATCAGCTAGGGGCAAGGAGAACATATCCTAATCATATTATCAGTTTTTCTGTCTTACACAGATCCTGCTTGGGGCCTCATAGTTACATAAAATGCTCTTACCTTTCCCTCAAGCGTTGTGTTGCACTCAGTGTATCTCAGTCATCCTTTACTGGTTCTATGTTATTTTAGTAAATATTTGTGTTTTTTTTAATTAACATCAGCAATGTTGCACTGTCCAAAATACACTAGCTGCTGTGCAGATTCCTACAAAGACAGAGTTCCTGCCTAGAATACTTTATGCTCAACAATATTCAGGTTACATTGTCCTAGAGGTGTTATAAGTGGGAGAAGTAGAGGGATAGACACATAGTCTGTATGAAGAAAATAGATGTATTTTGTTAATTTACAGATAGCTTGTTAGAAAATGTGTTCAGTATTTATAAAACGTCTTATTCAGGCAGCAAAATTAGAGACTATTCTGATCTGCACTAACTTTTGAAAGGCATGGGGATGTCCACTATTAGAGGCAAATGGGAACTGGGTAATGCCTTTACTCTGTATGCAGTGTCCACAGTCAGTGGTCTAAGACTGACCTCTGGGTTTTAGTGTCCAGTTTTTTAACATAATATTTACAATGTAGACATGGTAAAGGAGAGCCTCAGCATGAGATTTAAACAATTCAGTCTGCTCAGTTTAACCTGATTATCTAAAAGGCGATCCCCTAGTAAATGGCTCTTTAGCTAGCAGAGAAAGATATAATAAAAAGCAGCATTTGAAGGCTAGACCAGTTCATAGGGAATAGGTAAAAGGAAAGTGGTGTTTTTTTTCTTTTATTTTGTTTTTTGTTTGGTTGGTTGTTTTCTTTAAACTGATGAGACTGTCTGCTCAAAGAAGCCTTAGCTCTTCAAGACTTCATGACTGAATGTCCTTCTGAAGACAGGCTTCAGACATGGACAACTCTGTGCAAGTTTATAGCTCATGTCAGACTAGATACTCTAAAAAAAAAAATCCAGCTTAGAATTCAATAAATTTATTAAATTACTTTTTTTTTTTTTTTGGAATCTACTTTTTTTCTGGATGCTTCCTTGAATCTATGATCTTTTGCAGATATTTTAGGTGAACTACAAGTCATCTTCTTTAATCATTCAAGAAGCTGCTGCTTCTAGTCCTCATTTCCTGACCAGAAAATTAATCACACAAGATATTTATCCACTAGGTACTATTTGCTAATGGGATTACAACATCACTCCTTTTGGAATAAATACAGATTTGAATCCTCCAAACTACTTAAATAGACATATCAACTTTTACAAGCTGAGCAGTTTGTTTCTTGCCTCAAATATGCTAAAATTAGATTATATCCTATGCACTAATGTTGATATCCTAGTCTGGTTTGGCTATCTAAAATGAAATATAGAATACTGCATGATTACTTTGAATTTTTATCATGTTGGAAAGACGAGCTATTTATTCTGTACTTCTGTCATGCTAACCTCAATATAAGTGATTTTGAGCTTTGTGCTGGCATGGTTTTACACATAGTGAAACAGATCAGAAATGTAAAAATAAAAAAAATTACAGATTGACAACTTGGTAAATTACTCCTGTTATAATAACCACTGTTTTCCTCATACATTTTGCTTTGCTATTTTTTTTTTTAATTTTAAATTTGTTCTCAAATAAACGTAACATTTTCAAATCCTTCTTAATGCTTAGCTAAAGATAAAAACTCATTTCACTGTCACAAAGGCCATATTTTATGTATGGCAGCTATATTTTTTAGCCCAACAATGAGCTAACTTATTAAATAAATAAATAAGTACCAGCCTCCAAACCTTGCCTTGTCTGTCCTCAGACATTCAGGCTGTAACAATCCAATCTCCAGAAAGTTCTTGGTATTAAGTGCGTTTTAATATCCCTTAGCAGATATGTGCGCATTACACTGCTAAATGCCACCAAAATAAGACTCTGTTTACCAAGAACATCACTGATTCTATGGGTGATTTCATAGAGAAATTGTAGGATCTCTGTCCCTGTAAGTTTTCAGAATTTCAGTTACAAAATACGTCTCTGCTCTTGAATAGCAACATACAACTATTTTATATCCCTTCATTCTGGCTATGGAGCACTTTTCAAATTCTTAAGCCCATGACCCCTATAGAGTATCCTATCAGACCTTCAAACCACAGAAAGTAGTGGCTCTTCAGCCTGTGCAGGGAAAGCTTGTGTATGTGGTAAGAATGCAGTAATGGGTCAGAGAAAGCAAACAGGCTGTTTTGAATGAAAAACTGATTTAGTGTCTTTGACTGCGCTAACAGCAGTTTGTGTGCCTGCAAGCAGCAGCACAGATAAATCTATTAGGAGCAGAACTCAAAAGCTGAAATGCCCAGCTCCCAGAAACATTTAATAAGAGGAAAGATTGAGATGTATCCATAGTTTTCCTCCATAAACTGAGTCTGTGCAGGGTAGGAGTAAAGAGTAAATCTTTCCTCAAGAGGCTATAATTTCAGCAGAGTTTAGTAAAACATCCCAGATGCTTGATTACAATTGTCAAATCTTACACCCCGATGTAATCTCCACAGTGTTAACATTATTATTTTGTCATAGATTTGCCATGAATCAGAAAAGGCCTCTGCTAGAGAGAAACAGTAGACTGTTAGAAAGAGTTAGAAAACCTTTTAAAAACCGATATTGATTGCTAGTCCTTTACCTTCTTTATCTCTTTCATTATAGGGTCACAACATCTTTGCTAACTTGTCCTCTAAGGACTACAGTGACCTTATGCAGCTTCTAAAGCAATCGATTTTGGCAACAGACCTCACTCTGTATTTTGAGTAAGTATTGGCATTTCTTGTATTTGAGAAATGAAAATTTGAAGCATGTATTCTAATGACCTATTAAATACCAATAAGGATATATAATATGAACAATTAATATTTAGCTGTGGTTGAAAAGATTTAGTTTTATACTTTGTATATTTTAGGCTAATAGAAATATTTCAAGTATCTAAGTAAGTTTTGCTTTTGTGTGTAATGTCTGCATCAACAAAAGACAAGGGAAAAGACCTGGGCTCACACTTCAAAGCAATCCCAAGAATCAGCTACAGTTTGCTGCCATAATTCTTCTGTCGTTCATGTGATATTTTTTCAGACATGTAGAAAATCCATGACATTTTAGAATTTTTTTCCACCATTTTAGAGTTTCTAACAATCTATACTAAAAATATTATATTTAATAAAAAAGATGGATAATGAGGTAATGAACACGTATGTGTTGCTTTTTGAAGATAACTTGTGTCAGAAGAGAAATATGTTGTGGAAAGTTTAACTCTCCATTTTTCTCATCTGCAAGTCAGATCTCTTAAATAGTCTTCAAGTTACGTTTACGTATACTACAAGATACCATGTTATGTTTTCAAACAGTGTTATTACCAAGCTATATTTGCAGTAAGACTGGATGTGCATGTGCATGTGGCTGGAGGAATCATGATGCCACCACTATGTGATGTGGCTGGAGCCTGCTCTCTGGCATGTACCTGGCTGACTTGCAGGGAGAGCACCATCAGTTGTACAGCTTTGGGGTGCTGCTTTTGAAACCTTGGATAGCTGGGCTGAGGTGAATGGGATGAGGTTCAACAAGGCCAAGTGCTGGGTCCTGCACTTCGGCCACAATAACCCCATGCAGCACTACAGCCTTGGGGATGCATGGCTGGATAACTGTGAAGAGGAAAGGGACCTGGGGGTGTTGATTGATGCTCGGCTGAACATGAGCTAGCAGTGTGCCCAGGTGGCCAAGAGGGCCAATGGCATCCTGGCCTGCATTAGAAATAGAGTGGCCAGCAGGAACAGAGAGGTAATCATCCCTCTGTACTCAGCACTGGTGAGGCTGCACCTCGAGTACTGTGTTCAGTTTTGGGCCTCTCACTACAAGAAAGACATTGAGGCCCTGGAGCATGTCCAGAGAAGGACAGCAAAACTGGTGAGGGGACTGGAGCACAAATCTTATGAGGAGCAGCTGAGGGAGCTGGGATTGTTTAGTCTGGAGAAGAGGAGGCTCAGGGGAGACCTCATCGCACTCTGCAGCTTCCTGAAGGGAGGCTGTGATGAGGAGGGATTTGGCCTCTTCTCCCAGGCAACAAACAGGACCCGGGGAAATGGCCACAAGTTGTACCAGAGGAGGTTTAGGTTAGACTTAAGGAAGAACTTTTTCTCTCAGAGAGTGGTCAGGCACTGCAATGGCTGCCCAGGGAGGTGGTGGAGTCGCCGTCCCTGGCAGTGTTCAAGAGGCGTCTGGATGAGGAGCTGTGAGATCTGGTTTAGTAGCTTGTGGTAGCAGTGGTAATGAGAGGACAGTTGGACTAGATGATCAGTCTGAAAGGCTTGCTAGGATCTGGAGGTCTGGCAGTGGAACTTGCTGACAGCTTTAAGTGGGATGCAAGGGTCATGGGGATGTTTAAGTACAGATTCTCCTGTCTAACTGCAAACGACAGGAGTGCACAATTGGTTTGTGCTGTCAGGGAGAGGATGAGTAGAAAGGACTTGGAGGGCAGCTGCCCTGCATGGCACCATGCACTGCCTTGTCTGAGACCATGCAGCTTGTGGAAGAGCTAGAAAGCCTAATCCTGGGGAGAGTCTGCAGCAGCACCTTGAAAGGGAAGCCAGACACAATGGAGTTTTTTTTGTTACCCGCCTTAGGCTGAAAAACTGCTGGTCAAGTGGTCTTTCTATTTTTAATACACAGAAATAATCTCCAAAGAGGACATCAGCTGAATTTCAAAATGGAAAATGTACTTAATTTTAGTGGATAATTTTAAATGTTGCTTGCAGATAATACAACAAGAAAAATAACTGAATCAAAATGATGTTTATGGAAATCAACTGAAATGATGTCTTGAGCCACTGGACTGTAAAGCAGCTGTTTTGTTGTATAGCAAATCAGCTTTCCCTTTCAGACTACGTACAAGTGTCAATGTTACTCAAAAGCATTGCAGAATTTCTTAAATTCTGGCATGCTATGATGCTTAATAGCATTAAAACTCTTCCCATTGTACATTGTGCCTAAGGAACCAGCAGGAAGCACTGAATTATTTCCTTACACGTGGATGCTTTCCTCAGGTTGACCATCATACTAGAAATTCTCTGTGGTGTTAGACTGAAGCTTCTACATCCATTCTTGAGGATGTCAAAGCAAGACTTAACATTTTCTGTTCCTGCTTTTATGAACCCATATACTTTAAATTTGAATGTGTGAGGTTTGTGGGATCTCATGTTCCTGACCTTTCAGCTTTAAAAATTGTTGACTTTTTGTTTCCAGTAACATATGAATTGCCCAGGATAATCAGTACTTCAAAATGAAATAATTTGTACTCATCAATTCTGTAATGTGAAATTCTTAATATTTCATTTCAAGAAACATAAGGGATAGGATATTATATTGTGTCTATATCTGTGTTCTAATTGCCATTGTGAAATAGGTTTGTAAGGGCCCCTGTACAATTCTGTCCATTCACTGGGGGCAGTGTTTCCCTTGAGTATAAAAATTATAGTCTCTGCCATCCAGATTATGTTTTCAATAATTACTGTGGAAAATTTCAGCCCAGCTGAAGTAAATGTGAAAAATATAAAACTCTGTAAACTTCTTCCAGTCAGGAAACTCCCATGAGACAAGACACTGGACTGTCATCCCAAACATAGGTATTTGGTTTCCAGATTTGATGCTAATATATTGTGTCACTCTAGGAAGTTGCTCTGTGTTTCTGTACCCTCTGTCATATTGGGGCAGGATCTGTTGCGTACTGTGTGTGTGGTCACACTGTGTGCAATAAGAGTCCCTTGAAGGCCAAGTGTGAGTTGTGATAAAATTACAGACTATGAAAAGTCCAAATGTTGGTGCTCAGTAGTCAACAAAAAAGCAAGCTTTAACATGTTCCTATTTACAGAGACTGGCAAGATCTTCTGAAAGACAAAGCATGAGGTACAGCAGGGATACTTAATTTAAAGTCCGTGAGAACTACACATTAAAGATGCCCACAGTCTCTGTCTTCCATCTGTTGGAAATAACAGTAATTACAGGACTCTGAAAAACCCTCTGGAATCCAAGGGTTAAAAAGCATTTTGCAAGGACAAGTAAAGTGAAGCGTGTGCATAATTCAGGGGTATTTCTATTGTCTGTCTGTCCACTTCTTTAGTCAGACATTTCATGCTTCCATGGTATCATTTATTTCCTTATCTGCAGAGGCTATAAATACAGTATTGCTTTTACTAGGCAGCTCTGACATTGGTAACAGACATTTATAGAACATGTTCGGAAATTAGTATGTTTCGCTTAAATGGACTGTCAGTGTAACGTCTTTAACAGTAATAAATGAGGTGTGATGATATTGTATCACTCAGAGAACCTCGTTTCTGCTGCAGTGTTGCCCAGAAAGTGTCTGTTTCCCTTTCTGACAACCGTTTTTGTTTCAGGAGAAGGACAGAATTCTTTGAACTTGTCAGTAAAGGAGGTTATGATTGGAATGCTAAAAACCATCGAGAAATATTTCGGTGAGCACAACCATTTCTTGCTTTCTGGTTATTTCAGTGTGTAACCATATTTGCTAAAGGAGATTCTTATGTCATGGAGAAAAGACTGCAATAAGAAGATAGCTTGCTTTAAAAATGCAATCTGTGATAGGAAACACACGATACAATTTCTAAATGTTACTAAACTTTAGGAGAGGTATAATCAGTACAACTTCACCTTCTCCATTCCTATTTCTGCCTCTGTCATGTATTTTTCCCTTTCTCCCAGCCTCACCAGTTACTGCTCAGCCTTTCTCCTCTTTCTCAAAATAGCATCAGTACTCTGCCTTGGGACCCAAAGATCTTCCTTTTCTGCTTCCTCTTCTCTCCTCCTCTCAGCTGCTTTCTGTCACAAGCAATGTTTCTCTCCATTCTTGTCTCTAACTGGGAATTTGCAGATACACAGTACTCTTCTAACGTTCAAGAATGACCTGAGCATGCACCCTATAGATACTTTAAATTGTGTGAGTGCACCCCATATTTGAAACATACATGTGCATATTTGGATATGTGTGTCTTATTGCATCTCAATTTCGTTAAAATACTGTTTCCTTCTGGAAATTATTTTAAACCAAGAAAATTAGCCATTTTCTGTTTTCCATATCATTTCATCCATTCCTAATTTCAGATTCAGGCAATATATTTGATGCTTCATTTTCAGTGCCCTTGTTCTTCATTTAAACTTTCCTAGACTTTTATCTGCATCATGTACTGTACATAAACGCTTTCTACAGCTGAATGGTTTCTTTCTTCTAATGCATATAAAACATGGTTGTAGCTAGGTATTAAACTACAGTGGAACAGTATAGCTCATAGTAAATCTTAAATTTTTATTGTAGATGAGCAGTAGAAACTGCTTAAACAGTGTCTGGGTTGCCTCCTGTGATTATAGGTTCTCTTGCAACAGCAGTCACTTACAAATAGGCATATAAATTAATCCAGTTTGCAGGTATTAGTATATGATAATACCCTTGCTTATATCACGTGAAGTACGTGCTTTCTGGTATTTATATTTATATGGTATATATATTTATATAAATCGTATCGGGGGTACTGCAAAATTAGCTGTTATTCCCTTGCCATGCCATTACTTTTCTAGTGTGCAGTTCACAATACCAAAAATTCATTGTCTGATGACTTGAAATACAATTATGTTTCCCGGGCACAATTGTGATGTAAAAGCCATGCTGATCGCTGGGGTTTCAAACATGTCATTCTTTTCTGGCGGAAAAGAAGGTAACAGGGCTGACATTTTATACATATATATATTATTTATTTATGCATCCAGAGCAGAGTTGTTTAGAAATCCAACAAAGGTTGATTCAGCTTGTATTGTTCATTTCTGTTTTTCAGATCAATGCTAATGACAGCCTGTGACCTTGGAGCTGTGACCAAACCGTGGGAGATTTCAAGACAGGCAAGCCATGATTAATAGCAGGGCTGGGAGGAGGCGGGACTGGCGGGACAATATTCCCAGGGCCCTGGCTTACAAGGGACCGAAACTGGAATCAATTTACAGCAGTATTAATGCTATAAAAAATAGCAGGGGGTTCTGTAAGAAATACTTTATTGCTTAATCTTTCCATGTATGCATGCTGGTGAGCAGCACGTTGGTACCTGAGGAGATCTGGTTTTACAACCTCTCCTCTTATTAACCTTTTAAATTCATATCAATAAAAGGATAGATTAAACAACAACAATGAAAACCATGAGCTACATGTAGCTGCACTTCCCTTGTTTGTCCTAAAGTTTTCCTTGTCCATGACAGAATCTTCCCTAAATCAGGAGATGATCTGCAAACTTTGATAAACGTCAAATTTTTCTGTTTAAGAGAATATGTTCATTTTTATCAAATTTGGAAAAAAAAAACACCCTACAACGTAGCATAGAGATGTTTTTTAGCATCCTGTACTTAGAAACAAATAAAGATTCAGGCTTTTGCTGCTGAGTAGGCCCAGTAAAAATATATACATAAAACTCAGGTTCAAATGCTGACTACAGCAAATAATTACAACACACTTAAGCAAGTGTCTGGCTTAGTAAACAAACACTTGCGCTAATGCTCTTGTTATTTACCATACAGTTTTCCCTCTTCTAGCCATCTTCCCATACTTTGCACCCTTCATTACTATTTCTTCTTTCCCATACTAGTAATTCTCTGTTCCTCGCTGAAGTCCAGAACAAGTTAGTAGCAGGTTGGGTAGGGAGATAGGGTTTTGGAGGAGTATGCAACATAATGAAGCAGATAGGAAATATATCAGTACAACTGGGTGTAGGTGAGCAGCTGCAGTGAGTTTGACAGGCTTAATGTGAAAGTGACAGCTAAAAAGATGAATTGAAGATGAGAAGCTGGACAAGCGAGCTAGCTATCATGGTAGGAGCAGACAGATTTCTTGGACAGGGATACAGAATGTAACGGGAGATGAAAGGGAAGGGACTTGCGCTCCTTTGCAGCAGTACCAAAATAACATGTACACGTTAACCCAGTAAAAAAGCATTAACGAAGCGATGGCTTCAGCTCAGCTTGCAGTTTTGTCTAATGAGTCTTTCTTTTTTGCTTTTATAAGCAGACTAGAACAATAGTCTTTCTAAGGCTATTATCTCTTCTTGTCTAGAATGTGACCACCTCTCAAAGAAATCAGGGAATTTGCTTTTATTCTGCAGTAGGAAAATAAGGTCACAAGACCTTAAAATGTCACTTAACCACTGCTGCAATTTGTGCAAATTCTCCTCACTTTTCCTCTTTACTCCCGTGAGCTTCTCAATTTTCCTTGACAGCCAAAATATCAGGTCTGTTTCCCATACTATGAATCTTTGTGTTATGGTGTTCAGTTAGTGCTGAACGTTCTGGCAATATGTTCGTCATTTTTATAATTTTTGAGGTTTGCACTTGAAAATTTCCCTGAAGCCTGGTGTACAGGTTTACTTTGTATTGGAAAACCCTATCTGAGTGAAACATTAGCTGGTTGAGCAGAGAAGCTAATCAGTGCGCAGAAGAAAAGTAGAGGCAATAGTTGGACCTCAAGTGTGCCTAAAGGAAAAAAATATGAAAAGCAAGGGAGAAAAAACTGAATTATATGCACCAACAAATAAAGATGAAACGTAGGAAGAAAAATACTAGAAAGAGAGGACAGACAAAAGAAGAGGAAAAGGAACACAAGGAGAAATCTGATCAGAATAGCAGTGAGGCAGGGATGAGACTACATCTTGATTATTTTTATGCAATGCACTTGGCAAACACTTAATTGCTGTTAAGTTGTTAAATTATTCCTCTGTCTGGAGTATTGATTAATTTTATTAGTGTACTGGGATTACATACGTTATAAAGTTCTAAACTGCATGATAGCCTGGTTCAAGATTTAAGAGTATTTTATAACACCACTTCACCTATTTCCAATTTATTTTGGTACTCCCTATTTCAAGTTGAGCAAGCTCAGGATTTGTGTATGTTAGGAACTGTGCAATTGCTAGATCAAGAAATTTTGAGACTTATAAAGCACGAGTTCTCTTGGTTCACCCTGTTATTCATATTCAATATGATATCGCCATATTCAATATGATAATCGTAGTCTGAGCTCATATGTACTGTAGTGATGACAGTTGTGGGGAAAAAATACATATGTCTAGTGGAGAAAAAAACTTTTTGATTTCATGTTAAATTATGACAACAGAGGTTACTGGTTAATTAAGTTCCTTTGACAAGTGAAGTTGTTTATACAGGGCAACAGCCTGTAAATACTCAGAGAGCTCTTGCACGTTTTACAAAGCACTTTTAGAGACATAATTATGCGTGCCAACAAGAAGCTATCATTGTCTGTTCTATTCTCAGTACTTGACTAAGTTGCACACAAGTAGAGTGCTGCCTCCACACTGCAATGTCTTTCCCTAGTTGATTCCATATTGAAAAGTGATAAATATGACTCTTTTTGGTTATGGCTATTTATACCCACTTGTGTGACCCCCTCTGAAAAGTACACAAACATGTGCCTGACATCAGTCATGTAACTCAGGCTATTAACTTCCTTACAGCAAAGCACAGGCTGAAGTGGTCTAAGCAAGAACTTAGTACCCTAAAAATTATGCTACAAGTCCTCTAAAGTTTCCTGTGATTTGTATTTTAGGCAGCTGAGCTGGTAACCAGTGAATTTTTTGAACAAGGAGATAGAGAAAGATCTGAACTGAAACTCATTCCTTCAGTAAGTATTTATCACTTCTGAAATAGATATTTATTTGAATAGGATAAGAAAATATAATTGGATTCGTGGAAAAAACAACAACTGCATTTTGATATGGAAATAAATATCTTTGAATAAAACAAAAGCTCTCTCCAATAAGGAGATGCACTGAAAGCCACACATAAAAAGCAGTACAGGCAACAGGGATGCTTTTCCTTTGAGCCAATCTCCATTTTCTTTACCTTCTCACAGGGTTATTCTGTCATTCAATTTTCTAAGCAACAGGTATTATTTTTAATACACGAATTCAAATAAAACCACACTATACTTATGGAAATTAAGCTGCTGTGCTGTCTGCTATGCGTTATTTGATATATCAAATACTGAAAAGCATTTCTGTAGCTATGTAACCAAATACAACATGGATTGAAAGGTTAAATTAACTGGAATATAGGCAGATGGGTATAAAGTGTCAAACAAGAATTAAGAAAAAAAGATCATTAAAATGTTCAGTGAGTGATTTGAAGAGAAAGCTTTATTCAGGTTAAATACTTCAGACCATTTACAAGCCATTATCTGAAGGAAATAGAAACTGAAGGAAACAAAGTCTTGAAAAGAATCTAACTTACAAGCCAGGTGCTTTTGCTTCTAAAAATACTCAATCTGGTGGCTCAGATTTGTTCTCTGTTTGATAACTGGCATGTGAGCATACTACCTGTGGTGATGTAATGAAATAAAGGTTAAAAAGCTTGTAGAAAATGTTCAGAGAGAGTTGTTAGTCAGCAAGAGAATGTGATCTTTTCTCTTGTATCTTAAGGGCCTTTTTATTGCATTGCCCTTGGAAAGATCTGAAAAAGGTAGTATTTTTCTAAATGATTTTAACAGGAAATAGAGTTTTCCAAGATCACACACAAGATTCTCAGTTAAGACTAAGCCCTTGAGTCTTAGCTCCATGTCTTATTTAGATATTCTGTGTGATAACTATATGTCAGAAAGAGCAGGACACAACTAGAAGTCAGCCACGTATTTAATATGTATAGCCTAGAGACTGTGGGAAGGGAAAGAAGGAAACTAGGTTTTCTGAGAAGACAGCAAGCTGGGTGCAGATGAGCCTAGGATAAGAACAGACTTTCCACTGAAACATCAGAAAGGTTTAAAATTTGGGATTGTCAGAGAATAAAAGAAGAAATTCAGTGAATGGTATGGATGAGCCACTAGGAGGAGGATTAAGATCCTGTAGAAGGAAAGTTCATTTTCTTCCATCTCCTTTCGTAGAGCAGTACAGCCTCTTGAACCTCTTAAACATCAGCTTAGGTCCCTCTGATTTACTCTCTGTGGAGTGTAGAAGGTCACTGAATTAGGATGTTTCCAGAAGAATAAATTAATAACTATTTCTCAGACTGGTCTGTTGGTACCCCATGCTTTGGCTTCATGGCCATGGCTGCTTTTCCAAAAAGAGTCTATAGCTGGGAGGGAGGGAGCCAGCCCAGACCTCATGTGAGAAAAGAAAAAAATTCTGCTCAAAGGTATCTACTTTATATTTCTACAGGAGGTTTCTTGCCATCTCAACCCCAACTGCAGAACATTTATTTTACATTGTGGACTTATAAAATTCAAATACATTCACCCTACAAATTCAGAAACAGAAATCAAAATAAAGAGTTTGTTTTTCGTGCCAGACAAAGCAATAAGAAAGATTGCAAAGATTGACTGCGGTTTACAAAATGTTCTGGTTGTAAGAATTTGATCATGGCTCTGAAGTGCAGGATGATATGCCTGTAAAATACTCTGGTGTAATAAACCATGACAGTTTTGTTCCCTTCTCAATTCAGGCCATTTTTGATCGGAACAGGAAAGATGAACTACCCAGGCTGCAGCTCGAGTGGATTGATGGCATCTGCATGCCATTGTATGAGGTAATTTTTACTTACTGCTCCTGTAGAGCCCGGAGAAGATTGTTCTTGCCTCTCTAGGGAAAAGAGTTAGCTTACTGTGCAGCCTTGAAGGCCCCTGGAATGCTTTATCTCTCTTTGAGTTTAACAAGAGACTGAACTCTATGCAGAAATCTTCAGTTTCCCTGAAGACAGTTTTATCTGTAAATATAATTTCTCTGTGAGTTATGAAAGCTGTTAAGGTAACTGTTTATTTTGTTTGAGACAAACTGATTCTTGTCGTGGCAAGATGTGTAGTGCTCAGCAGTGGTGCTGGTGGGATGGACTCACCACGTGCTGCTGCCAGTCCTGTGGCTGGGAACGCATTCAAATAAGTGTGATCCAGGTGATGCTCATGGCTGAGCCTTCGCACTCCCTTCTGGTTCCTTTTCAAATTGTTAAAGGATGCCCTAGGTCAAGCCTTTAAGGTCAATGACAAGTGATTTGTAGTTTAAACTATGTGCTGTTTAACTAGGAGCTTAATCTTTTAAATGTTTCTGTACAGGTTGCTTGGATGTTTGGTATATGGTATAAACATTCAAGTACTACTTGGTTGGGCTCTGATTGACCATATTAATGTTTCTCTCACTGGATTAAACTAGCTTTGGAATTTGCCTTGTGTGTAACATGAACTTCACCATTTTAACTTATACTCTTATATCTGCACAGAAAGCAGAGCTACACAGGCAGAATGATAAATGGAAAATGACACTATAGAAACTTAACCATCAATAACTGTGTCAGGCAGAATTTTCCTACACCCTGAAACCACAGAGACCACCTTCCATTTTATTAAGAAAGATGATGTGCTTCCCCAACCCACTCTACCTCATGGCATTTGAGATTGCCATTAAAGAAGGGGCTGATCAGTAGCAAAGGCAACCCCTGTTGTGTGACAGCAAGAATGTGAGCTGGTGTCAAAAGCGAGGTGGGCTAATGCTTTGACAGGAAATCCTGTTGCTTTCTCATGTCAGTCTTTATCAGGATCAAATAAACTGTAAATCCATAGGTTTTGACCAATTAAGACAAGGCAAGCACAGGAGACCCATAGAAAGTTAATTTTTTTTTTTAATACTAAGCTCATCTTTGACACCACTGTGTAGAGAGAACTGACACTGGAGGAAAACTCCTTAAAAACAATGTTCCCTTCAATAGAATAGTTCATATTACACTAGAATGCATAGTATATCAGAATTCACAATTTATGATCTAAAAAAGTACAATAAAGCAGGAAGAACTGATCATCAGACCATCCTCTGCATGAGAATACTAGATCTTAGCACTAATGCTCTGGTTAGTTAGCTCTATCTTAGCAGGAGATCTCTAGGGAATATATTCACAACTGATTTCCCTGTTTTCTGCTATCTTTGTATCATGCTGTGCAGCTATTAGCCTGCTGCTCAACAACTTAAAAAGGAGATACCATCAAACCTGGAAGTCATTGCAGCACCAGCCTTAGGGGTAAACAGAAAACTTGATGTCATAGTATCACACTGCAGGAGATTCTGTCTCGAATGTGTAGTCAAGTTTTAATTTTCATATCCAGCTTAATCAAACCTCAATACACATCACATCAGCAGTGTACTCAGGCATTTTAAATCTTCTGGTTAGGGCTTCCTGAGCACACTCCAACTATGATGAAGTCCTAGATTCTAATTTATTTTTTCCTTTCTAAATATGTTCTTTAAAATCCTAGCCTGTATAATGTGTTGTTGGGACTGCATGTGGGGACAAAATGGGTTACATCATTACAAATGCAAGAAAGAGGCAGCTGACAGATTAGTAAAATCTTAGCATTACTTATATAGCTCACTAGCACAAAGCTTTTATAAGCAATATGTTTGATGAACATTTGACACTTGTTTTGATACCAAAATTACAACATTAAGCCATAAACAACAAACTCAAGGCTTTTGCATATAATTACTTCATGCAAGTGATCAAGAAGTCCTGGATCCATCTGGACACATCCTGGTGTCCAGAGGCCTAAAGAGAGCTCTGCAGGGAAATGCATGCATCCATTCTGACACAGCTGCTGAGGCAGCACTAATGCTGTGCTCCATTTTACTTGACACTCAGAGAGCAAAAGTGGTCTCAACAGTCTGTGAATGCTGGGAACTCCCACTGAAGTCAGATTGGAGTTTTGCTTTGACAAGATCAGTGAAGGCCCCTGAAGTAGTCCCAGCAGTAAACTATTCTTGGCAGCTCTGGATTTTTGAGGTGTGCAATATAGAAGGAACTTCATAACCCAGACTTACATGAGCACTTCAATACCACTCTGGTGTCATTGGCTGTGCTGCAACAAACTGCACCTTGTCAAGAGTCTAGGCTTATGAGTTAAGTAATATACCAGAATGCCCACAAAGAGCATTTGATAATTACAACCTTTGGTATACTTTATAGAGAGTTGTGGCCTCCCCCCACCTTATGCTTTTTTACTTTCTGAAAGATTCTTTGGGACTTGATCGATCTTCTGGGGAGATTTAGCACTACCAACCTCCTCTGTATGCATCTACTCACTTTTCTGCCTTTCCTCTGAGCAGCTCTCAACTTTGAGGTGGTTTTTCTCCCAAGAGAAGAATGATCAAAGTCTCCTTCATCAGGGAGATGGGTGTCACAGCAGTGCCTACACACAGACGGAGATTTATACCTTTGCTCACCTGACTGGAACTGTTCTGGTTTTTTGGGAGTTTTTATTTTGTAAAAAGTTTCAAAAGCAACTAGCAGTTCTTCAAGATCTGTGAACCTTCTGCTAGCCATCATGAAAAGGTCTACAAAATGCACTATATAAGTTAATGTGGAGCTTGAAGCTGAATATATGTAGATACATAATGACTGGGATATAAAAAAATTATATACAGATTTCCCATATCGGACTGTCTAAATCAAAATCTTTTTGTGTTTGCTCTGTAAGCATGACTCTGCTCTTGGCACAGGGTAAGCTGTGGCTCTGCTCCCTCACTCTGCCCCACATATGCTGCTTGACTTGGGAATTAGGCCACCTCCAATACCAAAATGCCACAGTAATAAAATCTGTTTCCTTCATACTGTGTATCAAAGGACTGTGAAGATAAAAGCTTCCCAATTTTTTGTTCATTGCTTTTTATTACACTTGGGACATTATAATTTTATTGAATTTACTTTTTTGTTACCGCAGTGATCAGAGTATTTTTATATGACAGTAAAGTTTTTGCCCTGAGTAGCAGAACAGCCACACTCTGAAGTTCTGATTTTAGGGGCTTTAGTTATGGTTTACTGCATCACATTTGCTTTTCATTCAAAAATGCCAGCAAAGAAAGCATTAGTCAGTAGACAGATGAGAAACAAGCTTATTAGAATAATCATTTGTAAGGAACAATACATTTCTACAATATGTAGAGCGTTTCAAATACACTAATGTAGCTTCAATATGAAGTAATAATCCCCTTTTTTTCCACAGAACACTGTATAAAGGGAAATCACGTGCAACTCAAGCAGAAAATCTAAGACATCCTACTGAAAATAAAACACTATCGTTACACTGACAGCTGCATTCACTATACTGAGAAAGCACTCTGTACCTATTTGGACATAAACGTTCTTGTAACATGTACAACATTTCAATCATTAAGACAAATTACCTCTCTGAACCTCCTGTAAGGATACTAAGAGTTTCAACACCAGCAGATTCCTATCCTGGACTCTACAGCTTGTGCACACCTAATGCAGGACCAGTTGCAGATTTGTTTTTAAACTCAGATTAGATTTCTCTGTGGGGAACAGATGGAGCAGGATAGTAAAGATCTTACTCTTTATCTTAATCATTATTTTTCCCTCACAAACAACATCAAAGCATTAGTGATTCACTTCAAAGAAAAGACACTAAGAGAAGCCCAGTTCTGTTCACAGCATTGTTAGGCAGAGACAGTAATGCTATGAATAGCAGGGCCAAAGGCCATGCACTCTGCTTCTAGGCAGATAAATACATAGTCAGGTAGTCAGTGACAATGACAGCAGCTATTTAAATTTAAGGGAGATGTCTTTGTGGAAGATAAAGAAGCTCATGGCTTATACAACTTATGCGTGCCTGAGGTTGCCCTGCTCACCTCTACCTCAGTGCTCAGTTGAGCTGCTCCATTTTAGTGCTATTTTTAGTGCTATTCATGATTTTCTTGGGTAAGGAGAGCTTTTAACACATGATAGTATATACAAAATTGAATTCACATTACTTCATTCTAGATTCTAGGGAAAAAAAATCAGGAAAAAGCCGAAATACTTATTTTAGCAAGTAGTTTTAAATGTACTAGACTTTGTGTGGAAGGACAAAGCCTACCCTTATCACACTGATGTACTCGGCAAGAAATCTAATTGCTTTGTCTACAACTTTATGTGCTTGGATATGCCTATCTTCCTACAGTCTGGCCTTGTAATTAAATCCATCTTTTGGATAATTCCCCAGTGGTGATGTAGCTGCAAAAAACATTCTACTCATTAGCAGACATTAAAGGCACAGTGTAGTACCAGTGGTAGGGCTTCTGCAAAGCGTAGGAAAAAAGGACAGAAGTCTCCGATGTCCATGCTTTAATTTCTGTAGTTCAAAAAATTGATACCTGAATTAGGACTGCATGTGCATACATTGATTTTTTTTCCCCCCAAAGTTTATACTCTACTTACAATTATTAGGCAAGAGATTAATATTTCAATATACCTTTGCAGAGGAGAAGGAAAAGTATACTGTAAGAATCACACTCATACTGCCACGTCCTGATACAGCCCTTCCTCATTTATTAAGACTATATTTTTTCCTCAGACTCTCAATGACAGTTTTACATAAGGAAATATAAGAAGTTCAAGGTTTGGACCATTCCTCTAGAAGTCCAGGATGAGTTGTATGGTATGACTTAGTCCATACTCAGGCAAGAGTCTCTGGATGTAGCCAAAGCTGTGTTTCAGTTCAAATGTCCTCTCTGTATAGTCACAAACAAGACACTAAAAATATATATATATAAATATATATAAATATATATAAATATATATAAATATATATAGGAAGATCTTATCTGTATGAACATTTTGGTAATGGCTTGCTGTACCTGGCACTCAACTCAAACTGAAGTTGTTGGCAAAAATTCAGACTGTCATTGTTCCATTTGTTTGCATTTAGTCATGAGGAAACAGTAGTACTGGAGGTAGGTTCACTATGAGCAATAGACAGACATTCACCAAAATGTGTACCCTAGTTACTGAGAACTATTGTAACAACAACAACAGAAAGAAATGGTTTAGGAAGTTAGGTCTAAGCTGCTGAGAAAAGCATGTTAACAGAAAGAAATCTGATCAGTGCGCACATGAGAATGCACACTTCCAGCAGGGCTTACATCTGATGCCTGACTTGGACACAGAGAGCAAGAATAATGCATCTCTGCTTCGTGGGACTCCCTGGCTGACAAGAATTTGTAAAGTAGGTAGGCTTAGGATGCAGACTGTGATACACTATGGACTGAGGCTGCACAGACATCAGCAGATTAAATTAGCCTCTCTTTCTGTTGCAGTTCAGGGTGTAAAATTATCCAAGAAAGAGCAGGTGCAGCATATTCTGCTGTGTTTGTGAGAAATCTGCTTCAGAGAAAATTCAATCAGGCAAATTGGGCCAGATGCCAGTGCTGGCGGGAGTTGGTAGCTAAGGATTGTTTCAGGGATAAGGGTTTGTCCCAGAGAAAGGAGACTTTCTTACTTTCTGTAGTCTGGAAATAGCAGCTTGGCTGGGTTCAGCATATCTGTTGCCCTACTGCTTGTTTGCTAATAATGAACCTAAGTGAGGCCACCTGAAATGAAGGCACTTAGACTTTTCAGAAAACTCAGGTACTCTGACTATATAACAACTTCTGGTAATTAGTAATTAATTAGTGTTAGCAACTTAAGGAATTTACAGTTTTTCTCAAATTGCTTGGAAGAAGAGAGAGAAGAAACATGTTCCTATTCAGAAAAGAGTACTTCAAATTACTTCTTAGTCTTCTAATACCAAAATATCTCAACTGAAAGGGCAAATCATCAACTGAGCATTTGAGAGAATACAGAAGAATGAATATCTGCCACCAGCTTCAGTGAAACTAGGCTTAATGAAAAGCTTTCACCACGATCTGTGAGAAAAAGGGAGTAATTCATAACACTACAGTTTGTGTTGCTGTTTTACTTAGCATTATCTGCTCAGTGTTTTGCGAAGGACAGGCAGTCACGTTTGGAAATGCACATAAAGATTTGAGGAAGTAAACCAAAATGTTGGCAGATAAGGTAGAAGAGACAGCAGATAGGAGGAACTCAAATTGTACAGCAAATCTGAAAGAAGATAAATGGATAATTTAACAGCCATTCAGTTTTCAAGAAAGATGAAGCACAAACTACATTGCATCAGAAAAGGACTAGAAATGATGATGGATGAGACACTTCAAGTAAGTGTTTAACACAACAGAATCACAGTTGCCTGCAGAATTCCCAGCTGAGGGCAAATTCAAAGAACTAAATGAGGATATGAGATTGATACAGTTTGAAAAGTTTTTCAAAATCCATTTGATAGTAAAGGCAGAAGGCATTGATCGGCTGCTTGGTTAAAATGTTGAAAGGAGAAGGGGTAGAAACATTTTGTATTTTGCATGCTTCAGATGCAGCACCAAAACCATGAAGAGCAGACCCAAACAAGTTGTTTATGGAACTGTAACTCTTCAAATTATGATTTGAACATGTGAATCATTTGCAACTGTAGCAACACATCAGTCAAGCTACTTCAGTAGGTATCCAGTCCCTCAATATTACTCTCTCCCTTTGACAGCAAAATATTGATAGTGGTCAGAGTACATTTTGCTACCAGAAGAACTATGTATGTATTTCCCTCCCTGAAGTACGTTGCACATCATACCACTGGAGAATCAATTAAACGTACTCTCAAATACAGTAGTGTCATCTATTTCATCTCAAACCCAATGAAAATGTATGACTCTGAATCAGCAGGGCAAATAATTAAGTCACATGCACAACATCAAAAGGTTCACAGAACTTCATCCCTGATGCTTCTTTATATTGTTGTATCTTCTACATGCTGCCTACAGAAGGTAGAATTTTAGCTGTCTCTTTTTTCCATTTCAGTACACAGGCTTGTGTGCAGAAATGCTTTTAATTTTTCAAAACATCTTCCATCAAGTATATTATGAGGATCAAATCTTTGGATGACTGCAGTGCAGGTTCCCTTTTATCTGAACTACTCTGAAGTTCAAGGATTTTCAGATAGATGGCTCACCTTTAGCCTACGTATTCTTACATGAAAGCCACTTCAGCAAAACTCAGGAGTCCAATTCAGCTTTGTTGTAACTGGTCACTACTCTCTTGACTTCAGCAATGCTTCATGTGCTTATGCACCAGGTCTGAATTTATCCCTGTGGCTCCTCGGTCACTAGTCCTCCCTTCCAACTCAGAAACTGCCTACATAATAAAAGTGATTCATTAGAAACCACTGGGTTCCAAAGCAGAGTGAACGCTGCGACCTATAACTTTTTGATATGTGCTCAGTCATAAAACTGAATTTATATGGTCTTATTCCATAAACTCACTTTACAAATATTAGACCCACAGCCATACTTCCACGAGCCATAATCTTGTCAAAGCACGCAAGTTAAACAACTGGTCAATATTTGGGTGAGAACCTAAATAAATAAATTAAAAAAAAAATAACAACAATACTCTGGAGGTCCTGCAGTGTTTGTAAGCTGGGGCATGCCATGTTCCCCCTTAAAATGATGTCACATGACTCAAAGAGCACAACAGTGTTGTATTCGAGTAAGTAATAGATTTCAGCCACACCTATGCTGCATCTTGGCTAGTTCAAACAATGTGCTTTTCCAGAGATGTAGCAGATGCTGATACAGTCCTCTGTCCCCACCACCCAGGAGGCAGATGATCTACAAGCAGTATATAGTCACAAAAGATGCCTATATCACTGTAGGTGGTAGAAAAAGTCAGTGCTATACAATAACTTTCTGAGAAACAGCTTAGTTACATACCTGAGGTAATGCATGGCTACAGAAAAGGATTGCAAATCTATTTAGCTTTTCCTAGTGCTGGAATGGGAGCCACTGGTGGGACTGCTCTCCCAGCATGCTTTATCAACCTGTGATAATGAGCAGCTATTACAGGAAAGGGGATGAAATGGGAAAGTTTCCAATCCCACACCGATCTCTGTGTAGCAAGGCAGCTGCACTGCACAGGAAGGAATGCCTGCAGGCAGGGGATGGGGACTCTGGATTTGTCCAGCCCACCTGCTGCACCACAGAGAATTGAGGAAGAGGGGCATTTCTGAAGCTTCAGCATTATTTGGGAGTATCCTATGTCAGACAGCTGTTGAAGACCAAACCTCTTCCTATTGAAGTAAAGAATAAATTAGGCCTAAGAAGCTGAGTAGCAAATTAGACAGATCACTAGCAAAGCAGTTTGTACAAGGCATGCATCAAAAATAGAGGCATGGAAGAGCAGTACATCAAGAGGCTTTTGTGCAATAAAATCGGAAGTAAAAAGTGCAGCCAGGAGGCAGAAAACCCTGACTAGGTTACAGCCAAATAAACCTAAATAGCTTTAGGAATAAATTGGTGATTTAATCCAGATCAGGAGCAGGTGCTATGAATGTAATTCAGTAAATGGTCAAGAACCTGCCAGAAGGGAGAGAAATGTGTTGCTTTTGAGATAATTTCCCAAAAGCTTCATAAAAGAAAATTGATTACTGGTGTTTAATAATTAAAACAGAGCCAGAAATATAGCAATCAAATGAGTTTTTAATTACATCTCAAGCAGAAGTAAAATCCAATTTGTGTACTTTGTATCAGAAAAGTCCTACTGAAATGCTTTGGTAACTGGAAGAAAAATAAAAGCTAATTTCCATAGAAATTATAGTAGTTGGTTTAATTAAAAGACTAGATCAGAATGAAAGAGTCTTGAAGTGAAAGGATACTAAATCCAGAAGCAGTGGTTTGAACATCAAATCAATGTCTGAATAAAGATATTTCATGGAGTAAGTGCAAGATCTGCACTGTTGAGTAGCCCTAATCTAAATTAGTGTAGAACAAAATAAAGTTTTTTTAAAATTACACTATATATTTTGTCAGCATTCCATGGAATTAATTGCTTGTACTGTGGTAAAACTGAGTATCAAAGACATGTTTTATTCTTCCTAAAATATTCCTCTTAACTTATTTTCATCACAGTTAATGTTATTAGTTAACCATTCTGGTTATTTATCTGGTTATGCATACATTTCTATCAAACAATTTACTTTCAGACTTCACAGCTCATAAGATTCAGTGATTACAGGGTGCGGGTGCTTAGAATCATTGAATCATCAAGGCTGGAAAACATCTCCAAGATCATCTAGTCCACCCATCCACCTACCACCAGTATTTCCATCGATAAACCATAACCTTTAGTACAACATTAAACTTTTCTTGAACACCTCCAGGGAAGGTGACTCAATCACCTGCCTGGATAGCCTGTTCCAATACCTCACTGCTCTTTCAGAGAAGACATTTTTCCTAACATGCAGCCTGAACCTCCCCTGGCACATCTTGAGGCTATTCCCTTTCATCTTATCACTAGTTACTCCAGAGGAGAGAACAACTCACACCTCACCACAATCTTCTTTCAGGTAGCTGTAGAGAGCTGTACTGCTCCTGGTCTACTGGGGCTTTGGGTGCCTGTGGCTGCAGGCAGTGCATAGCCAGCTGGCTTCAGCATCTCAGGCACCCACAGTCCTCCTGGCACCCTTGGTTGTGGGGCAGGATGCAGACATGCACACCAGAGGCTTGTCGTCTCCTACCAGCAAGCTTAGGAGATGGATGCTAGCTTTGCACCTGCACAGAAAGGATCTGCTAAGTTGCTATCAAAATGAGAATGCCTGCAGCGTTGGTAGAGACAGCGCAGGCATCAAGGACAACAGCAGTGAGATCCTCAGGGAGGCATTTAGCATGCATTACTCCCCGCCATTTTTGATTCAATCAAACCAGGTTTGGGGGATACATAACATTCTGGAATATGGTGCTCAAAAGAGGGAACTGTGAGGTCTGGTGATAGGAGCATTACTTATGCACAGCCATCCCAAAAATAGCCTGAATGCCACCAGAAAGCAATACTGTTCATGACAGAGACCACAGTCAGCTTTGCCTCTTCCTCCAGGCCCAAGGTTGCGTAGGTCTGCACCACATTCTCAGCAAATAATTTTAATTCAATTTGCTTTAACTTCCACACAAATCAGCTACTTACTCACGGTATGATTATACAGAAGTGCTGAGCATTCATATTTCCTACTGAAGTCAACTGAAATTGCACTTTTTCAGCACATCTTAAGATCAGACCATTAACCCTTAATTATCATATAATAGCTCAATTAAAAATTTACCAAGACTTACTTCAGTGGCTAGCCAAACTACATGGTTTGCAAGCTAGCTATAAAACATTCAGTTCTTAGTGGTGTGTGGGCTGTGGGGGCCATTTAAACTAGCTGTTGTTAAGCCTGCTATTTAAAGCAGAAAACAAACAAACAAAAAAAACCCCTTGCCTTCTGACTAGTTCATAGGCAGCAAGCAGGAAGCCCCAGATGCTGGGGATGCTTCAGAAGGACTATCTTCAAGGCCTACAAGAAAGCCAAAGTAGTTGAACAGCAATTTTGCCACTTTGTGTGCTTTTTTTTTTTTTATTTGGTGGATTACTTAAAGCCTCAGATCAAATGAGTATGAGATAAAGAAATCCCAAATGAAATGAAAAACTTCACCTACAAAGAATTTACAACTGGAGGAGAGGAGAGTGAGGGCACAGTGCAGATCAGGTTCCTTTTATCATGTAACTCCCTAGACCATCCATCAGCAGACTAGAAATACTAACATTTTTTTCCTCTCCTCTATTGTTTTCTTTTTTTTTTTTTTTTCCCCCAGTGTCTTGTGAAGCTGAATGTGAAACTGAAGCCTATGCTGGACTCTGTGGCAGTAAATAGAGGTAAATGGGAGGAGATGCATCAACAAAGACTTCCTTCTCAGGCAGCATCCTCATCCTCCTTTTCCTCTACCTTTACCATGTCTCTCAAAGACATAAATTAAGCCTACAAATGTCAGTGTCTGTTTACGATAAGAGCTGTCTGAAAGGATTTCAAAAGCTTTGGCACACCATTTTTATTTATTTAAAAGAAACACTTTCACAGATATGCTTAATTGATTGGATAGTATCTTGATGGCAGCCTGGTTTGCTATTACTTCCCTTCTGAAGGGAAGGCCTGCAGTGAGATTGCGCTGGTTTCCAAAGCGACAAGAAGGACATAGCACAAGAAGCATTCATTCAGCTCTGCTACATTTCAACTGCTACCATAAAAATCTGTAAAACTGACAACAGACTGAAATATAAGAACTTACAACTTAATAAAATTAATAATACAGAGCAGAACTCGGATGCGAGGTGGTCAATTCATACGCAAGGAGCTGCAGGAAAACAGAATAGTATGTAATTACATTGTTGTTTTGCATCTCTTCACTACATGTTATGAATCAATTATGCCTGCTTTTGTGATGTTCCTCTCTTCCTTCCTCTTTTATGCCTGGATGTTCTGAGAAGCCTGCTTTGTATTCTAAAGAAGTATTTTTTTACAACAACGCTTCTTAGTGATTGATCAGGGCCTTTAGAATTGCCTACCTTTGCTACATTTAAAAACAAACTTTATTATCTTTAAAAATACCAATCTGTCCCTGCTTCCCTGAGAAATTCATATTAACAATGCAGTAAATTTCTCAGCAAGGGGAAGCTTGCATTAAAACAAAATACTGCATGCTAATTTTAGAGGTTGTTTTTTCTTTCTTTTTTTTTTTTTAATACTCCTTTAGCACTTTTTTTTTTCTCCTTTTTCTTTCTCTTTTTTTTTTTTAATTTACAGTGTACCCTAAGGGAAGAAGTAATGGGCTTCAATGAATATAAAATAAAAATAAAAAGGAAATCTGCTGCCTTATGCTTCAGGTTTATATTAAATTGAAAACTGGACCATGGATGAACCTCTCTAGTATAATTTGCAGTGGAAATGAATATTTTAAAATGGCAAAGAGAAAGAATATTATCATACCGAACTGACTACCTCTTACTTCTCTTGCAGTACTCTCAGTACACTTTAAGATGATGTTATTACAGCTAGCATAGTGCTAGTCTCACACACAAACTTCTGTGGTAGAGGGGTTCTTTAAAGTCGAATCAAAACCAGTAGGTCACAAAACCAAACGTGTTCAGCTCCGTGTGATGACACTGGTATTTTGTGAAAGTTGGGTCACCTTCCATTATTGTTCAGATCACTAGTGTAGCAAAGCTAGGGCATCTGAATTGAGGATAATTTCTCTGCTGTGTGATGGAACCCAAGAGGAGTCATGTTGCTTAAAAGTTCCCATTCATGGGAGAAGAAAAGCCTTTGTACTCATTGAAAATGCCATAGTGAATATAGGCTTGTCTGGCACTCAAAATTAAAGCTGAATTTGGCTACATTTTCCACCTGTAACAATGTCTGCTTGCTTCATGGAATTACCTTGAACTGGCACCAACTTCACAGAAACCAGAGCCTGGCCCAACCAAGTGAATACCAAAAAGAGCCTCCCTGCTTCGCAGTGAAAAGGAGTCCTTAGCGCCTTTGAAAAGCTGTCATCTGTCTGGCAAACAAACAACGAATCTGCTGAGTGCTTCCTTAAGTAAAAACACAGACCAAAACCAAAACAAAGTCCTCTGTGCTACCAATCATGTGTACAGGGGAATAGGTGGAAATTTCAGTACCATTAACCAACCAACCTGTTACCATGCAACTGAACCATATCACCTTTCTCTATCAAATGAAGCAGTGTAGGAGCAGAAATACTGAATGCACAGCAGTGAATATACACATCAAGTGGAAATGCTTCTGCTATTATTTTACCAGTTTTTTTCCTTCCCTGAATAAAGATAGATGCAGGATAGTAAACAGCAAGACACATTCAACTTGTAATGCATTCTTTATGGGGGAAACAGACACGAGGAACTGACATAGTACTGCTGGCTGGTACACAGAGCTTTCCTGAATTTTGATATTGCATATTGCTACGCGTAACATAAATTACAACACATACCCTGAAGCTTCCCCCAAGGTTGAGTTTCCCCTCGTTTCCTCTCCTTTTTATTGGCTTCAGTGCGCTGTTGCCCATGGCAACTCCCACAGCAGTGATGGGAATTCAGCACCGCACCACCTGACATCCAGCTGAAGCTCTAACAATGTCAACCATCAATCAAGTGACTGTTTGTAATTGCCTCCATCTATTTCTCCTGTCTTTCGGTAGCTTGGCTATTGTGGGTCAGAATCCAGAAAGTGCTGACTAATGTTATGGTTCTGTTCCTCCATCACAAGGAAGAAAATGAGAGCACAGTTAGATCTTGATCAAATTGTTCTTGGGCAAAATGAGGCAGCCCTGCTGAAATCAGGGGGCTCACAGCAGCACATCACAGAGCAGAATTTGGTGTCTGAAAGCTATACAGTTCAATATTATTATAAAAGCTTTTTTTTTTTTTTTTTAATACAGCTTAGGAGTCAGCAAAAGATTCATATTTTGGAGAGAAAAAGAAAATTCTTCATGGAAGCAAAAAAGAATCACATTCCAAGTTTCTCGTATTAGAAAGGAAGCAGTTCTTAACAAGTGCTTCATTCTCTCTGACTCCAAAACATTCTTCCAGCAATTTGGTCAGTTTTGACACTGTCCTGAGACACACACAGCACAGATGAGATGACTGGGGGTTATGAAGACTGAATTTTTATTTATTTATTTATTTTCCCCCCTCTTTTTCCTCCTTTCCCTGCCCAATGCACAAGATCAAAACGCATGAAATGGGATAGGCTTCATGCTTACATATAAAGCACAGGGCTAGCAGGGGGAGGACAAAGGCAAGCAGGACAGAGATTCCACTGTTACCTAGGCCAGTGCTGGTAGATTGCTGCTTGGCCTTTCCCTGCAGATGCCCACCACACTCAGTGGCTCAGTGACAGAGGAGTCCTCACTTCTCCGCTCCTGCTGTCAGTGGAAATTTTGCCTGCAACGGGGACTCAAGAATTTACAACTACAATGCTAAAATGGAGCTGCAATCTTCTCAAAGGTGCTCTGATTCAGTTTAGTTCTAATGCAGTCTTCAAAAATAGTTCAGGTCAGGCAGCATTTCCACTCAGGATTCCCACTTATGAGACTGCTTACCAAAATGAACCCTTCCTCAAAAAGGAAGAAAAATTCTAAATGCTACAGCATCATCTAGGGCAACCAGGAAGGTTCCTGGTATTCAGATCCTGTTTGATTCAGAGCAGGCTTCAAACTACAGGTGCACCTTGCTCACCAGGGGGAGGCACAAGGGCAACCTGTCTCTGCCCTCCTGCTGAAGCCCTTTACTCACGCTCATCAAGGAGATGGGACATCCAGGTATGTGGTTCCTGCTTCATGCCTGGGGAGCTGCACAAGGCAGAAAGGCATTGGTAGAAGAGCTCAGGAGGGGCTCCAGTGTGCATCCTCCTAGGTTAAAGCAGAGCCCGGCAGTACAACTCTGTGACTCCACCAGAAAACCAAGTACTGCTCAAGACTCACTCAGAACTAGAGACTCTTCTATAGATCAGACAGAAGGAGGGTTTCCCACCTCCTGAAAATGAGACAACCAAGAGATACTAGCTGTAAAATTCAGACAGCTTGCCCTAAAACTGAATCACTGTTCAGGCCTTTCTCCCAGCCTGGGACCTACAAGCAAAATAAAACTTCCTAACTCAACCAACACCTAGACAGCTGCTTCTGGCAGGACACAGTTTGGTATCACATACAAGGTTAGGCAACAGTATCTCATGAAAGTTTAATTTGGATGCCTAACGTGGCAATCAGACACGTAACTCCCCATGCAGCTCTGTCTTAGCCAGCTTGCTCTCCTTTGCCAGACCAGGGATCTTGCTGAGAAGGTCATTAGTATGTTTAGTATCCTGCTGAAAATAACTAGAGCGTAGATGAGTGTGTTTCTTTTTAGCTCAGGTATTCATTCAGATGGTGTCCTTGGTATAGCAGCTGCATTTTTGGGACTGGTGTCCTTGCTAATTGCTCCTCCTTATAGTGTACTGCTACTTCATAATGTGCCTGTAGTTATCAGCAAAAGCCAATACTAATATTCACAAACTGTTTTTGACAACTGCAACCAGCAGTGCCTAAGATAATTTTTAGTATGTAGATTAATTGATCCTAATAGAAAAATGGGAGTGTTTCAGTCTACAGGCCAAATATTTCTTTTCCCTTCATACAGTTAAACAATCTGAGTTATAGACAGTTCATGCATTGAGTGCAATTTTTAGATAGGTTTATTTTAAGGCCGTGTAAAACATTAATAGACGCTTCTAATGCCTAGAAAGATCTGGGCAAGAAAATTTAAGAGTAAGACTTCTATTTTCATTGTCTTAGTCAAAGAAACTGATGATTTCAACAGTAAAATAGTGTGAATGGTTTCTAAGAAAACAGAATTGTGAGGTAAATAGCAGGTAAAATGAGAAATTTTCATTACCTGAATGTGACAATATTGAAATCTGTACTGTGTATTGATCGTTACCTTTTCTTTCTTAGAATATCTCGTACTTAATATCCAATTTATAAGCGTGTTGGAAACTGCATCTTACAGCAGTGTGGAGAGTAACACTGTGAGCTTTCAACCTTCACGTATGGGCAACAAAAGATACATGCACAGAAAAAGTGTGTGTATTTTCTAATGCAAATGCACCCTACTTACTTTTGAAAATGCACAGTAAATATCCTTGCCTCCTTTTTCCTTTTTGCATTTTAAGATCATTACCATCACTATTTTGCTTTAGATCAAACAGTGCTGATTCAGCTCTTTAAAGCATGTTTTTGAAATTAATGATTTGGTTTTATTGGTCTCTCTAATAAATAAATCACTTAATCGTTCCTGTGATTTTGACTTTTGTTTGTTTGTTTCATTGAAACTGACTTGTCAGGATGAATCAGAGCTGTACGTATTGATTCGTGAATCACACAAATAGAAGAGCACGGAAAACACATGCAACTGAACAGCTCAAATATAACTTTTGAAACATGACCTTGCAGCAGTCATTCCTGGGAAGAAATCTAACTTCACCTGCTGCACTTGGCATTATTAGGGAATGGCCGGATCTGGTTTCTGGTCGAAGACCTCAACAGAACTATTTACTTGTATGGAAATTATTTACATTAGTACAAGTCACTGACATCGGATGTAGCATTATTAAGTAGAACACCATATCTGCTTCCCCCCCCCCCAAGGAAAAATTACTGTTGAAATAAGCAATTTCAGAAAAGTAAAAAAAATATTTTATCTACTTCTTTAAAGCAGTAAGAGAGCTAGGAGAGCTATCATATTCTATTAAGATACAAACATCCTTCCTTCCATCAACTTTCACAAATTTGGCTCTTAATGTATTGTAAAAGGGAAGTTTCCTATTCACACAGTACAGTGCATCAATAAAGTACTTCCCATCCTGTGTTCCAAGGTTACGTGTTTAACTTAGGGCTTTCTCTTACAGTGTAACTGCTTAGAAATACTTAAGGCTATTACTGAAGATTTATAAAAAAAGGATTTGGAAAAAAATATATATCAGTAAACATATTTTAATTTTTGTTCTTCTCAGTTTCAGGAAATACTGAAGTGAGTAAAACATTCAGGTCTAGGTAGTATTTTAAGGACAAGAGATCTAGTCGAGCTGATGTGGATGTAATTATTATACATTTCAGTTCACTGCTTAGAAGATAAAAGCACAAAAGGAAAAACAGAAAACAGGCAAATATAGATCATGCAATTTCTTTATCTGGCATAAGGTCTCATTTGCGTCATGGCTGCTAGAAAAACAAGGACGCAGCCATGGCAAACCCATCTCATTCTGGCACAGAGTACCTACTTTGCACTGTGACTAGTAATTAGCACACAGCAGAGGTTTGTAAGCACTGTAATAAACAATGAGAGGAAGGGAAGAAGAAATGCTGGGAAGGCAGAGGGGACACGAGCATGCAGTCACGGGCATCCGGCACTCATAAGCACCTGGTGCTGCACAGAGCACAGTTGCAGCCCGCAGCCCCCTCACCAGCACAGTCAAACAGCAGCATCCAGGCTCAGCACTCCCACAGCAGCAAGTCCTGAGCCACTCAGATCCACTTCTCCCCATCTCATGCTGCCTGGTGTACCTGAGGGGTGAGCAGTGCCTCACAGCACTTAGTGCAGCCCCATCCTAACCCTAGCTACACATCCCTTCCATTCCATGCTGCCAGAGAGCAGATGAGGCCAGAGAGGGTAGCACACTGCTGCCAACCATATCTGCCCTGGAGCTTCGGCCTTTCCAGAGAGCTGGGCAGGGTGAGCAGAGGAAGCTGTTTTCCCCAGAGGGACAGATGATGGCGATTCTTGGTGACTGGAAGCAGCTGCTCCAAGTCGGTGATCAGATCCGTGCCGCTAAGTACAGAGGCCAGAGATGGCATACGTTTGTTTAGCAACCGAACTCAGCCCCTACAACGGTTTGCACGGAAGCACGAGCTGTGCTTGGGGGTACAGAAAGCCCTTTAGAGGGTTGGGTCTGTCTTGATTAGAGTTGTGTGGCAATTCAAGGCCTGCGAGCGCCGGGCGGAAGGGTGGCCCAGCTTACGGGCTGTCCCCGCAGGAGGTGCCGGCCCAGCAGCCACGCGGGCAGCCCCACAGCCCTCGCGAAATGGCCCGGATCGGCTCCCGCCTAGGCGCGCCGCACTACAACTCCCAGCGCGCCCCGCGCCCAGCCGACACGCCGCTTCCGGCGCGGCGGGCCGCCCGCATCGGGAGTACTTCCGGCGCGGGGGCCGTTGCCACGGCAGCGAGAGGCGCCGCACGGCTTCTCCCGTCGCCCGCTTCCGGCGCGGTGCGGCGGCCATGGAGGCCGCGCCGGTGCCCGACGGGCAGTACACGGCCGCGGTGTACGGGCTGATCCGCGCCGGGCGCTGCGGGGAGGCGGCGGCGCTGCTGAGCCGCGAGCTGCAGAGAAGCAGCCGCTCGCGGGGCGGCCTCTCGCTGCTGGGCTACTGCTACTACCAGCTGCAAGACTTCGCTGCGGCGGCGGAGTGCTACGAGCAGCTGGCGGCTCTGCACCCCGAGCTCGACGCGTACCGCCTGTACCTGGCGCAGGCCCTCTACAAGGCTGGGCTGTACGCCGAGGCGCTGCGGGCCGCCAGCCCGCTTCTGGACCGGCCCGCCTACCAGGGCCGGGCCCTACGCCTCCAGGCCGCCGTCCACTACGCGCAGGGCGACCTGGCGGCGGCCAAGAGCCTGGTGGAGGAGGCGCTGGTCGCGGACGGCGGCCCCGGGGCGGCCGAGGACCCCTCGGAGCGGGCCGACGCCGAGATCAACCTGGGCTGCCTGCTGTACCGGCAGGGGCGGCACGAGGAGGCCAGCGGGAAGTTCGCGGGCGCCATGCAGGTGCTGGGCTACTGCCCGGAGCTGTCCTACAACATGGCGCTCTGCTGCTACGCCACCAAGCAGTACGCCGCTGCCCTCAAGCACATCTCCGACATTATCGAGCGCGGCATCCACCAGCACCCCGAGCTCAGCGTGGGCATGACCACCGAGGGCATCGACGTGCGCAGCGTGGGCAACACCTTGCTCCTGCAGCGCACTGCCCTGGTGGAGGCCTTCAACCTGAAGGCTGCCATCGAGTACCAGCTGCACAACCTGAAGGCGGCTCAGGAGGCGCTCACCGATATGCCGCCGAGGGCCGAGGAGGAGCTGGACCCGGTCACGCTCCACAACCAAGCGCTAATAAACATGGACACCCAGCCCACGGAGGGCTTTGAGAAACTGCAGTTTCTTTTGCTGCAGAACCCCTGCCCACCAGAAACCTTCGGAAACTTGCTGCTCCTCTACTGCAAGCATCAGTACTACGACTTGGCAGCTGACGTGCTGGCAGAGAACGCCCATCTAACCTACAAACTGCTCACACCTTACTTGTACAACTTCTTGGATGCTGTTATTACTTGTCAGACTGCCCCTGAGGAGGCTTTCCACAAGCTGGATGACGCAGCAGGGATGCTGACCGAGCAGCTGAGGAAACTCACAAAGCAAATACAGGAAGCTAGGCAAAACTGGGATGATGAAGCTGTAAAAAAGGCTGTTAATGAGTATGATGAGACTTTGGATAAATATATACCCGTCTTGATGGTGCAGGCTAAAATTTATTGGGACATGAAGAACTATACAATGGTAGAAAAGATTTTCCGCAAATCGGTGGAGTTCTGTAATGAACATGAGGTATGGAAGCTCAATGTGGCCCACGTACTTTTCATGCAAGAAAACAAGTACAAAGAGGCTATTAGCTTCTATGAGCCAATAGTTAAAAAGCACTATGATAACATTCTTAATGTTAGTGCCATTGTGTTAGCTAATCTCTGTGTTTCCTACATCCTGACAAGCCAGAATGAAGATGCAGAGGAACTGATGAGGAAGATTGAGAAGGGGGAAGAGCAGCTGTCCTATGATGATCCTGACAAAAATATCTACCATCTTTGTATTGTCAATCTAGTCATTGGTACTCTTTACTGTGTGAAAGGAAACTATGACTTTGGTATTTCGAGGGTCATTAAAAGCCTGGAGCCATATAACAAAAAACTAAGCACTGATACGTGGTATTATGCCAAAAGATGTTTCCTGTCCTTGCTAGAGAACATGTCCAAGCACATGATCATGCTACGTGACAGTGTCATTCAAGAGTGTGTCCAATTTCTGAAGCAATGTGAACTGTATGGAAGAAACATCCCAGCTGTCATTGAGCAGCCCCTTGAGGAGAACAGGATGCACAGTGGGAAGAATACCGTTACATATGAAGCCAGGCATTTGAGGGCACTGATGTATAAAATTGTGGGATGGACTGCATGAATAATGTTCCTGTACAGTAAAAAAAAAAACAACTTGTGTCTGTTCTTTCCTTAGGCTTGCAAGATGATGCTCACCCTGGTATAATATTCTTGATCGCTTATATTTAAAGATTTGTACCTGTATTTTAACAATATTCAGTGTAACATTAAATATATGCTCAAATTGAACATGCACGAAGTAATTGGAGGCATTCTCAGTCATGTCAAATACACCTTAAGATGCACTGATCAAGAACTTCACTACAGAAATATCATAGAACATTTTACAGGTGAAAATACTATCCCTGTGAAAGTTTGACCAAGTTTCTTTATGTTAGTTGACAGTTAAAAATAACCTGCAATCCATCTCTTCTAGTACAGATACTGAAGAAACAAAGGTCTCTAGTTTGTGCTTGTGTATGAAAAGTTTCTCTTCTGTTTTTTTCTGAGGTATTTTTAATACGTTGCACATTATGTTGCTAGTATACTCAAACATTAAAGAATGGCTTTGTAATTAAAAATAAAAATCCTATCTTGCAATAATTATCTTTTCCTAATTCAGTAACCATATGTGAGTATTCATGCAAGTTGAAGATGTAATACATGGACTAAGAATATACTCAGAGGACAGCGTGGTAGGATTAGGAAGATGGAGCTGAGTTTTAGAGAAAATGTAGCCTTTTCCTTCTCCCACAAAAGCTGCAAGAGGATGCTGCTGGAAAGCGCTCTAATCGCATGCTGTGTTAGCAGGTTAACTACATTCCTACACGTCCAAAAGTAAACTAGAGTTTAGACTTAGAGTAAGTCTCAAGCCTTAAGACAGGCTCCTTTGTCTCCCCCTCCTCTACTGCAATGCCTCGCACCCCTGTGCCAGGACCTCTCAAGTAGCAGATCTATTTGACAGCACGTGCTAACTCAATAAGCAGCCCTTCTTTTGAAGCCTAGATTGCCCTTTCGATCCAAACACCACTCTCAAAGTACACCAGTATCCGATAGAAGACTTTGTAAATGTACAATTATAGTCTCCATATTTCCCAAAAAGCATATAAATTCATTTCATGTGAAATATATCTCTTCCACGTTTCATGTTTCATAGATGCAAGAAATCCACTCTTCAGTTTCCTCTTTTTATTACTTGCAATTCCTGCTTCTCTAATACCTCTCTGAAATCCTATTTATTCCTTATCATCTCCATCACATCCTATTATCAGACATTTTATTTTACCCCGACTTCCAATACCTATTTCACACACAATACATGTCCTACACAAACTGAGCGAACATATTCTAATCAAAACACCTTTCACTTTTGTTTTCTAAATAGCAGTCAAATATCTGCAGCTTTAACGCATTTGCTTACCTTTGATCCTGGCTTCCTGAAGAGTTGTTGTGGGCGAACTTCAGAATCAGGTCTCTCTGAATCCATTTTCCATACCATGGTTTACCTAGAAAGAAAAGACAGCATTCTTGAAAGTTGCCCTCCTGGCAAGTAATTGAATACTTAATCCTTCCAGGGTGTAAATGGAGATTGGGCACACCTGTGAACCATTTCAACATAGCAAATCGACTCTCCTTCATTCTGAGAGAGAAACTCAGTATGGCTGAGTATAGTCTCTATAGCTAATGGGGATGGCTGTGGGTTAGTCAGTGTTACAGTTCATTCCAAAACTCCTATAACAAAGTAAAATCAAATCTAGCACAGCTGTCTTCAGTGTCAACAATGAGAAAATGTTCTGCTGGGGGCAGATGAGAAAGTAGGAAGCAGTATGTAGCAAGGTGCCCTGAAATGGCCTCTGTAGCTTATTACCGGTCCATAAAGCCATCCAGGCCCTATTAGAATGATATTATTTTCCACAACCAAGGAGACCTGTGATTTCAAATCTTATTCACCTTCATGAAGCACAGCAGCAAGCTGTAAAGTATGTTTTTAATTTACAGTACTGTATTTTATATTATGGAGCACAAACAGCGTGACTTTTAAAAAGAAGTCTTCAGGAGTCACACCTCATAACGGAGTATGAAGTGCAAGCTGTGGGCCCTGGCTGAGAGAACACCAGAGATTTGTCTAATATTCATTTGATGTATTCCTTAGAAGTCATTGGACATTTGGAAAAAAATCACCTTGCAGGCTGGTATCAGCGCGAACACTGAACATTCAGACAGAATGAAAAGCAAGTTAGATATGTATCCATGGCCAGCTCTGGCACACCTCTCCTATTCCCATCAGCTGCAGGCACAGGATCCTCAGCCACAGGGACAACAGGGAGCCACGTTCCCTGCACTGTGTCTGCCTTTCCCGTTCTACCCAATTGTAAGGGACCAACACCCCAACACCTGCTGCAATGCAGTCTACAAAGCAACATCCTCTCCCGGAAGGGGATGCAGCTCAGGCAAGTGGCTCTCACACACACCTAGTGATGGCAGTGCTTGTGCAATGCACTGTCTGGGCTCCACGAAAGCAACATGCTCAGCTACAACATGGAAACAAATAGATGCAGCAGGTAGAAAGCTCTGCCTATAGAAAGCTCCTTAGAGCCAAAATCAGCTTAGGATTTATTGAATGATGAGTTGATTTCTGTACTTGGGGAAAGAAGAAAAAAAAGAAAGAGAAAAAAGAAAGAAAAAAAAAAAACAACCACATACACACACATAGACAAGGAAATGGAGCTCCTCTGCTGTACAGAATACAACTGTTTCAGAAAGTGTGGCTAGAGGGCACTCCACATCTCCAGAATATGCTCTGTCCTATTGCAACAAACCAGGTAGGCCAACACAAACACCGGAAAGCCCTGAGAAAAATGCCAGCAGCAATATTTCTGCTGTTCTTCCCTTACGTTACATTTTTATCTGCTTTTCCTCTCAAGGAGTCGTGTGCTGCCAGGACTGGCCTGAACCTAACCCATGACTTTGTAGCGAATTCAGTGATGCTGAATGTGATGAGCCCAAATGTCAGGAGGCCTCTAGTGCCAAAATGAGAGAGGGAAGAGGCAGAACTGAGACACGCCATGAGAGGATCTGGGACACAATTCCTCTTTTGCTGCTACGTCGGGACTTCATGTAACGCATGTGCTGGATCTCCTCCTCTACCCTGCAGCATTTCCACTCTAAGCACAAAGCCAGCTCCTCAACATCAGGCACCCAGCCCCTCCATGCCGAGGAGGGATGCCCAGCCTCATGCTGTTCCTGGCAGCTGCTCACCCCTGTACCAGAGCGCTGGATCCTGCTGGTGTGCTGCTTCCACAGTGCCTCACTGCTTGCTGTGCAAAGTGTGCAGTTCTGGCACTTCTAGCTACAAAGCACTTGGTCGTGAAAAACTTATAAACATTACAACCAGTTTTATTACTATTTTTATACTGCATTTAATGTTTCCCTATATGACTTATACACAAAATACATTTATAAAGAAAGGCACATACAGTTTTATTTGGAAAGAAGGGAGGACACCAAATAATGGTTTATGCTCCTTAGAAATATAGTAATGCATGCCTAAATTAACACCCTGTGCTAGCACAGTTCTTTCATCCCTAACCAAAAATCATTAATTCCATTTAAAAGACTGCAAAGAAAAACCACCACCCAGAAGGAGCTTCTAGAGCTGGGCAGAGCAGAGGCAGAGGGTACTGGGGCCACTTATGGTCAGCTCTGCAGTCAGAGAAAAAACATTGCTAACAAAGGGATGGGTAACTTTATAGTAAGACGTAGAAGATGAAACAAAAGATTCTTCTTAGTGTATAGTTGTGAAGGAGCACGACTAGAAATTTCTTCAGAGGAGATACAGGTATTTCTGTAGGGTACACAAACCCTATTAGTAGGTGGATGAGGAGAGGAATGCTATTACATTTTACACACAAGAATAAAAGCTGATCCGGGTTTCACAGTGTCTTACAGCATTCTATCCTAGGCACCTGAGTTCAAAGCTGCGTTCTCCAGCAAAGGCAGCAGAATTCAGCCCTAACTGATGGTTTGCAGATCCAGGCGCAGCATGACAATATGGTTGTGTGGGCTGAAAGATAAGCACTGAATGATCTATCTTCACCTCTCCCTCCATGCTTCACTTCCTTCATCTCCCTTTGGCCTTTCAGCAGATAAAACCTTCTCTAAAGGCCTCTGCCAGATCCTTCTGTTCCAGTACAGTAAGGAGCAGCTACCCTTGGGACAATGCCCAGCTTCACAGCACAGTGAAGATGTCACAGCCTGGTCAGTCTCAGAGGGTATGCCTGGCTGCTGTGGGGTTTGCAGAAAGGGCTGAAATTCTCCCCACTTTGGGCAAGCTGTTGCTAATTGGTAATGGAAGGAGTGCCAAGTGTGCATGCATTCTACTGCAGAAAAATATCAAGACTGAGCTGCTTCAATGAACAGCCGTTTTCAGTCCTCTGCCCCTTGTTTGGGCAGCATGACATAGCTGAAGCTCACAGATAAGCAGACCTAAATAAAGTAGAAGAGTCACTGGGTCCTGACAAACTTTGGGGATTTATTCTCGCTGAAAGAATTCCTTTTCTTGGCTGACACTTTTCCATTAAGCATAGAAATTGAGACATTTGGACTCATTTCACAAAGAACCTCAATTAGCAACACTTTCCTACAGTGTGCCTGAATTTAAGCAACATTGCCCCATCTTCAAGCAGACCTTGCCAAATCCAACAGCTTCAGTCCAGAACGTTTCTACTTTGGGGCTCTTTAAATTCAGTCAAGCTCATAGCCCAAACCAAAGCCCAGCAAAGCCAACAGCAAGTTCCCTTTGACTTCAGTGAACTTTAAATTGACACCCGAGAAAATGCCCATTCTCATAGATCACAATTCCAGGCCATCCAAGAGCAGTGTGTGCTTGATGCTAAAATGTTGGAACCCCAGCCAAGCTCAGTGGAAAAAAAAAAAGCTCATTTCCACCCACTTAAAGTTCAGCTTAGAAAACCGCACACCCCGCATTTCTCATGGTGTGACTGCTCCACATCGGGAAAACGTGGCTGTTGCAAAATGAGGGGTGCAGGTCTGCTGAGGTCCTGCTGCCCTTTGTGGGACTGCTATGGTGTGGCATCTCTCCAGCGGGCATCGGAGCATGCACTCCAAATTTCTCCTTCAACACATGGGAATTGTTGCCTGGCATTGTGAACTTTTAAACTTTCAGGAGTGAATTTATGCACTGGCTTTGAGTGGGCTGAGCTTCTCCAGGGTGTTTTCGTCCTCTATTGCACACAATCATCCCCTTCTCTGAATTTCATCCTTTTTTTTTTTACTGCTCACCTTACCTCTCCCCCTCCAGCTCTGCCTCTAGGACCTTTGCCATGCTGTGTCACAAGAGAGGAACAGGTTGACTAACAACGTTTTATGAGCCAGTTTTATTTTATAGCCCTCTTTCCCGTGGGAGAGGGCAAAGGAGTTGGCTAACGCTCAGATCCCTTTGGGTTGGACTGTCCTCCAACAGTCGTCTTCCAAATTAGAAGTAACACAGCTCAGTTTTTTCTGAAGCGCATTTATCGGGTGCCTTGCAGGGCTCTTTGTGCCCACACTCGCTGATTCATGGCTGCCCTACCAGCACACAAACAGAAATGCAGGATCCCAAACATGGCGTATCTGATTTTCTTGCGGTGTCAATGGTATTTATCACCACAGCTCCCACGTGTGGCCAGAGGGCTGCTTTCCTATCAGGTCTGAGGGACAGCTTCTCAGAGCACAGGCATCCTCTGTGCTGATCTCCCTATACTCAGGGGGCTCATGCTGCTCGTACCATGGGGAGCATTTGTTTGCTGGCATGAAAGCACCTCCCCAGCAGCTCTAATGGGCACGCACATCCATATGACAGCACAGAGAGACAGGGAAAGGCAGCAGCCTTGCATAGCAGCTTCTTTTATCCTGCACTTGGACTGCTGCTGCCCAAGAATCAAATCATAACTTGAAATGCCAGTAAGAGTTAATAGCAAAGAGAGAAAATACAAAGCTGTTAGAGAAGGGTTGGAGTCCCTGGGAACGGAGATGCAGAGCCCTGCCCTCAGCCTTTGTGCTCGCTCCAGAGCAGAAACTCTGCGATGCCTCCCTGATGTAGTGACATGCCCGCGAGTGAGCGTGTGTAATGTGCTGTGACATCTTTGTGACTCGCTAGGTTATAAAGCTGGTTATAGAAGAATTTAATAAAAAAGGAAACCAGTTTATCTCTTTCTGATAATTTCTCTATGGCTTTAGGGTCTCATTCTGGCTTCCTCCCCATGCCCGGAGAGGTGATCCTAATATTCCGTGTAAAACGTGCAGATTCCCTAAAGGGAACTTGAGAGAAATTCTCTGCTTCAAATTCAGACCTGACAGTACATATCACATCAGGGGATCCCTTTTATCAGCAGGATATTCAGAAGGGATGAATGATTTACTCACATAATCTCTTAAACCTTTCACTTGCAGAGTCTAAGATAGAATTTATAGCATTTTTATCATTCAGACCTAAAAAAAAAAAAAAAAACACAGTAAAATTCCTCTATGAAATCTGAAACCCTACTCATTGATTTGCTAGCTGATGAGATTTCAAAGGAACATGTTCTTCCATGATGGAGGAACAGCAGGCCTCTGCCTCAGCTCTGGTGTGTTCTCATGTTAGAAAGCAGGTAATATCTCCCTGAGGAGACACATTAAACAGATACCTCCTATTTTTGCATTTGAAAACACCAAGGATTTGTATTAACCTCCCATAATTTAAGTCTGTACCAAGTCTTGTGTAATTTATTTCTCTAATTTCTGTTTGCCGAACAGACATAAATTTGCACAAAAACGTTAAACAACTGCTGCTTGCATTTGGACTTTTAACCTAAGAGATCAGCTTGTGCTCAGGATGATGAGGAAGGCAATCAATATGACAGCATTTGCTTAATATTTCTGCCATGTAGCTGCAGCAGAAAAATAAACAAAAAATGGGCTGTAATGTTTTATTTCCCTTCCTTAAATCGTTTTCCCATCTGATATATTATCCCTCTATCTGATAGAAATATAAGTTGGCCCAATTCCTGTAAAAAAAAACACACTTCTTTATCTGGTCTTAAGGAGGGGTCAGATGCAGGAAGCAAAGAAGCATGACCAGATCAGTAATAAATACATTAGAAATATCCAGAAGTACCAGACAGAGGAAATCCACTATTTAGCAGTGATAAGACTCAGGTTGGATCTGTGTCATGCCAGATTACCCCCGCAGACCACATTGTAGTGATGACCTCTCCTTTGCACCAGGTAGCAGTCCTCAGCAGCCACTAAATTACATTTGCTGTTACCCACGTCAGGCCCTCCATGCAATTCAGCAGAATGCACTCTGATTTACAGTGGTGAAGTGATGGCAGAATCTGGCCCTGAGGAGCAGGCTCCGTAAGGGTGAAGCCTCTGCAGGTATAAGTTTCTGTGGCTCAGTTTGCATTTCTAGTGTCAAATTTACTTCTTTCCACTTAGTACATGGCCCAAGGTCATGTCAGGAAAATATTTCACTGTTATAATGATTCCCATGAACTCCTGAGCTCTTTGCATTTGGCAGCCAATCATACTTCCCATGTCTTGAGAAGCTGGCATTGGTTTTCTGATGCTGAACAAAGATGGATTCACTGAGATTTTCATGACTGTCATTCTCTTTTCCTCCTACCTTTGAGCCCCTGCAATCTTAGCCAGTTGGAGGAGCCTTCCTGGGTGCTGCCACAGCACTGACAATACCCACATCTGTGTTTGGTGAGGACCTGTGCTCAATTTCAGACAGCTGCACTTTTACCCCTAGCAGAATGGTGAGCCTGGCAGTGCTTCCCCCAAGGACTCCTTGCTCCTGCAAAGCACGCCCATGCTCACAGGTCACCACACACTTATATGTCTGTGTGTCAGTGGCCTGCTGATAAGTATGTGCTTACACGACCTTCAGAGACGGGCACTCTGCCTCTCCTGTCCGAGACAGGTGCCTCTCTGGCTTCAGCTCTGCAAACAAAGGGCTGCTGCAGCCACCTCCTTTCTTCTCCATGCAGAGAGAAATATGTCAGTGACGCATAGCTAACACCCCGGCTGAGGTCGTACAGCCTGACTCCCCTGAAACAATGAATATTTATAGCAGCTAAGAACCAGCATGCATTTCATGTACTCCTGATTATTTCTTTCATCTATTTTTTGTATTTTCACATAGCACTCAGAGGGCTGAGTATCCTTTTTATGAAATTCGGTCAGTTTTTACTATCTTTTTTTTTTTTAAAAGCTATAGAATCATTCATATTTATACATCTTGATTTCCCATCACAACCTCCCACTAATTTAAGCCACGCCATGTCAAAATTACACAAAGTACATTTACCTTACTGTGATAAACCAAACCAATCAAACACACAGACACAAAGGGAACATCTCTGAGTCAGATGCCGCCTCGCGCCTATTGCTGTGCGGGAAGTGCTGCTGCTGAACCCCCACCACCCACGCTGCAGCTATTCAGAACAATTCCCCATTTATCAGAATATTAAGTTTGACTGCAGGAAAACCCAGACATCGTGTATTCTCACTCCGGCATTGGAGAGGAGCTAATAGGGACATAAAACACACTGTGGCCCATCAGCTTGCTCACAGGCATAAGGACAGCACTGAGGCAACTGCAGGTGAAGCAAGGCAGCCTGCGGGCTGAGGGCTTTATGGCATGCAGGCACCTCATCCTATACATTTCAGCAGGAGGCTCCCAGATATCTTAGGAAATCTGTGCCTTGGAACACAACGTGCTGGGACACCACCTGAATGTGCATACCTGTGCTGGGGCACACTGCTGCAAGGCTCTCAGCCTAGCTGGGGCGAGGGCAGGCCAGGCTGTACTCTTGGGGCCAGAGGGCAGAACCCCTCATTTCCCAGCAGCGAGGCCTCACCTTCTGCCTGAGGTCTTGAGAATGGGATCCTCTGGTAATCTGGGATGAGGGGAGAGCAAGGCTTGCCAAAGGGACAAAATCCAAAACCGACTGCAGCTGCTCCTAGCAGCTGCCAGAGTGCTGGGATTTCCCCTAACTGGCAATGCTGCATAGTTTGCTATGTCAGGAGAGGCTCCCACATGATTCTGGCCTCAGCAACATTCTAACTGCTTTTAGAGGGCTTATCTCCTAAATTGGGATAGCTGTCATTGCACAGAAATGACTCTCAGATTTTGAGGGTGTTACAGCAGAGGCTGACAGAGAGGTGCTGGGGAACCTGATGGTTTTAACAGCATTTTACAAGTTTTTTACTCTGGGACAGGTTATATATATTCTGTACTCATTTACAGTAAATAAATTTGTTCTCCCCCACCCACCTCTTTCCTGTGCCATTCCCTTTGAAACTGCACTCATTACCACATCCCCCAACAGGGGCTGCTTGCATGTCCTCCCAGAGAGAAAACTCTCAGCTGGAACCTGGCATGGATTTGCTGCTTGGGGCAGGAAACATGGCTGCACTGAGTGTGTTTCACCTCTGCATTATGCTGTCCTGAGGAGTTAGCAAGGAGATCCACCAACACATGTGAGTATTCAGGAGATGAAGCCACGTTGCAGGGGCTGCCTGCTGATTTTACAGCGGGAACTGGGGCAAGGGGAATCCCAGTGGTGATTTGTCGTTTGGAAGCAGGAGAAGCAGAGCTGCTGAGCTGCCAGGAATACGATTTCTGGCCGCAGCTGTTTCTCCCATCTCAGTCCTGCCCCCCTCACAACACAGCCCACGCCTCCTGAGGTGCACCGCACACCGCTCATTTTTCGCACATCATGGGAATGCCTGACTTCACTCTCTTTCTGTATTTCCAGTGCTTGCCAATTCTCACACCTCAGATTGAAAACATTCAGACCATCCCCTATTTAGCTTTTGCATTTCCAAATGATTTTTTTCCTAGCAACAGGACGTACAGTAAGTATTCCTGATGAGATTTCTCACCTTAACAAAGAAGACCTTGGCTTGGTATGATATATGCCATAGTTAAAGTAAACACTAACATTCATATTCTCCTGCAGGCTGCACTGGAGCACTGGTCAACCATTCAGCAAGTAGCCTGTATTTCTTATTTCAATTTATGGCCTTGAGATGGACAGGAACTAATGTAAATGCCCTGAGCTTTTGTGAGGGATGGTGCAGGGCATATAATGGCTTTGCCATTGCTTTGCTGAGCAGATGCACAGTTCACTGATCTGTTAAGCACTTCTGAGATCATGGAGTGTGTAAAAAAAATACTACGCACTTGTAAATGTCAAGAGGAGTTACTGGTATTTATAGAAAAGAAACTGTTTTACTATTTCCAGTTCTGTGGAGCACATACGCTGTATACTTTAGGGTTCAGCTCCAGCAGCTCAGTCATTTCCGCGTGGATCAGATTTTTAAGGTCATAAATAGATGGAGATGACCCCAGCAATTCAGCACGGTGAATGAGCAGTTCACAGCCCAAGGAAAGCAAGTGACATTTAACGGTGGGAAAGCAAGGAAAGCCAAGCAAGTGGAAGGAGTGGGCTTGTAATATGATGAGAGAAGCAAGGCACGCACATTTTATCAGCTGCATTTCATGAAGAGCTGGATCCTCCTCTCTTTTGCAAATCATGCTGGGGAGTTTGAGTACGCATAGCAGTCCTGAACACCAGACGACCTGCTAGAAGAACTTGCCAAGCTCACTGCTGAGGCACGCAGGAGAAAGAGGGATCCCATTTGACAATAACCACACGTTCTGGAAATCATAGCTCCCTAATTTAATTCACCACATGGAAGGCTTTGCATTTTAATTTATCTGTTTCTTTTTAATTGACCAGATTAATTATTTCCACCTTGCCACTTGGCAGGTAGGTCACCGCTCCCTTTCACAGCATTAATGAACTAATTCAGTTTTTCACCTTGTAATTAAAACCGTGAGTTACAGAGATCACGTTTATAAATCGGTTTGGCGCACAATAAAATGTGCTCCTTATGAAATAAAATACAACATCATGTATTTCTTGTGCCAAAAGCAATTTCTTTTCTTTGGATTTCTGCAACAGCAAAAACAAAGCACAATGAGGAAAAAATAATTAAAAAAAAAAAAAAAAAGGAAAAAAAGAAAAAGCATCCTCAGTGCTATAGTTTTCAATCAGCAATAAAAATGGAGAAAATAAAATTGCCTTCTGATTCCCAAACACCCCTTTATCTCCCCTGGGGACACCAAGCCCAGCTACAAACGTGAAAGCTATGCATATTACCAGTGGTTTATGTTCAAATCAAGGTATCTGGTGATCAGGTCAGAAGCAAGGACTTGCAAACATAGCACGGTGATAGCTGGGGACAACACACCACAACTGGCCTGTTTTGTCTGCCTGCTGTTAGAGAGGCTGGAGGAACATCAGGACTTGCTCACAGCAGTTGGCACAGCAGTCATGCTCACTGGGGTCTGCTGCACAGTCAGAAGCTTGGCTTAGTTCTTAAATTGTCCTCTCCCATGCCTGTGCTTGAACACAAGCTTTTCTTGCCTTTAATTACCATTGTCTGTGAACCAGTGGTGGCACTTGGTTCAAGTAGAAGCTAGATCTCTTATCTGCTTGTTGTATGAGACTGGAAGAAGGAACGTCATGCACTAAATATGTTTCAGAAATAAACAACATTTTGTCTACATGTAGGTTCTGGTGGATGTGGGACAAAAACGCAGTCCTTTATAAATGCTTTTCACTGAATCCCTTGGTTTTTTCCAGAGGTCAGAGCAGCTCTCATTGCTCAGACAGGAGGGATATAAGAGGGTCAGGGGATACGGGAGAGAGTTAAACACAAGGATACAAATGCTGGGAAAATAACCATCCTGGTCACCAGAACTACAGCTGCAAGAGTACAAATGTGGCTGACAGCCCTCTGCCCTTTCTGCCCTGTCTGTGCATCTGAGGCCCAGCTGTTACAAAACATTGTTTTTTGTCTCCACAGATTGCATTTTTTTCCCCACAGGGAAAGAACAGGCAAATACTTAAACATATAAAACAGCTTTTGAACTGGTTCTCAGTCCATGTGCAAGACCAAGACAAATTCAACAAGACCGTGAATAAAAATACAGCAACAGGTATTTCTAATTCCATTTCTCAGTAGAAAGCTTCTAGTAACAGCTAATAACTAAGCCATACTAATCAACTCAGTGACAGAACCCCTGAAGTATGTAATATAACATAGTTTCTGATTTTCTTTTAATGGAACGTACATGTTGCAATCTCCTACTCTGCAGCCATAAAACTTTATAGTGTTCTCTTTTGTCTACTGAGATTTCAGGTGTTTAACCACTGACTTCTACTGAAACAGTCTCAAGCAACAATAATGCTATCCATGTGCTGCAGTAAATGAGCGTTCCAGCTTGGCAAGCAGTTTCACTGTTACACACACAAGCAGACACAGCAGCCCACCTTCTGCTGGTGTAACGTCACTGCAACCTTCATGGCTGTCAGCGGAATTATTTCTGATTTACTTCAGCATGACCAAAGGAAGAGTTTGGCCCCATTTGTGTGCCTTTATGGGGAGCAATCTGGAAGACAGTGCCTGTTCTCATTGAAAGCACAGCGGCGTTGGTGAAGAAAAGCATACAGGCTATGACTGCAGCCAGCTGCGACCTTACTATGGCACACCATCCTCAAGCTGTTCTTAAAGCCTGGCAAGTCTACTACCATGTCCGCTGCCTGTGGGACTGAGGTACACTAAAGCACTCACGTGAAAGGACTTTTCAGTTCAACTCTGACCCAGAGACACCTCTGAAGAGACAGCAGTGGAGGAACAGCCGGGGCAGCACGTGGGGATCTGAAACCATAGAAGCTGTTTTTTGTGCTCCCAGCACACCTCCGTCTGAGTGCTGCCTGGTATTACATCAAAGCCTGGAAAGTTTGGTAATAAATACACACTGTTTTGTTTAAATAAACTCTGTAAGCATAGCAGTAACAAAACTAGGGAGTAATCTAAACTTTCTACCAGTCCTGACTGGACATAGTTATGCTGCACTGATAAGGAATCATGACAAATAACTGTAATTTGTTTTTTTGTACCTTACCTCATTAGAAAGGTCAAGGGACCCCTCTAACAATCAAAGTCCTATTGGCCATGGGGAACTTCACTTGCTGAAGTCTCTTTCTCTAAAACCTGGATTTCCTTCAGGTAGGAATAGAGTGCAACACCCATCATGCTGTTCTGCATTAGTGCAGCTCCTGCTAGCACAGTTCTGCTTCAAGGCCTAACCACATTCAATAAAATAATTTGTTCCAGGGTTTTGAAGCTTGGTTATAAAAATTTCTTTGCAGCTGAAACTTCCAGTTTCAAGGTAACAAGGCAGAAAGAAGGAAACCAGAGCCAAATTGGAATGCCAGAACTCACTAAGTTCTGCAAAGCTCAGAGTTTTGGTCTCTTCATTCAGTAGTCAATAGGAAAGACTTGAACTCTAGAAAAAGAACTGTCTTAAAGCCTGTCTTAAAAAACTTGCACTTGTTTTGATTTTACAACCACTTTCCCAAGTTTACAGGTTTTCTGATTTTTTAGTTATGCCACTGATATTCAAGATTGCCTTCTTCTTTCCACAGAAAGACACTGAGTGTTTCAGGTAGAAGCCAGCACTTTCCTTCCAACATGTTACACTCACATCATCTGCCTCAATGTGCCGGTTCTTACTGTTTGCTAAACATCAGCAGTGTGCTAAACAGCATCAAAAAGGAAAGGAACAGCTTAGAATTCTTCCACCTGGGTGTACGTGCTCCAAAGTGGCTTTTCATAGTCTGCTGACTGTTTTGATGTCTGTGAAGATCAGCCAAAGCCTGCAGCATGCCAAAGCTCAACAGACACCAGTAATCCTTGGTTTATTACCTATCTGCTTTCCTGGGGCATGAGGAAAGATAATCCTAGATAACTACAAAAACCATCCACAGCCTTTCCCTCCAAAGTATTTGCTATTGGCACTAGTTATGCACTTCTCACTTTCATCCCTTTCCTGAAATGGGGCTGAACGGAGTCACCAAGCCTGATGACAAAACAGAAACTCCTACTCCTAAGCAATAAGGCAGGTTTCTCTGTTTACCCCAAATATGAGTGCACAAGACTTTGAACTGCTAGCTAAGAGATAGGAGAGAGCCTCTACTATTTTTTGTTCCCACAAGTGATGTATGTGAAGGGAGATGGGACACAGGATAAGAAAAACTTGCATCTCTTGCTCCCAGTAACCCATATGTCAGGGCAACTTGGAGCCAGAGACAGCTGCCCATGGTCACATGGGGTGGTAAGCGCTAGCATGGCATGCTTCCGTGGTATCAATTAACTCTGTGAAATCAGGTTTCAAGAATTTATTAAATGAGTGCAAACTACCCAGTACCCAGTGTAGTTTTGATTTAGAGAGACAATTTCAGCTGAATGAGAGCATAATCTTGATCCAAAGAAAAACAAACAAGCAAACACCCAAAAAACAGCTTCAAGTGTAACACTAATATTAAAGGAGATTTAAAATGCACACCCAGCTTTCCCCTGGACAGTAATCACTTTCAACACAGTAGCAACAAAAATTAGACAACACTGATAGAGAAGGGAAATAAAAAACAAAAAGCCAGCACAAGTTGCCACTTGCTGTTGTTTTAAGGTCTTCTGAACCCAATTAGACTGCCTGCAAATCTACTGAGAGCCCTTATGCTTTTATTAGTCAGAGCTGTCCTCACAACTGGCTCACTGTGCCCCAATAAAAGATCAGTATGGTCTGGGCATATCACAGGTAATTAGCAGCAGGATCCCTGAAGACAAGCATGAAGCTGCCTGTGCCAGCTTGTAGTTTTTCACATGATCTCATATCCAGAAGACCTTCCAGCTTTCTTCTAACCAACAGTCAGACTGCTGCTCTTAAAGAGGAATAAAGGTTTTGGTAAGAAGACTTCACCCTGCTCCTAGGTAGGCCAGAGAGTCCCACATCTTCTCATCCATCTTTTGGCACCATGCAGACACAGAGGGACCTGATGCAAAACCCAGTCTCCCTGAGCTACTTCAAACTCCTACAGCGGAGCTGATCCTAGAGCTCAGCAGATGTTTCTGTCTTCCATGGTGGTACTGTAGAAGATTCTCTTTTGTTTTCTCTGTGGCACAGTTTTCTATCTGCCAGGCTCATGGACCTGCTCTCTGAGTGGGAGCTGGGGTGAAATCACTGAGGTGGCCAGGTGGGGGACCTGGCATCCTTGGAAAGAACTCATCCCATCACAGGGCAGCAGTGAAAAGAAACTTCATGGTTAAGCCTTGTAGCTATTAAAAAGTCTTTAAATTCAAAAGTAAGGAAATTAAAATCTTTAGGCTCAGCATGGAAGCTATTTAAGAAACTTTAATATAATCATGGAAGTACAAAAAAAGAGGTGTGCAAAGGAGGGGGGCATGAAGAGGCAGGAAAGTATGGGGTGAAGACAATAAAAAGGTAGAATGGCAAGATATCGTTCAAGCCAAACAGGTGCCTTCCAAAAAAAAAAAAAAAAAAGAAAAATTGCCCAACCAAACGCAAATTGAAAGGGAATATGAACTAGAACAAATAAAATGTGTTTTAGAGCATGCAAGTTAGGAGGGCTGAGAGTGATTATGAACAGCCAATAATGAAAGACATAAAAACAAATAACTAGAAATGGTTGTAGCAAATCAGCTGGTATACCAGGGACTGGAAGGATTTCATAGCAGGGACCCAGCAGAGGTGCTATGTGATCCCCCAGCATCAGGCAGAATTTCAGAGGCACCCACTGCAGCTGCAGACTTGTTATTAAAGCTGAGAAGCTGGCAAAGGGGTGCTTAATGAGACAACCTGAAAGCTAAAGCAGCCAGGCACAAGTGGAAAAACACACTGTTTGTAAAGCTGAGCTCAGACACAAACATCTCAGCTTTCCCCTGCGGTGGATAGAGCTGCTCTTGTAAGTATGAGTGCGTTTATTGGTGTGAACTGGAGAGGTGTGAGTGATAACATGGTGGGGAGATGATTCACATTAGCACTCTCTCGATAGCACTTCTCACCAAGAGAGAATAATTGCCACCCAATATTGCATTGGTGGTCCAGAAGGCAGAAGTCTACTTACAAGAACAAAGCACAGAATTCTTCAACGGGCCACCCACTGCATCCACTAAAAATGTGTCAGAACATCCCTGCAAGCCATGTCTTAACATAACCTTCTTTCTCTCCTGCTTTAACAAATAAATACCTCTCAACACTCAGTCCAAAGAACAAACCTTGTTACAACTTTTGTTTTTTTTCCATAAGACTCTACGTACATCTTGGCAACTCTTGTTAACTGGTGAATTCATAACACAGAGAGCTCAGTCACTGCCCTGATTACTGTGCATAAAGTCTAATGCATCTTCTGTACCTCCTACATTTATTTTAGAAATAAAGCCATCGCTTACCAACAATATTAAAAAAGCAAAACAAATCTGTAGATGAACAAGATTCTGCCAGACACAGGCAGACAGGCATGCTGTATATCCATTGTCACTCTAATTTCAAATAAGGTGAAATGAAGAAAAGGTGAAACAGACGCAAAACATTTGGTCTGCACATTTGAGGAAAATAAGAGTTTCTGCATAATAACTTCAGTCCTCATTCTTACAGCATTTGGAGTGAGTTGTGGCTGCCACAAGGTGTAATTCAATTTGTCTTAAAATTCTGTTTTGCTACACTGTAAATGCAGTCTCTGCTACAGGTCTCTGTAAAAATCCAAAGGTTGGGTGGGTAAGCAGGCACATGGGTACAATACTTCCCTGGGTTGTACAAATACAGGAAGTGGATCCAAAAGCCCTAAATGAGAAAGCCATCTCAAAAGAAAGGGAGAGAAACTGCCTTTGTGGTTACATAAATATTTAAGAGTAGGCAACTTGCAACTTCTATTTAGTTTCAGAGAATAAGAAGGCTCAAAATCTGTGTTGGTGGAGGAGATGGTCAGATCTGCTTCTGTTGCTATTTCTGAAACATCTGTGCACCGAAGATTGAAGTTACCTCTTGCAGGCTGCTGGAGGACTGGGTGCAAGTAGCATGAGATGTTCATGGAGGAACAGTCCCTCTGCTTTGAAAAGCAGTTTGCCAGAACCACCACCATGGGTTAGAGGGCCAAAAGGGTAATTCCTGGGTCACTCCTAATCATAGTGCACTGACACCACTGCTCATGCTTCAAGACATACAAACCTGGGGTGCACTAAGAAGACTGTGGCCAGCAGGTCAAGAGAGGTTATCCTCCCTCTGCTCTACTGAGCATCCAGTTCTGGGCTCCTCAGTTTAAGAAAGACAAGAATTTTCTAGAGAAAGTGCAGCAGAGAGCCACAAAGATGACTAGTGCCTGGAGCTTCTCCCTTATGAGGAAAGGACAAGTGATCTGGGAGTGTTCAGCATGGAGAAAAGACTGAGAAAAGAATCTTATCAGTGCTTCACAGCCCTGTCAAAAAAGAGGGGTATTCGCTAGTCCAGGAAGCTGGACGTGAGCCAGCAATGTGCCCTCGCAGCCCAGAAAGCCAGCCATATCCTGGGCTGCATCAGAAGAAACATGGCCAGCAAGTCGAAGGAAGTGATCCTGCCCTTCTGCCTGCACTAATGAGATCTCATCTGGAGTACTGCATCCAGGTGTGGTGTCCTCAGTAAAGGAGAGACATGGACTTGTTGGAACATATCCAGAGGAGTACCACAGAAATGATCCCAGGGATGGAACTCTTCTCTTGAGACAGTCTAAGAGAGCTGGGGCTCTTTAGCCTGGAGAATAGGAGGCTCCAGGGTGACCTGAGAGCAGCCTTTCAGTATCTAAAGGAGGACCATAAGAAACAAGACTCTTTAGCAGGGTCTGCTATGGTAGCACAATGGGGAAATGGTTTCTAACTATAGGAGAGGAGATTTTAGCTGAATATAAGGGAGAACTTTTTACAATAACAGTGGTGAGACACTGGCACAGGTTGCCAGAGAGGAGGTGAATGCTCCATCCCACTTTCAAGGCCTGGCTGGATGGGGCTCTGAGCAACTTGATGGAGCTGTAGGTGTACCTGTTCACTGGAGGGGGCTGGATTACATGGCCTTTCCTTTAAGAGTCTCTGCCAATTCAAAAGATTCTATAAATACCTAATACCACATGGTAATCAATGGATGGTGTCAGACACAAAATAGAACACAGGAATTTCCATATGAATATGAAGAAAAATTTCTCTACCTTGAGGGTAACAGACCACTGGAACTGGCTGCCCAGAGAGGCTGTGGATCTCCTTCTTTGGAGATATTCAATACTGCCTGGACACTTTCCTGTGTAATCTACTGTAGAGAACCCGCTTTAGGAGGAGGCTGGACTAGATGATCTCCAGAGGTCCCTTCCAGCCCCTACAATTCTGTGATACCTGATGTTTCTATTACATCTAAATCCATATTGCTGTTTCCAAGCCTGGCATTCTCAGCAGAAACTGCTGTTCAAGATAGACATATTACTGAGAAGAAAATAATGCCTTTATATATAGACTTCATGAATAATATTAACTATGAGTCCTGCTGATTTGCTGAGCGATGCTGTGCTTCCATCAGCTAATCTAATTATGCAAAGCCTTCTGTATTAGAATCAGCCAAATCACAACAATCACATTTCAAATGCACACGATGTGTTTATAACTCTCATGGGACATGCTGTCCACTCCATTAAAAATAACAACCTTTGTAGTTATGCATGCTAAAGTATCAGTAATCAAATCTCACGCTTCATGGTGTAAGATGATCACTAGAAGTGTCAGAAAGAAATTATTCCCCTAAGAGATGGCACAGCAAAATATGTTTGTTGCTTTTCAATCATCTCATGCTGTCAGAAACAATATACCTGTGTCTGATCATCGACCCAACAATTTGTTATGGCAAATTCTATCATCTGATTTTCTACAAATCAATCAGTTCAAGACAACCAAAACATCAATCTGCTTTCCCCATGAAGTCACCAGCCCTAAATTCTGAAATAGTGAAGAAAGCATGTCTGGCTCCAGAAGAAGTTTGGAAGGATATGCTTATAGAGGTGGCTAAACCAAAAACAAAACATCTAAAATATCCACAGGTTTGTGGGTGTCAAGATTTGGGTCTGAAATTGCTACTTGGAGATGATCTCTCTCTCCGTGGTTTAAGTTTTCTGTTACCCTTTTAAGCCATACAGGATATGCAGAAAACCTTCCAGGGCAATACGTTGAAGAAATCTGAATCTGTATGGATGAATACATTTCCCTCTGTCCACTGCTTTTATGATAATACCTATGGAAATTAATATTGCAGAACCACTGCTCCCAAACCAGACTGAACTATTACAACAGTTGGAATTGGAGAGGGGGAGGACTGCTGACCCAGCAGCGTATTTCCCACATCACATTAGCCTTGTTTACTTCTAATGGGCTTTTGGTAACTATAAGAATATAGAAATAACCCATGGTTGATGGGAACCTTCCCAGTATTGAAGACAGCAGTAACAAAGATGCATGATTTTTGTCACCATAATAGGGATGTTCATTTCTGATGCCATCTGTACACTAATCCTACTATAATTCTGGTATTTTAAATTTCTCAAAGAAAATTTCTGGGAGAAGAGAGTCAGAGCACTTGTTTGTTGTTGGATCCATCCCAGAGGTTTAGAAATTACCCTCATAAAAGTGTCAGATTTCTTAAAATTTAAATAGATTGCTAATTCCTGGAAGTGCCTTCAGAAGCAGTATTTTATTCCCCTCCCAGCACTTCTTGTTCATGCTGGCAACTATTCAGAATCACCCTGGCACCAGAGTCCTGGCCATGCTGCAGTTTCAAAGCACCTGGCACCAGCAGCCTGGAAAGCGTCCTTTGAGATAAATGACCACTGTGCAAAATAGCAGCATAAAACTGGACAATAAAATGGTTTCCTTTGGAGAAATAACTCTGATGCTGTGAACTGTCACTGTTTCTCCCTGTCCCCTCCTGAAGGCTTCCTGCAACCTGTCCAAGCCCCTGTTCTCCTAGTGGGACTGACCCCTTGCCGCGCATGATGTCTCCATGACCTCAGGGTGAAAGGTGCTTGAGCATCTGTGCTGACTTTCCTCTCCTGCAGGCTCCTGTACAATGGAGAAGACCTGTGGCTTGGTTTCAGAAGACCACAGAAGGACTGCACAGCACCAGGCACCCTTTCATCCCCAAAACAGGCACCCAGCCATTGGCTCCTATCCCCCTGCCAGCCCCTGCAGCAAGTCACAATACTCTTCTCATTTCTAGTTTTCAGCTGTTGGATTATGGGCAAAACGTCATCCGCTAATGTTCACTAAGTCACCTTGCCTGCAGTTTCAAATTCTTTGGCTGCAGTGAAAAGAAATATCACAGTTTTGAAATCCAACAGAATGAGCAGATGCCACAAAGATTATAGTGCATAAAGAAGCTGTTATGCAGGGGCCTGTTGCATTGGCTCATTTTCACTCTTTGTAAGATTGCAAGAAGACTGAACTTGCCCTCAGTAGCTCTCTGAAAATCCACAAAACCCAGCCAGGAATTGACTACAAAGACATGTGCAGCAGGTTTGTCTGTTCTGAAGCACCACTACCCTCAGTGCTGACTGCTGATGCATTAACCAACTTTGGGCACTTGCAAGCACTCTGTATACCAGCCAGCACATTTTACACACCAGTCTCAAAGAAATCTTTTACAATAGAAGACAATGAATAACATCCTCATTCGGCAGAAACAGCCAACAAAAGCCAGATCTTCCATGTTTAACTCTTAGTGCAGGTATGGGCGCAGATCAGTAATCATTCCTGGGAGCTGTGAGTGCTCCAGGCTTCTGGACATGCAGCCCCTCAGGTACCTCCATGTCTATTTTGTGATCTCCAGGCTGCAGCCCTATTCCACGGGCACAGCCATTGCCAACCGACTGCTGGCACAGTACTCAGGGCTCCCAGCTCAAGGTGGGATATATGGGGCTTACTGTGCTGCAGTGAGCTGCAGGGTCTGTCAGCCCACCCATGCTGGCCAGAGCTAGCATTATGGTGTTTATACACAATACCTTTTGATTAACGGTTAGAGAAATGGAAGCTTTAACATACATTGTTCTCCATAGAAAATCATTAGTCTGTCAGGCCAGGCCTACTCTACACCTGGCTGAGAAGGGGGGGGCGTGGAGGGGGACAAGGATTTATTCTTCCTGATACACTCCATCCCCTCCACATTTCACAGTCTGATCCATCTCTCATTTCACCTATAACACTCTCTGCCAGCTCCAAGACACCAAAATGCAGTTGCCAAATCCAACCCTGTCAGGACATCCGGGGAGCACTGGGACAGAGGTGGGATGTCTAGAGCCCCCTGCATGCAAGGGACCAGAGGAAGCATCGCTAGGTCTCACACTAACCCATAGGAGCAGATCAGCTCCCAAGAGACTTATATCCAGAAGGAGATGACTAGAAGTCTTCTCAACAATGAAGGCGGTTAAAACAAACCAGAAGGGCTCAGCACAGCAAAAATTGTGAGACCCAGGAAAAAAAGCTCAGCACCTCCATGTTCATACTTCTTTCATGCACACCTTTTCCAGAAGCATTTTCACTGTGATACCAGCTCCTGTAGCATTCTCACTGTGATACCAGCTCCTGTAGCATTCTCACAAAGGTACTTTTCCCTTTTAAAGGTCTTGCATATTCAAAAGCCTTTTCTTTTTTTTTTTTTTACCCTCATATAAATTAAGATGTCTAATAAGATACTGCCTCTCTCTGGAAACTTTATCTCAGTCATAAATAAGACCTTGGGCAGGATTCTCGGCTGGTATAAATTCAGGGCTGAATCAAAGCTCAGTGGAGTTGCAACGATCTGGCCTATTGTCTGTAATGCAGATTAATAGAGGGACAGGACTCCGATCCACCTATCTGCAGCCAAATTGCAATTTCAGGCACTTCTTTGCCAGCTCCTTGTGCCTAGGACCATAGATCACAGAAAGTCACAATACAGATCAGGACAAATTGTGAATCTATGGACAGCCCAAGCATTTTAATTTTTGAACAAATCTTTATAATAATGAACAGAAGAAGCAGCAGCCTGAGAAGGAACAATGAAACTGTGAAATCCACTAGCATTAAAAAATTCGAATACACAACAAACTTAGGAGCAGAATGATCCCACTTGTTCCCTAGAGAAACATAATGTTTATCAGCAAACTACCAGAAATGCTGCTTCAGAGATCCACATGGCCACTTTTTCAGCAAGGCAGAAATCCCCTTAGATTTCATGGTCTAGCAGTATAGAAACAAAAGCTAGTGAAAATGACGGGACAGAAGTCAAATAGCAAACACACACATATTCAACTTGTAGTCTAGAGAGAATGAAATAAAGGTCTATACATTCTGCCAGGGCCCATTAATACCTCATAACTGCAATGCAGCACCCACAGATAGAATTAAATTTTCATATAGAACTACACAAAGAGCAACCTAAGCTTAACAAACCACCGAAAAGCAAATCAGAGTAGGTAGTAGAAATCAACTCAAAAAAAAAAAAAAAAAAAAAGAAAGAAGGAAAAAAGTAGAAAAAGGAGGTCAACCCAGAAAAACTGCTCGGTAGTCCTTGTTTCAGAAGTAAATATTAGCCTGGCTACTCAACTTGGATCTCTGATGTTGTACAGGAAGGGCAACCTTCCATAAGAGGGAGTCTGTCTGGGCCTGTATGTCATGGTGACTGTGGGACTACACTGAGGGGAGAGACAAGGGGAGGAGACCTGGAACTGCATTGAGGCTAAAGGGCTCATTGGAAGTGTCACATCTTCCTCAGCTGAGACAGGGAAACAACATAACATGCTGATTGATCTTCTGAAGAAAAGCTTTTTCCTGAATGTTTTCTACAAGAATGACTTTTTTTCTGATGTTGAAGTTTTACATCTCATTGTTGCAGCTCTAACTTTCACCCAGAACAGAGCAAGTCCTGAACTGCTCTATTTGTACAGAGGTTTAAATGTCTCACAGTCTGGAATCCTTGGAGCAGATACCCTGCCTCAATCCACAAGAGAGAAAGATAACTGTCAAAAGGGAAGCCAGTGAATTCAGGTTTATAGCAAACTGCCCTATGCAGGCTGAATTCACATGAGTTTGTCACAGACAGTTCATTACTCGTGGCTGGGCTGGGGGCCCACAAAACATTTGAGGAGTTGCCGGCCTTTAGTAAGGCCATTAAAAATGAACAGCTTCAATAAATATTCTTGTTGTTATGCTTCCAGAGAGCCCACAGGTTAAATGAACTGGGAAGCCTCCTTCCCTGACCAAGGATCCTCCAGACCACAGCTGGCACTGTAAAAGAATCGATGGAAGAAGCTTGCCAAACCAGCCACTGCCTTTCTAGAGTACACTGACAGAGGTAGCAACCAGTTTGCTCAGCTTTTCCTATGAAATGTTAACACTGTCAAAGAATACGCAAGCAAAAGGTCTGTAAGTTTGAAAGGCATTTAACTCTAAAAATAGATTTTTAAAATCTTGTTAACTCTGAAAAACAAAGGTTTTAGTTACACCATCTAAACTCAAAAATGAGGTAATACCATCAGGCTGTCCCTGGCTGCATGGTGGCAATAGCAAACACATTTGAAGAAGAACAGAGAAGTCCAGAAACTCTGAGGAAATACTCTATCATCCTGGATACTTTTTTTTTCTTCCCCAAAATCATCTTAGCATTCAAACTTTCACTGTCTAGCTTTAAAGTGAGAGTTAACTTTCAAGGTCTTCCATCTGGAGTTAAATGAAGATTTACTGTATCCTCAGACCACTTTTGGCCAGTGCCACAGGAGACAGAGACCTCTTTATCTTGTACGTCAGCCCGGTATGGCTGAGGGGAGACAGCGGTATTTGTCAGCAAGGGCTTAGACCAAACGCTGGGAAATGGGGTTGCTCTGCCAGTGAGCATATAGACAGCTCTCATTGTAGCTCCAAATTATAAAAAAGCATTTCTGAAAGGGGCTCAGGATGGATGCAGGCCAACCTGCAGATTCATGAAGCACTTAGAGTAATGGAAATGCCTGGAAAAGGGGCCAGAAACATCCACTTCAGACCACTGCGGCCAATTAGAAAATAACGATACGCACACACGAAGCAGAGGGGACCAAGGGGTTCATGTGCTACTCTGAGCTCCAATTCATTGATTTATAAGCTGACCTCTGGCACGGCCACTGCTTACTGTCTTAATTCAATACAGGCCTACATGTCTTATTGCATCTCTTTTCTTTTTTCTTGTCTGTTCTTTCCCCTTTCTTTGTGTGAAGGGAAGGAAAGAGGTTAAAAAATAAAAATAAAAAAAAAAATTAGAGACAAGACCATAAGCACTGCTAGTCATTTCACAACAGAGTTGTATCACCTAACAGAGTTCACATCATTTTTCTTGCTGAGCTTCGATCTGCTCTCCACAACGAAAGCAGTCATTTTGCAAAGCAGTTAATCTTTATCACACTCATTGCTGTGCATACATTTTAAAATCTGGTTTTAAAAAAGTCAATTACAGATATCCCATGGGCAGGAATATGTTAGGCAATTTGTGCACATCGCTTTACAAGCTTATTTGCAGGTCTAAATTAAAATAAACAAGTTGGGGGAACGGGGAACGTTGTTAATCTTGGAATGGTGTTGATTTATGAAAAAGTCATCCCAGATATAAATCAGATGTGGGGTATCAGAACTAAAATGCAGAGAAGATCTAGGGAGCTGAGATACACCTCCTCAGGAGTGCACTGCTAAGAGGAGCAAAGCTCATTTCACATACAAGTTCAGCTCTGGATCAGCACATCTTGTGTTTCCCAGTGCTAAGATGACAGCTTTCTTACCATGAATCCCAGCCACTACTCCTGCAGCTTTTCTAGGCTCATTCAGGATGAAGCATTCTCTCTTATTTTAGACATTTGCACATCACTGATTCACTTGGGTGGGAACCAAGTTCATGGAAAAAAGCAAGCGTATTTAAACTGCATATTAAAGTACCATCAATTTGTCATCTACAGGAACAAAAAATAGAAAAACCAGTGCTGTCCAACTTCAGGACTTCACCAGCCCTTTGTAGCAATGAGGCAGAGCGCCAGGGGTCCTTTGTCAGAGCCACTGAGATCTGTTACCATATGGAAATTCATCGGTTATTTAGCATAGTCTATGAGAAAAAGGCAGTCATGCATTGCAAGGCAAGATATGTGCCTGCATGGCAATTAGTGCCACAAACATACCCTAGTGTAGAATTTGCCAATTCTACACAACTTTTTCTTGTGAACTACAACCTTGAAACAAAGCTGCTCTTCCTTGGTACCGCTCACCAAGTGCTTCATTTTATGAATATGTGTACGTGTAGGTGAGTGTGTTAGTGCAATATCCCCGAATCCTGGCCTGCTTTGCCACCTCAAACCCTCACCAGCATTGTCACTGCTTTCACTGGGCCAGGCTCAGCATCAGATGGCCAAAGAGGCACTGCTGGGTCAGCAGGTGCTGTAGGTATGAGGCTTGGGTATTTGCATCACATAGGGTGGTAAATCTCAGTGCCAAATTTTTCCAGTACTAGAGCTACCAGCCTGGATCGTGTTAGCAGAGGACAAAAATCATGACAGAGTTCTGATCCAAAACTAATCCCTGTCTAAGAAATATATATACATGCAACTGAAATACGCTATTTGCCAGAAACAACTAGGATGCTGCAAATACTGTATTAGGCAGAGAATTTGCCTTAGGCACATTTCTAGGCATTTATACATCCTGGATATAGCCATTTAAAATGCTTAAACACCCAACTGTACCTACACTTACATCCATCTGGGTTCACAGGCTTGGTTTGCAAGTGCCCCTGTTGTTTTGGCGAACACAACCTTGTTCTGACAGCTGCTTCTGTATCAGGTACATCAGAGCCATCTTTAGAAACATAACTGCACAGACAGAAATAGCCTAATTTCAAGCTTAGTTGCATTCCTAAACTGCATATTCTGATCCAAATTCCTATCCAATATACATTCGCACCATTTTTTCTTCAGCTATTGCTGGGGTTTGCCAAGTCTGTAGCAAAGCCTGCTTGGTCTTCAAGGAGAAACAAGTAGATATTGCAACAGACACTGATGAGCTTAAATTGGATTTGGTAAGTCTAAATTTGGGATAATTGTGTTTCCTTCTTTGTTTTTTGTTTTTTCTTATGCAAAGTGATTAGTATGGATGTTGGCATCTGTCTTTACTTTTAATCTGTTTAAAACTTTATTGGCACATTCATATGAGGTAAGTAAATACTTTTTTCATGAGCCTATAAAACATCATTAGTTTATTTTTTCATTGTGTCAGCTTGGATAAGTATCGCATGGTGCCTGTACATCTTCATGAGGATTTTATTATTTATTTTGATTTAGACTAAACTAAAACCAAGACCGGTCCCAAAGCCCTGAGCTTCTCTGACAGTCTTTAAAATAAACAGCAATAAAAGTGAATTAAACAGGCTCTTGGTGACTTCCAGATGGCAATACACTGGTAACAGCAACAAATCCACCAGTTTCACCCACTCCATTCAGCACTGCAGTGGATACGTTGCCTGCATCTCTCCCTTCTCAAAGCTGAAGGGAATGGGGCAGGCAGGAATGGCCTCCCCCCTCTTGTCAGAACAGCAATTCCATCCATGCCCAAATGCCAGAAGGAAACACCAGCTTTGCAGACTACTGCTCAACTGTGCAGATTTTGAGAAACAATAGCTCCAGGACATTTAATTTAGCATTTTAACCACACAGAGGCATGTTAAAATGGAGAATGAGTCAGGAAAAATGAGTTCATTACTCTAGCTAAAGTGCATTAATTCTCCCTGTGGATTACACTGATATGGATTAAAACCACCAAGCATGCAGCTTATCATGAATTCAAGGAGAGAACATCCTACCCCAGAAGAATCAGGAAACACAAGCATAGATCTGCCACAGGTTTGTTCTCTGGCTGATGAACTGTTAGTGCTCTACAGTGGACAGACCTGACTCAGAGTATTTGATTAGAAACCATCTTCCATTCAGCTGACATAATCATAACCGTTCCCCTTAAGCTTTGAAAACTAGGCAACGTGGATGAATTCTTTTCTTTAAATTAATCAAATTGCAATAGGAGCAGTGATAGAGGAAAATGTCCTGCATGAGGAATTCTGCACACTTTTGCCAGCACAGACCAATTAAGGTCCCCATCATTCAAAAAGAAAGCTGACAACAGAAGCACAACCATTTTTTTTTAACAACTTACAGAACCTGCACACCTAACTCAAAAGAATGCGCTATAATATCCACATGGTGCAAAGCCTTCCCTGATGCCTATAGTGTATTGCATCTGCAGTCCAAGACCAACACAAAGAGGTGAAAATTTTACTTCTGTGCTTGAAAGCAACTACAGCATCAGTAAAAGAAGTGATTAATTTTTTCATCCACCTGTAGGTGGCACCACTACGGAGGCAGGGCAGCATTTTGGACTGACAGTGACACCTTGCTTGATTTACAACATTTAGCACGTCTTGAAAGACAACGGCAACTGAAATTAGGATCTGCAGGACTAAAATCACAGGTCTGCAAACAAATGGGATGGAACGATTGAGCAAGCAATGGGATAAGAGCAAAATACATTTTCTAAAGTCGGGTTTCTGCTCCACCCACACAATTCATCCTTTTGCATCCATGGCAAACACCACAACCCTTTTGGATACAAGATGTGAATCACCTACTTAAACACCTGTTCCTGCACTGCCTCCCACTCTCCTTCCTCACACAGCACACAGGGAAATGTGCTTTCAGCATGTTCTTTCTGCTTTTTCAATGCAGGAAAAACCATTCAGAAGAAGTTTGAAAGAAATACAGTTCTCCCTCATCACCCCCTTAAGCCCCGAAGCCAGATGGAAGACCTTTTGACTCCACTGAAAGTAGAAAAAACAATACACACCAAGGATATCAACAGCACATTGCATATCAATATGATCCATAAGTTTCACTCCTACTACTATTGTTACGGATGTAAAGAGAAACTAAGCATTAGGCATTGAACCTGCCTAGTTTTTCATGTTCTTCTTTAAAGAATTGAGATTTAAGGATTTAATCTTCCTAAATTACCCCTTTCCTGCCTACAAGAGTGACTGGCCAATGCCCCAAATCCAGTGCTACAGATTAAGCCCATTTCTCCCAGCACCTACAGACAGCAACCTCACCCAGGTTCCTCCCTTACTCCTCCTGCACCCCAGCTGCCTGGTGCTAATTAGAACACACCATAGGTGTGAGCACCCATATGGCCACAGAGCAGGGGTGAGGGGTTTGCTTGTGGTGCTCTGGGGGCTAAAGCTTTCTCTCCTGTGGTAGGACAAGGAGACCTCTAAGCAGCCCCACGCGGTGCTGATGCCAGATACTGGTGAATCTTGGAGCTATACCAAGCTCTGCAGCTTGCTTTTGCCACTCTATTCCCATTAGTTTCTCACAGCATCCCAAAAACTAAGAGCATCAAATGCACAAGCCACTCTTGCAGTCAGAAAAAGTACAGGTATGCTACTTAAGTAAATATAACTCAGTTGTACCAATAAAACTGAAAACAGAAAAAAATGACTTAAAAGAATGTACATTATTTTAAATTGCAATTTTTTTTAATACATTCACTTTTATTGCCTTACTCTGTAAAATAAATCCAGGACCTGATTTACTTCAATAAAAGTTTAATTTCCCATCTTGGTTTCAGTTCTGTACTCTTAATCTATCCTACAACCAGCTTTCCGACAGGAAAGGAACATGTGCAGCTGGGACTTTTTACAGGCATGTTCTTCCCAAGTCACAGCAATACAGTGGTTAAGAAAAAACTCAATTGCAACTTCCACCACATAGAATTTTTGTTTAGTGCGTGCTGTTGGTTTTTCTCTTCCACACATATCGTTTCCACAAAGCGGCAAAGACTGAAATGGAGCAGATCTTCAGATCCAAAAGGTGAGCACGTGCATCAACGCTTCTCCACCACGTATTTCCAAATTGAGAGAAACAGGACACAAAATAGAGGAATATTGAAGCCAAACCAGAAGTAGGTCACACACAGACAACACAGCGTGGCATGCAGGAGCCTCCTGCTCTCTGAGGTCTCAACAGGCCAGGCAGAACATAGACCCTACTTCCAAAAATCACAAAACAACTTCAGAGTACAAACAGCAATTGCTGCTGGGCAAGCACAAACCACGTACCTAATTCATGTTTTTTCTCACACATGCATTTTCCCTGCCCTGAGAGGAAACTGTTTCCACCCACCCAGAACAGGTGCTGCTGGCCCCCTGCAAGCCTGCTCCCCCCCAGGACGCCATGTTCAGCCATGGCAGCCATTACACACGTCTTCCCCTGTGCCTCCTTCTCTCCACTAGGCACTCACTCCAAACCCTCAGCTTAATAGCAGCACGTTTTCAGAAAGATAAAATAACTTGTATCTCCTTACCTTGAGGAGCTCACCTCTCCAGCCTCTGCCCACCTCCCTGGGCTGCACCGCTCTGGAGGGCAGCTGCTTGGGCCCAGACCACCCACAGCCCGGGCACCTGGGGCTGATGAGGGCCCTGTGGCACAGGTGTGCGGGGCCAGGCCCACAGCTCCCACCCCACCCTGTGGGGACGGTGGGACGGGAAGCCTTGTGAGGGGTGAAGAGCCAAAACCCACGTTGTGAGCGGAGTCCACCTGGAATGAGGTGACAGGCATTTGCAACTATGGGGAGTGATAAAAGTAGCCCTGAGATGTCTTACTAAGTTCTCCACTGCTCAGAACTGTTTCGCATTTGCTGTGCACTGCCCGGTCTGCAAATGTAGCCTATCAGCACGTAGCATTAAAAGAAACAGAACAAAAACAACATGAAGCAAAACTTTTGCTCTTTTATCTTTTGAAGGAACAGATAAAAATTATCTTACCCTTTCTGCAACAGCTGCAAGGATCGTTTTGGCCATAGCAAAGGAAAATCATTGGTCAGAAGGACCCAAAGCAGCATAATATGGCTGAGCATGGAGATCTACAAGCTCAGACACATAAGGGAGACTTACAAGAGCTACCAGAAAGAATAGGAAATAATGTCACATTTTTATGCATGTCTGCAGAGCAGCACACAGCTCTATGAATGAAGAGAGAGTGATTTCCACTCATCAGCCTCAAAAATGTACTACGTTGTAACTAAATCAGCAGATTTGTTACCATCCTAAATTTATTGTTGCTCCACAGCAGCATAGTCCCTTCTGCTTGGCTGCTGCCGCCAGATGTTCATTTCGGTGTAATGTAGACATAGACACAAGATACTGGCTTGCACTGCCCTTGCTCTGTTTTCCGTTAGTAATTCTCTTTGCTTCCTGGTCGCTATTTCATTAGCAATAAGTCATGCAACAGATAGGTAAAGCAATACAAAGAAATTTTTATTACATGTGCTGATGGATTGTGCTGTCTGCTGAAATTTTGCAGATTGAAAGCCCCAGTGCTCCAGGTTGCAATGCTAACCTTCATACCACACAAGAGCTCTTAAAAGCCTTTCTTTCTGTACCTCCTCTGGTGCAGCAGTCACTCATCCCCTCAGTCTAAAACCATAATTCCTGCTTCCTTAACTACATGCTAGTAATAACATGGAAGGACTCCACACCTCTAAAGTTAGAGCAACATCAGGAGAACAGTTAACATGCATACTCTTATTAACACGCATACAGATCCAGCTCACTGCTCTCTTTTCCAGTGTCTTCTCTCTCTCTGCAACCCTTTTTTCCACATATTGTTCTTGTTCCCTGCAGTCTGCTTTAATACTATGCTTTAAAAGGATCTGTCCCCTCAAGGAAGCCAGCAACTTCTTTTCTTTGTGTTTCTGTGCTAAAATATGCTAAACTGAAAATGAGGTCTTGGTCATAGTAAAGTTAAAAGCATTAACAAAGAATGGCAAAGCCACAATCTGTTATCTTGTTACAGAAAGAAAAAACAAAACAAAACAAAAAAACCAACTAATTAGTAAACAGCGCTGTCCTGTATTTCCAGAAGCAGCAGTACTGAATAGATGAGCTTGAGTTGTGGCTGACCCACTCATTCATGTATTTAAGGGTTCAAGAAGAACTGCAAAGCAGAACACACCAACCATCTGGTATTTCAGCTTTTCTCTTTCTTGCTAGCACAAAGGTATTTCTCTCTTTCTTTCTCTCTCTCTTTCACACACACACACACACACACACACACACACACACACAAAGCCCAAACAACTAACCAAAAACTGTAGAAACTTGATTCATCGAGACTTCTACCTTGTTCAAGCTTTGCTGAAGACTTCCATGAAGCTCAAGAGCTTTGGTGATAAAAATGGAGGACAAATGAGCAGTGAAGAGATTTCCTTTTTTTTTTTTTTTTTTTTTAAAGGAATCTTGACTAAGTACAAAATTCTGTCACAAGAAAGTCAAGGAAAAGTTTTGAAGTTCTTAATATAGCTAGGGCTGTGCACTAAGCCTAACGTGGTCAGTATCATACCCAAGTCTTGTCAACAAATGTCATTCTAAATCTGGTATATTTTTTTCAGTGTTCAGCTCACCCATGCCTTCCTCACATTTGCTTTCTAACGTTAGCCAGATTTACTTCCTGTAATGACTGGGTTTTATTGCCTCATCTCCACATGTATTTACCCAGCTGCTATGTATTTGCTAGGTGAGCATGTTTCAGAAGGGCTTTTAACCCTTGCCTCTGGGCAGTCAGGATTTCCTGTTCAGCACCAGTAATAGAGTGAAACAGGAAACAGTGATGGCTGCTACCACTGGGTGGAAGGAAAAAAGGTCAACTGCTGTATTTGTACCTTCTCATTACTCCCATACCCTCAAACTGGTGGCTAGTCAGGATTGCTGTACAACCATTTATCATTGCCACAATTAATAATCAATCTATGAGTAATTAAATTAGTCAAATTGCCCTGCCTGCACATAGATCTATCCAAATCAACCTTCTATGTTTTCAGTATTTGCCGACCTTCACTTGAGCACATAACATCAATACCATTCAATCAAACTCTGCTTTGAACACTTACTTTACTGAACTAGCACTGATTGGTGCAATAGCAACGCCAGATGTCCATATGCTTAGCATTAGTGTTATGCATGGGAATAGAGCCCAGCACTCCTAGTAGCCTGAAACAGGAATACTTTTAACAGGGCCTTGTTGTGAGACTGTCAATTTTTCTATTTTATTCAGTAGTGTTGAGATGTGATATTGAACCAAACTGCAGAGTGTTGGAAATCATTTGACATTCTGTATCATTGGAAAAAATGTTAACTTTAAACTAATTTTAAGAAAAAAAAAGTCTTTTAAATTGATGAGAAGCTCAAAAAACAGCAGCACATTGTACTTTACATTACTAAGTGCACAGTGTTTTGCCTGTCATCTCCTTTGCTATACATGCCCTTAGTGCTGTGACCAGCTCTTCCATTTTATGCTTTAGAAGGCTATAGCACTATGCTAAGTGCATTCATTTGAAGCTGTTATGTCTCCCATTTTCACCATGAAAGCAGAGATAGACTGAATGCTCCTCAAACACGAATATCATACTGGAGTTTCTGAACTGTCAATTGAAACAAATTTTGTTTTATTCTGAATCCAAATGAAACGTACATAAAGTTTCCCATAGAAAAGTTCCATGCTTTGTTTTTCCCAAAGTCCCCAACCCCCAAATCCATAAGAGAAACAACAGCATTTCAGTGGATGTGTGTATTATTGCAACTAACACTGGTGATTACTGCAAGATTTTAAAAACCTGTATCTCAAATATTTTTGAAACCAAGTTGTTAATTTCACACTGACAGCATCGGTGTTTTTCAGATACACTGTGTCAAACATTTGAAAATTATCTTCAATTATCTCTATATTCGAGCACCCTGTCAGATCTTAAAGCTGAGTATGAACAGGGCAATCATCTGCCAAATCCTCTCTGCAGGAAGCAGCTAACAGAAACCGATGGTTTTTCCTATAGGTAATACAAACTGAGAGTCAGCAGTGGGACTGTAAAACCATAAACTGTGAGCCTTTAATATCTACACAGCTAGCAAGTCAGGTCCAATTTATTTATTTATTTTCAAAGAACACCAATAGGATCTGGCTCTCATTCTGAGACAAGTATATCATTATCTAAGACCTCCCTCATATTAAGTCTATCTAGATCTAAATAAGAATTACTGTTTTTATGCCTTTAATAGTAGATTAACATAGAAATAAAATGTTTCCTGTGAGCAAAGACACAAAATTTTGGATAATATTGAGAAATATGTGATTAAAACTCTTGTTCCCTGCATACTATGGCTCTTGCAAGCTTTTTTAATAATATGCACTGAAGAATCTACATTACTACAAGACAACTCAACAAATTACAGAATTGTTTGAGTTGCTAGGGACTCTCAAAGGCCATCTAGCCCGACTCCCTTTCAACAAACAGGTTACTTGGAGCCCCATCCAGCCTGACCTTGAATGTCTCCAGGAACAGAACATCCACGACCTCTCTGGGCAACGTGTTCCAATGCCTCACCACACTTACTGTAAAATCTCCCCTCCTTTAGTTTGAAACCATTTCCCCTTGTGCTATCACAGTAGACTCTGCTAAAGAGTCTGTCCCATTCCTTCTTATAGTCCCCCTTTAGATACTGAAAGGCCGCTCTCAGGTCACCAGGAGCCTTCTTTTCTCTAGGCGGAAGAGCCCCAAGCTCTCTCAGTCTGTCTTCTTAGGAGAGGAGTTCCATCCCTGGGATCATTTCTGTGATACTCCCCTGGATGTGCTTCAACAGGTCCATGCCACTCCTGCACAGAGGGCACCACATCTGGACAATCAAGATTCAATTCCAGTCATTCTAGTTTAAAGGGCATAAAGGCATTAGAGCGACTATACAGATAACAGAAACATATATTCTGCTCACATATGCTTCGTAAACACAATTCTTTCAGTCATATTCTAAGACCAAGTAGCTTTTAAATCAGATGTGCACATATTAACAGAAAGGTATCTACTGCAATAGTTTAAGCACAAAAGATAAGGTAAGACAAGGTACGCTCCTGCATCATATTGACAGAGCAGCAGAAGGTGGCTTTGTTGTTCAAATCAGAAAAATGAGGAAGAGAAATTTCTGAGCCATGTAGGCTTAAGGTTTTCAAGTGCTTTGCACTGCATGGGAGAAAAAAGCAGAACTTCTATTAGCATACATTCACAAATTTAACCTATTTCTCTTCACTAGTGCTCAAACCTTCCTATGACTATACCTTGGGTCAGTTTGCCATCAAATTAAAATCAATCAAAAATGTTAAGTTTGGAGAATATATTTGCTTAGTTTCAGCACAGAAACACATACTGGTTTAGGCCCATTTTGCTTTTATTAATAATATAAGGTTCTATTATCTCTTAACATTACAACTGAAAGTTTTACAGTTAATCTCACACTGAAATGACAAACACTGTTTGGCTTTATTTGCAAAAGTTGAATTACAACTTTGATAAACATACATTTCCAAGATTTGAGAAATGACTTGTGTTTTCTGGATTTCAGTGCTAATGTATCCCTGCCTTTGAAATTGGTTTAAGTTAATTAACATTGCTACAGAAGAACTGTTTGGCCTGATCTCTGTTCATAGCTGTAAGGCAAAGATGACATCTTAATGTAACCACTGTATCGTGAGTAAAGTCAAGGAGAAACATTTTTCGTCGAATAAGATGTAGAGCCTGTGGCAATTTTCATTTTTTCTTTTATGACATTCTCTGAAAAAATTTCAGAAAGCTCTAACCCAATGTAAATAGATCTAGTAATTATGCCATACTCACTCAGCACCTTTCTTCCTTCCAAGAGAACCAAAGCTGTGTAACAAGATATCATGACAATCTTAATTAAGATTGTAACTTACATATAGCCAAAATACTTAACCAAATGAAAAAGGTTATGTGCCACACCAAGATACACTTATGATCTACATGGATCAAGCTTCCTCTCCAAACAGGCTGCAGCTTCCAGAAACCAAGTCTTCATCAAGAAAGTAGAGAATACAGAAGGAGTGGTGGAAGACGTAATACTAAAAGGGAAAAATTCTTTTAAGTGGGCTCCTGAATTTGTATGATGCTTCACTATTTTCATTAGGAATTTAAATGTGAAATAATTAAAGACATCACTACTATATTATTTTACTGTAATTTTTCACTGAGCTCAAGTCAGTTTCTAAAATAGAAAAAATATTTAGGAAGACAGCGATCAGGTGGCCACTAGCAAAAACATCCATTACAGTTGTAGTTAATCTCCTCCTCAGTGTTATGCAACAATATAACTTTGGGACTCCTATAACATGTATTTCACTTTCCCATAGGACAACTGATATGCAATAAAAATCTTTACTGCATTTTAAATAACTTCAACAGCCAGTGGCTATTTGAAGGTTAGAAATATAAAGCATACATAAGTTTTACCTGTGAAACTTCAATGAAGCAAGGATTGGGAAAGCCATAGCCAGAAAGTCAAAGAGTTAGGGCAGGGTAGTACTTCAAGTCAAAATCTTAAGAGAGGTATTACTGAACCATGACAACTTGTTCTATGTTTATGCCATCATTTTACAAAAAGGCTTCACACATTTTCCTTCAAAGCTGATTATTCATAGCTAGACAAATAATTTCATTGATGGACAGATGAAAACACCCTTCATATTTACCAACTCCTAGAAAGGTGTCTATGTTAGTGATACTAGTCACTGGCAAGATTCCAGTGGTGGTCAAGTAGCCACCATTGTGCAGTATGTGAGATGAGGAATTCCCCTGCATAAACATGAACAGATTCACATTGCTGAGACATCACTGAGTACATATAAACAAAGGAATACTTAACCACATAGTGAAAAGTCAGTTTCCTAAAACAAACTCTACCTATTATTTTGGTTGCTGCTGAAATACAAACTCTGGGCCAAGAACCAAAAAAGAGAAGACTAGACCGTATCAAACTGTTGTGAAATAGACCACCAGAAATAAAACTAGCTGCATTACAAATATTGCGTTAACCACCTATTTCATGTCCTGTAGATTATGAAAAGTTTTCATTTAGTATCTTGACAGCATGCATTTTGAAGTGATTTTTAACTATTCTTTGGGTTTTCATTATTTCAACTACAGAATTGAAATTAATTTTTAAACAAGTTCAAGGTTTTGTCTGATATGCAGTTTTTTGAGCATTTTCTATTGTTTTCATTGTACTACCAAAACTAACAGCTAATTAAACAGTATTCTAAAATAGTTTAAAAACAAGTTTGTTTTTTTTTCATCTCATTAAGGGCAATACTAATAAAAAAAGGTGTCCAAACTGACACTGCAGTGTTGTGAAGCAGTTGGCTAGAGAGACTGTGTCCTCAAAGGCCAGTTCATGTTTTTTTTTTTTAATCTTATGCAATCATATACATTAATTATCAAAAAGGTTAATAACATGCTTTAAGAAAATAACCCACCTTACAATTGTATCATGAATACTGACAAACACTTTTAGTTTGTTTTACTGATCAAGATTCAAGTTTCAATGTAAAAACGCTTACTCACATACCATACTGATCAAGAAAATATTTTCTTAAATGGATAATTAAAGTTGTGGCTACTAGTGAAGTAGATAAATGATTCATAAAGGCCATAAGAAACTGTACAAAACTAAAAAGGGAAACCTCACTTTCAGAATGATAGTATGTCCACTTCAGTTTTATTAAACCATTGAGACTGTTTCAAAAGACAGCGCTGGGCAGTTTCACTTGAATAGCCAAATTTTTTTTTCTTTTACTGAAAAAGATATTTTGCATTTCTGCAAAATAAACAAAATCAGGAGCAAAACCATATACACTAGGACTGCAGTACAGATGAAGGCAAAGTTTTGTTACAAACCTGTTATTAACATACAGTGAGAAATGTTGATTGTACAAAACTTACAGTGACTGACCTATGATTACTTTAAGATAATCCCAGCAATGCAAATACAACTTAGAACAGCTCAATTGTTTACAATTTTACAATTGTTATTAAAGTGGGAGACTGAGTTTTTAGAAACAGTTTAACTTGCATCGTCTTTTTTCATTAAAGCCTACATTTGTGCTTTAAGTATTCGCTGGTTACAAATCTGTTACATACCTAATTCTTCAGCACAGAGAAGTACTCCTTGGTGTAATCTCATCTGTCTCCTAGCAGCTTTCCTTTAGCAAGAGGCTGGGTTGAGCAGCTGCTTCTGTAGAAAACACTGTTGTCAGTCTTTGTTCTCCTTGCAGGGGGATGCTTTAGTAAGAAACAGCTGGCTGTATCCAGCATTGAAAATATTGTCAGCTGTGTTGCCTAGCCAAACTTGGAAAATCAAATTAGCATTTCCTGGCTGGTAATGTAGTTTATGCCCAGTGGGTTGTTTAAGAGGATTATAAGTAAAAGTCCATAAACGTTAACAGCAATGTTTAAACTTTATTGGGGAGCAGGGGATGGCAAAAATCAATGTAAGATACTAGTTTTAAAGTTTAGGCTATGTTATATTTGATTACTGGGATATCAGTACAATGAAAATGGAAGAATTTCAACAGTAATTTTGAAGAAGTTTCAGTACACCATGTTGTGCAGGGCTTTATAAAAGATTTTTGTTTCCAAAGATGTTATTGGGGTCCACATATTCTTTAACAGATCTCAGCATTCCCAGGCCAACATCAGAGATACTCTCCTTCATCCAGCGCTTCCGCAATTTGCCTACTGGAAAAACAAAAACAAAGAGTTTCAATATACGGCAGGATTCTAGGAGCCAATCAATCTTGTGACCATGAATGAACAAACACTGCATGATAAATGCTTTTATTCAAAAATGAGAAATGTTTTGCTTTATTTGATTTATTGAGCCCACCAGACTATCAAGCTCATTAAGCTCTGCATAGTCCCAGAGGAAGACTGTGTTCCACACGGTCTACTTTCTTTAGAAACTATGAAATTTAGATGAAGCTTAAGCTGAAATCACGCGTTCTTCTAAAATAGTGATTTGGTATTTTCAAAAGATGAATTTGGTAGTTTTTTAAGTAGAAAACCGAATAAGACATTACTAAAAAGTAGGACTCCACACCTCTTGATTGCTTTAAAGAATGTGCTCAAGAATCAGAAACAAACTTAAAACAGTATTGGTTTAACTAACAAAAAAATATTTTCTAAAGAGAAAGCCTGAAGACTAGTTATCAGTCACCAGCATATCTCGTTTTATTTAAAAATCTCTGCACAGGTTGGCACTTGCAGACACTATTACACAAAAGCTTATTTTCCATGTTAAAATGGGTATTCACGATGTACTCCAAACACAAAGCAAAGCTGAAACACTAGCCATTTAAGAACTCATTTCACTAAATTCTCACAACGGTTCTGTTAAATGGCCAAGTGTTCATACACTAATTAACTAAGTCATCAACTCTGATTTAACAGATCGTGCAATATATTGGCCATTCTTTCATTAAACATAGTATAGCATTTACTTGACAGCCTTACCCTGTCACAACCCATTTGTTAGTATGATGTGATACAGTAAAGATTTGAGAGGCAGATGCTTTAAGAGTATCTGAAACTAAATTCAAGCCATCTTTTGTGCCCTGTTCTCAGGGTAACCATCAAACTGTCATCAGAATAATAAATTACAGAGACACCTCTGGAGAACAGAGTATATTTGTTTATACCCTTCAGGAATGAGCTAGTTATAAAGCCAACTGAAAAAGCAAACATGAGAAAGAAGGAAACCTGCAGAAATAGAAAGCAACTATTACCAGTATTCATGTAAAGAGCAAAGATCGTAACTGAAGGACAAAAACATTTTTCATGCAGTAGGAACTGTGGTAGCCGAGCTTAAAAAAAAAAAACAAAAAAAAACCACCGACCCACTCAGGTGCCAACATACCACTGCTACAATTTGACTGAGCAAGTTGATGTAGCTGCCCTTTATCCGGTGGAACTTGAATACTAATACCACCACACACAAAAAATAGAAAAGAGGCATGGATGTGGTTTGTCCATCACCTCAAGCCTCTCTCACTGGCTCATATACAAGCAGCTGAAGAACAGTCATTACCATTCTCAACTGTTATCTGTAATATAGTTTCAGTGAATGTGTCCTGTGGTTATGGATGTAATTGTCCTGAAAAGACTGCAAACAACTGCTCCAACAAGATGGAGCACATTAGAATCACAGCAGGATGCCCAACAGCTAGCATGCCTGCCTCTTTTACACCTCCAGTAATAACGCAATTCCACAAGGAACTGAACTACTGTCTGAGCAGCACCAAACAGTCATTGCATATTTAATGAAGTCGCTCACCAAGTGCTGGAAAACAGAAGGTGCTTGGAGTGCATCATTAGCTCTGTCAAAGTGATAATTTACACATCTATCTTGTCAAATTTTCTATGGTTTATACTTTTGCAATAATAAATCTAACATACATTTGATTGGTGAACTGTGAAGAAAAAAAAATCTGTACTAGTTACAGTGGTCCTTCACAAACATTCAGTGAAAATGTTCATGAAAATAAGATATACATGGATTTCTCAGCTACAGACCATGAAAAGCTTTGTGCAAATGAGAGCACTACACAGAAAAGCAATATAGATATTTTATTTCACTTCAGGTTAGTTCTGCCCTTTGAGTATTCCTTCTTCCTCCATAGGGCAGTACAATCAATATTGAGAATGAGAAAAGGAAGAAGAAAATACAGTAGCATTAAAACATGTTCCCATAGATGTAAAATGACTTCAAGTAGCAAAGTTACTTAAATTCTGTTAAGCCTGGCCAGAGAACAGCTTTGGGCTCAAGGAAGTCCTAACTTTCCTAAAACTAAAAAGGTCTCAGTTGAGCCTGATCATACCACAGACTGGAGAAAACAACCTTTCAGTTTCTAGCCTACGGAAGGTAAGCCATTTACCTTCAAAGCCAGGAGGATGTAATTTATCTAAAACTGACAAGAGATCAAATTTATCTCATTTTATATGCTACATAACAACTTCATTAATAAAGATTACCAACTCAGCACAACACTGTCGACCACTACAAATTGGTCATGTAAGTCCTATACACACCATTATAAACCTAGTTGCTGTGGAATCAACTAGTAACAAATACATCCTCTCATTCTTTCATCTTTTTCCTCTAAAGACACCTAATCTTGCATCTTTAATTCTTGAAAATGAATGATGAGAGTAAGTATTAAATTTTTAAAAGTAGCAATTGCTCTATTCCTGACACATGCTAGGACCATAAACATTCACTGCTAGGAAGCTAGAATATTTACCAAGCATGACCCAGCACTCCAGACTAGTCAAATTCAGTTTGAAGCCCTGCTTACTGCACACTACAAACACCCTTGCATGACAAAGAGTCTGCTTCAAACAAATCACATACCTCAAACCAGAAAGCCAACAAGGTTGTGCAGTAGCAACTCAAAAAGACAGTCCAAATCCCGATTTCATGAACATTTTTTGGTTTTATTATCATTACAGACCATGTGTTAAGGAAACACAAGCTGGAAAAAATGCTTTTTTGCAATTCTGATACATGCTAGTCCATAGGCACGAAGGCTACAGTTGCTCACCTTTGAGGATGCAGATGGACGGCTGCTAAAAATCTAGCTATGAGTAGAGCTTGCAAACTGCAGGCAGCAATCAGTTTTCTCACTTAGGAAAATCAAGCACTTCAGCACACATGAACAGGCTTATAAGGGAAGTTACTGTAGCTAACGGATCCCAGGAATAGCTCTACCCCCAGCGCAGAATAGATTTACAGCAGTGTGTGGTCCCAGGGGAAATAGGCTCCAGTGGCACTGCACATGGCCCTAGACTTCCTCCGCTCCAGTCCTTTCAACGTAGAGGCAATTACTGCAGAGCAATAGCTCTAGTAATTTCTAGGAAGCAATAGCTCTGCAGAAGGAGAAAGAGTAACCCAGGTCATAAGAAGGATGGGGCTCTTCCACCTGCAGAATGCTTTCCTTGTAGCTGGTAGTCTCTTACAGGAAGTGATGTTGCTCTCCTAGAAATTGTTTTCCAGAAATTACTCTTCCAGAGAGAGTTCTGAAATACACTGAGAAAGGTCAGTGGATTAATCTAATACTTTAATAGAAGTTGAGAACTCAGAAAATCTTCCATATTTATTTGGTGAAAAAAGACACCAAGATGGCACTTCTATTTTCATCATCAATAGACTAAGGAAGAAAAATACAACTGAGTGATTGATTATTTCACATAATTGGGGTTTCCTCGTGTCTGAAAACTGTCAGAGCTTATACTTCTCTTTCTAATTAACAAGTAAGCTCTGAATTTATAAAATCAAGCATGGTCAGTCTCCAGCCCTTAACTCGAAGATGAGAGGATATTTTCTTGTATAAACAATAAGTCCATGTGCAATTTTAACTCTACCGCTCCCCTAAAGAAATAATTCCAGATATTGCAGTCTGCATGGATTACTGCAAAGTGCATCTTAAGACATGGCTTCCTAATGATACCACAGAACTGCAGTGTCAAACATGAAACTGACTTCACATCAGTTTTGCACATCCTTTTCTCTTTCTTCTGAGCTTTTCTACATAAATTGTAATGAAAATGATACAATAACACATTTTTGTAGAGCCTGGGTTATATTAACCTTTATTTAGCCAATTTGACTAGAACTAATTTTCTTCTACTTTCCATGATGTTATGTGTCTAAATGAATGTATTCTGCTAAAACTCACAAGCTGATAATTACTTTCTTAAGTAACAAGTTGTTAGCTAGAATATCACCTGCAATGGAAAGAATCTATTTTCAGTTTCGCATGGGTGCATAATTTGGCAATACAGAAGGGATCAAGGCCAAATCCAGCCAGCTCCCTACTCATGCTGTACTCTAAAGCAAAAATACCGATGAGTTTCAACCAGTGATATTTCTTAAGCAAATGTTATTTTATGTATACATAAAAGCATACATTTTATCAAACAGGAATTCAAGAAAAACAAGTCCAGATACTCCACCCCAAAATACAAGTCATTGTTATACTGAAAGGCCAAGTTCATCACACTGATGTATATGTCTAGCATTCCTATAGCTTCTCATGTCCATGAGACGCTTGCTTTAAGAGGCTGGTATTGATACACTTCTGCAATTCCTTCACTGGAAAGTTCCTGTACTTATATAGCAAGGCTGTGAGCTGTAATCCATTAACAAAAAAAGAGTTATGCTTCTTTTAAGGTTTAAATGCCAAAAACTGCCATGGGATCAGGAAATACTCTCACAGCACTGCTAACTGACCGAAAGAATATTTTCATTAGTCTGAGGAAAAGAGAATAGATATTGGGATTAAAAAGAATCTGAACTTAAGTCTTTCTGAAATTAGCCTTATATATAATAATAAAGTTTCATAATATAAAATAAAGGGTGTTATGATTTTAGTTCTCCTTGTGCGTGGTAGCTATGGGCACACTGAGTTAGTATTTTTCCAGATGTAATTTAGAGCTTTACACACCTCAAACTGTCAAATATGACCACTTCTTCACCCAGAGTGGATGAAGATTGACTTAAGCAAGCTTTGTATTTCCTATAGCCTCAAGTCCCAGACTACATCTGTTTTCTTTGATACACAAAACCAGAGTTAAAATAGCTCAATTTATCACAGCATGATTGTAGGCAGACAAACCAGCCTGTCTGCTTCCAGATAGTGAAAACAACTGTTATTAATCACAATTACAAGACAAATACTAAAATAAACTGCACCAGTATTTTCTTTTACCACCCCCGCCCCCCAACAGACTGATTTTAGCAGAGCTAGGAATGACAGGGCCTGAAGGTCAGTAAGTAAAATTGATATTATTTGGCTAATTTTCAGAAGCACACCTACTATGAACAGGAAAAAAAAAAGCATCTTGTCTTGCCAGACACAAAAAAACTTAAAGCAGAAAAGACCTGTCAGACTCCAATAGGAGCAAGAGAAGTCTAATAGAAATCAAGTTTTCTAAATCTATGAAGTCAGAAAGCTCAGGTACGCAAGGGTATCAAAATGGTATACAAGTAATTTTTTTTTGCCCATGATGCTGTAAGCAAAATTTCATTTGGTGAGGGCAAATGCACTCAATCATGACAAGCTACAGCTGCGTCTGAGTTAATGGATGAAATGCTAGTCACAGTAAAATACAGTTGCCACAGCAGGCAAGAGCACAGTAGCAGATCAAGAGGGCAATTTCACATCCATGTTTTGAGAACTGATGGGTCCACTATAATACTATAGCAAAAATTAATCAGAGAACAATACATGCATATTAAAAATATTGAAACTGTTTTCACTTATGTTACACAACATCCAATATTCTGATATTGCAATTTCCATTACAAAGATGTATGCCTGAAACTGCCCTAGATATAAGTTTCAAGCCCTGGAATTCACCTATGTGTTTTAAAACACTGTTTCTACACTTCAGTTTTTCCCCCACAGGGAGCTTTCTTAGAATTATATCGTTTTTATTTTATTTTAAACCATTAGATTTTTTACTCTTTGCTCTTATTTCTGTAGCTGAGCAATGCTCCAAAAGAGTAGAGAAGAAATTTGTTTTAAATCAGTTTAATGAAGTTAGCTTCACAAATCAAAAGGAATTCAGAACAAATCTTCCTGACATTTGAGTTTACAGCATTGTATAGGACACCATCAAATTAATGAAGCTACCTGAATATGTGGGAAAAGCATATGTAAGTTATCAGGGTAATATTATACATTTAATTGATTCTAAACCTTACTACTAAAGCATGGAAACAGCTTGCAAAAAAAAACAGTAAAACATTAAAAATTATTTTCAAACCACAAGAGAGGAGACCGAATAATCAGATGTTAGCAGACAGAAATACAGTTAATATGCATAGTTCAGCTACGGTGTCAAGCAATTTTATGCAGATATTATCATTAAGTGGTTTGGAATTAGGGGGAAACAGCATTCACCTAACTGCAAGGGACATTAAGTTGCTCTTCTTAGAGCTGTGAAATGTACATAGAATCTTGTCTATGTAAATGAATATGCCTCTACACGAGGTTCAGTAGAAGCTGCTTATGACAAACTTACAAATTACCTTTTCAGCTTTTCAGATACCCTGTAGATTTCCTACCAAAGTAATGTTTTGAGGCTGCCATTCATAAATATATCATACTGTGCAAGAGGACATCAAACAGACCAAGACTAGTGATGCTTCTGCTGAACATTTGGTAAAAGGGTGTAAAATTCCTTGAGAGACTGACAAAATATATTTTGAGTAATTTAAAAATACTTTGAATGCATTAAATGAAATGTTCTGTTGAAAACTATTTGATGTATTCATGTATACTTATTAGTTAAAAAAGATTAACAACAGACTGAGAACAATACCTCCATGGTGATGTGACAGACTTCCTCCATTGGCAAGTATTTCTTCTCTAGCAGCCCTCTAGATGGGAAAGATAAGACATTTAACATTAAATGCACAAGATGTTTGGTTTTAGTCAAATGCTTGCTATAGTAAGCATTTTAACAGGTGTATGAAAAAAGTCAGAAACATAGACAATACACAATAAAAGTGAACATTTCATCTCAAGTCTGCAGATGAATTTAAGTAGGAATTTTCCAAATGAACTCTATAAAAGCTAAGATATTTCAAAGCACATCTGTTACAACAAAACTATTGTTCCAGAACAGAATATTCTGGATCACTTTCCCCTTGCCAAAACTAAATTAGTCTATTGGTCTGGGGAGCTCATCTAGAGGATGGATAAATGTCTACTGAAAAAAAAACAAATTCCCCAGAGTGACTGAAGTTACTCATTCAGAAAGGAATTTAGCTTCAGATTTTTCAAGATGCTGGATGACAAAGTAAGATACTTCAGAAATGACTACTCTTGTGTGCATGAAGTTTGTGGCAAAAAAAAAAAATTGTTTTCCATGTTGATGAAGAAATATTTGAACACTTTCATGCTAAAATACTCACCCTGCACCCCTCGGTACACTGTTTAAGGTCTACTTCTCCTAGTTGCTAATGATCAAAGTCTTGAAAGTAACCTATTAAGATTTTTCCTACAAAACTCAGTTAGCTTGGCCAACAAGTTTGGCATACATTAGAGAATATTCGCTTCTCTTCCTTAACTGACACACTTATATACTTTACCTCAATTTCTTCATAGACATGAATAGGATCACTAATCCCTCTGTAGTTAAAGGCAAAGTAGAAATAGACACATGCACCTGCATCATAAGTCTGTGTCACCCTGCAGAAGAGAACTGCATTACAAACAGAGCTTTGTGGTATGGTAACATCAGCCATTATATCAAGCTATACAACTCAAAATTACTCACTTGATTTTTAAAGGGTAACTTAAAAAAAAAAAGTTTGGTTTTTCACATACTTCGTAAGAATGAATCAATGCAATGACTTTCAGAGAGTTCTTAAATTAGCCTTATTTTGCTACTATGCACCAGAAAGTCAAGGACAAGCATCAAGACTAGCGATGTGCCTCTAATTCCTTGAAATAATTACTATTACATGTAACCTACTTGCATGTTAAAAAGAAAAGTCAAGATGACTAGTCTTCATTCTATCATTAATAGATGACTGTCTACTAGGTAGCAAGTGTAATGACTTCTTAGTTGGGTTACTAATAACAGATTCTAGAAATGGAAGTATTTGAGCCATTCCATGGCTTACCTGCAGGTGGAAAAGGGAGCAAATTGAACACCCTTTTCTTTGCATTCTCTTACTATCCTTTCCTTCACATTCCTACAGAGGTCTAAAACCCTGTAACAGAAAACATATTGAAATATGAAGTCTCAATAAGATTTTATACCTTTATACCATTTATAGAAAAAAACCACCACAAACACATAACCGAATCTCTAGTATCTTCTTTTTTGTAACATATATAATCCAAGAAGACTGCCTTCTAAAACCAATTTCAACCACTTTAGATTTTATTCTAAGAATAAAACAGTCCTTCATTAAGATTAACCAGCATTGCTCTTCTGAATTAGAGCACAGAACGAAAGCTCTTTCCCATACGGAATAGAAGACAAAAGAATTCAACAGGAAAGAGAGCTTACCACTTCTCTGTCTAAACTTATTTTCCTCAGCAAAAGAGCCTTAACTGTAGCTCACAAAAGCAACTCACAGAAAGCTAGAGAAGTGCAAGTCCTTGTACATTCTGGCATACCTTTGATAAGGTGCAAGGCAAGAACTAGAGACTACAGCTGCATACTACTCTGCCAGCTTGAAATGTTATCGGTTTAATATGTCAGTGAATTATTAAATCTTGCCATAAACCGTATTTAATTCACTTTCAGTAATTTATCTTCCCTTCACACCCACCTCAGCAGACTCAGGCACATTCGAAGTATAAAAAAAAAAATTCAAGAACATATTTTTCAAACTATCACTTATTTAATTATATATTCTCCCTCTAAGTTGTGCAGCACCATCCAATGCTGTGTAACTTGACTTTTTTAAGCATTTTATACAGACAACAAGCTACTCTGCTTCCTGATAGAAGTTCTATATGAGAGAAAATAATCCATTCAATGGATAAGCAATAAAGTATCTTTTTCAAATATGTTCACTCAAGTACAAGGTACCTGATTTGTGAAAAACCTGCATAGCTCTTATTAGTCAAAATATAAAAAGGTTTTGAAAGCATTCACTTTGGTAAGCACAACTTAAGAAAAATATTTGAAGTTCTTACACAACAACTCATTCTTTCAGGTAGAACAAAAACAAACTCACAGCTAACAAGTGAGGGTACTTCAAGACCTATAAAGTTGAAGTAAAATAAACAACAGTTTTGCTTTAAAAATCAGCCTTCTCAAGTTTCTCCCAGTCATTTGGACAGACTCTCCCAATCTTCAAAGCAGAAGCCAGATTTTACCACTAACACTAAATTTAGTAGCTAAGACACAAGGTTACCAACTCACATCAGTTTCCATAGTTTCCTCTTTGCATTAAAGACAAGGTTGCATTAAAATCAGCTTAGATTCTGCTTTAAGAGGTTTCTGGCTTACCAAATGGAATGTTAACCTAAACAGAAATATTACTGAATACTTGCCTACACTGCATTTAGAAAATCCTGAAACATAATTTATCAGCAACTTTAGCAAGAACACAGCTGTAAGATTTGAGGCACATCTGGGAGCTGCCGATACACATAAGGCTTAAATTAAATTAAGTTTCCTCATGAGCAAGCACAAGTTAGGAATAATCTGAATGAAATCAGGTACAAGGTTTTAAGCGATACTGAAGAATAATCAGTTTACCTATCCCAAGGAACAGATGTCTCAAACGACTCTCCTATTACATAGTAATCCAGGCCCAGATCCTAATAAACAGAGAAAGGAAATTATCAGTAACATTGAGCACCAACATCTGGGATTCCAGTGTAGGATACACAACTAGCAGCTGAGCAACTCTGGATTGCTTAAGAAAGAAGGTCTATTTCACAAAAACAGCCATCTGTCCCAGTGACACTAGTCTATAGTCATAGAAGTGGTACAGCTCTTTTAAGACAGTTGACATTTTCATGTCATGGGTAAAAGACAGCTTGCCAGAGTGTCTGTATGCTTCCACTAACAAATATTTGTACCACTAGCACCAATTCAAAAGCTCCACTGTTCTAATCAGCATAATATCTAATAGAACTAGTTATTTGAAACTGAAGTTCTCTCCAGAATTTAAAGTTCTACCTAAGAAGTATAAAGACAAGAAACATTCAGCCCATTTTACCTAATATTCTGGAAAAAAAAATATGAAATTCAGTAATTCGTCCCAAACTAGAGAGGCCAAACAAAATGTAGCACTAAGGACACCCATAATATTCTGGAAAAAATAAAAAATAAAAAATCACAAACCCTTAAGACTGAAGTTCAGAAAAGCAGCTGCACCAGTTGAGACTGAAATTTATTCACCCTGAAATTCTGGAATTCCCATTCAAACTATGGCTATAAGTGTATGTTCCAAGAGTAAGAGCTGAGTGATCACATTTAAATTTTGAGTATTCTCCCAGCTCAGACTAATTTCAACCTGCGGATTGGTAAGTCTGATCTGGTTTATTTAGCAACTGTCAGTAAATCCTCCAAGTTACTCCTTATAGGTAACTTTTTTTGTTGTTTAAATTTGAATGAAGTCAGGTACAAGGTTTTAAGCAATACTGAAATGTACAGACTTATGTTTATAAGGTATTTTGCAGAAAAATTCCATGACTGAACACTACAGAATTAGAGATGGAATAGATACAATCCTCTAAGGAGAAGTTTAATTGAGAAAACATCCAAGGCAATCTGCAGTTTGAATTTAGGAAGCATCTTCAACGATATCTTTTGGTTTTGTTTTATTAATTAGCAGAAGTTTCAGTAGGAGACAAGAGGTAACCTACCCGAAGGTAAGCAATGACAAATGTCAGCATATATCCTCTCTGTCCATTATCTTCTCCAGCTGCCAAGCCACTGCAATTAAGGAATTTAATTAACTTTCTAGCACAGTATTCAGAAGTTTCAAAAAATAACTAGAAAACCAACATTTAGATTCTGAAACATTTGTGCAAATTTATCTCTCTAAGCTGTATCACATTAGCTGCAAATAGACTCTCTGTAAACACAGGTACATTTTCTGTCCTTTGAGATGCTTAGAGAGAAGGAAGTTGGGTACAGCAAGAAAGAAAAAAAAATGCAGGCGAAGCAGTCAATTTTCATAAGACTAACTTGGTAGTGTAGTGACTCATAATCAACATACTTCACATTATTCCTTCATAAGATATCTGAAAGCAAGACTTTGTTTTGTTTGTAACTGCACTAGCACTAGCCTAGCAGCCAAGAAAAGAGCACCGTATCCAAACAAATGGAATAACAACGTTGTTTGACCTTTGCTTTTGTTAATTTCATGACCTAAAAAACATTAACAACTCACGTTTCAATACATGTACTGCAGATACAGTAAGATCACATACATACATAAGAACAAAATTTGCTCAAGGAGTACTAAACGGCAGTCTGATGAAAACTGCATTAACAGTCTGCCATTCATCTACCTCTCAAACTCAAGCACTATTTACCTAGACAAGTCTTTGGCTTAGATCAGCAAAACCAATTCCCATGGAAGCTCTTCAAAGAATGAAATGTTAACACAGTAACATTAGCCTGATCACCTAGGTCAAAAAAAATAAACATAAGGAAATAACTATCCTCAGAGCTTTTTTTTTAATTTTTTTATTTTTTTAAAGTGTATGGTTTAGCAACAACGATGACGAAGGTTTACAGAATTTTCAAAGCAGTTTAGGAACACGAGCAGATTAATTTACTTGTGTGTTTCAGCTCAATCTATTTTACTTCTGAAGTAAAGTACTGAAGTACTTCTGTAGACCTTCTGACATACTAGAGAGTCACCACACGTAGTCATCAGGGAATTACTGAATAGTCCCAACCTGGCAGAACATTTGAGACTGCTGCTTGAACACATTGGCTTTTTTCACACAAATCTGTTATAGCAGAAACGTACAAACGAATTAAGCCAAACTGAAGCTGAAAACAGAAGACTATGATTCCTGATTTAGCAATAAAGTTTTCCCAATTTAGTTTTAGAACCACTGCTTTTTCACATTACAGATGTTATATTTTGTACCTTATCTTTTTTGGTCTTCAAAAATCATGAAAGAACAAAGGAAACAGAACTAGACAGAACACTTTCATGATCTTCATTTACAGGAATATCTGTAACTATGTTTCTAAGCACATGTTGGAGTTATGCACTTGCATTCTCAGAGTTCATGACAGCAAGACTGCTGACATCAGTTCCCAAAAGTTGAAGTGATGGAAAAGATTGAGCCCTAAAAGGAAAAAGGAAGCCCCGTTTTTACTAACATATCAGATTAAGAGAATTATGAGTCTTCTTTGTTTGCTTTTATGTATTAGCTTTTGAGAACAAGGGTAGTATATCTTTAGCTTGTCTTCCTAGATGATACTCTAAATCCGAGCAGCTTACATAGGTGGAAAAAAAAAAAAGATAACCTGGATACCTTTCAGACATGAAACCAGAAAGCTTAAACATTAAACAGATAGCTAATATAGTCTGGACTGAGTAGCACAGACAGCACCTCCTAACAGGCCACTAACACAGACCACTTTCCCTCCCTTCAGCCGCAAAATTCACACCATCCAGAAATATCAAGAGAGGACCTGCAGATGAGACCTTTTGCTGCATACAACATTAAGCTATAACACTCATAAAAGAAAAATGTAATTCTTATCACTGAAAGGTAGCAAGCTGCTCATGTGAAATCCCATTTTTGTAAACCATTCAAAGTGGTAGAACGAAAGAACAAATTTCAGAAAAGACAGACTTGAAATATAAGACATTCTGTGTATTTTAATAGTTGAGACTAATACTGGCAAAAATCTTTCTTTAAAAAGTATATTCTTACAAATGAGACTTCTAGTTTTCATCACTGTCATAAATAGAACTACCTGATCATTACTCAGCCTGCCACTCTAGTGAAGTATTTCCCGTTTCACTGAAAGGATAGAAATAAAAAGTCTGTAGAACAAAATTCTTCAAACTGCACAAACCTCTCTTTTAAACAAACTTTCTATATTTATTTGGTTATATCAATTCTGCAAAGAATTAATATTACCCTTGCAATTTTGTTTCTCTTCTCTATTCAGAATCTATAACTTAGTAGTGCAAAGCAAGCAGCTTCCAGGCCTGTACAAGGGCTAGTTTCCATTCTAATAACATCAGTTCTAAGTCAAATACTTGTCTTGGTGCAGTGTACAGACAGCTGAAGTTTTTTTCAGAAAGCTACCTATTAAGAATTAGCACAAGTCTTGTTTTTCAAAGGGAACACTCAGTAACTGATTGTTCCCACTTCAAACTATTAAACTGAGAAGAGATTTACACAAAAATTGCAACATAAATACAGTAACCTTGCTGTTTCTTGGATAGTTCCATATGAAAAGTTTTTTGAAATCACATACCCAAACTTGGTGGCAATGTCATACACTTGTTTTTCATGCTGAAGAACCTTCTCTCTGTCACCCTCAAAGAGCAAGGTAGCTACACATAGGATGTTGGGATCAAATCCTTTGAACTGCAGAGAGAAAATCCTTGCGTTATGTCATCGCCTGTGTGGTAGAATACAAGCAACAAGTTTTTGCTTTTCATGTACACAAAATTCCCTCTAGTGTGTAAGCATTGTTTGCTGTTGTTGCAAATAAGAGAGAACATCAGGAAAACAAACTTTTCAAAACATTTATCCCAAAAAGAATGCAAGTTTTTTTCTTGACAGGACAAACAGTAACAGCTACTGAAATGACAGAATTGGTGTGTCACCTTTTTCACTCCTGTCCATAAAAAAAAAAAAAAAGGTAGAATAGTCAACAGCTCTCTATCTACTGCTGAAGAAAGAACAGTTCTTTAATGCTTTCAGCAATAAGGAGACATTTATAGTCTATCAGCTATTCCTTTATTAAAGCATGAAGGCAACTATGACGACTGTAAACATCACTGTTCTCAAAAAAGTTGTTATAACAGTGTGTCACTGCAACATGTCTACATTTAGGAAAGTGCTATAAAAGAAAAATAACTTTTAAACTTGGAGCAGAGAGCCAGTTGAAATGAGAAGAATACTATTAGAGTTGTAGCTATTAGGAGTGCAATGCAGTCAGGATGTTTGCATAGCCTTCTTTCGTTACTAAGAGTTGAAGAGGTAAGATTCAGCTTTTCTAAACCAGTCCTTAAGGTAATAGCCTTATTTATTTTCTATATGCATGTTGACTATTAATTAGCTACAGTAAACTACCACTACTGAGCAGATTTCAGAAGGAAAGGAAACAAATAGAGACATTTAGGATCAGGCTGGACTGGGCTCTCAGCAACCTTATCTAGCTGTAGATGTCCCTGCTCATTGCAGGGGAGCCGGACTAGATGAACTTTACAGGTTCATTCCAACTCAAACAAGTCTATGATTCTATAAATATAAAGCTGCAATAAAATTGGATTACCTTTTCACACTTACAAAGGGTTAAAAAAAAATAAAATACTCTTAGTATGTATACTAATAAATGATTTTTTTCTATTATTATTTTGTAAAAACCCCTTCCCCTTTCCAGTGGTGTTCACTGCTCCTGGTCTCCATTCTGTTTGAGGTAATTTGTTACAAAGCACCAAACCAGATCATAAGAAAATACATTAACAGTCAAGAGAGTTAAATTCATCCTTTGTGTCCAACAGTCAAGTCAAGAATACATCAGTTACTTGCTATTCCACTTAGCGTTTCCTTGACTGAATACGTTATCTATGCTGCAACTTAACCAAAGGTAACAGGAGGGCCCAGTAAAGCAGCAAGGAGGCAAGGCATCTTAAGGTGGCTCAGTCCTTCAGTCAATGACCTCAGATCCATATGGTGATGCCAGCCTGAAATGTCCAAATCAGAATTTCTGAAGAGGATATTGCATCCTACCAACCCAAAAGAGCACCATGAAAACTGTAATTTGAAAGAATATATCCTCATAGGCAAAGAATCACTCATTAAAACAGCAAAAGCAGCATAGACAACTTAAGTAATTACAATTACTACAGTGATAAACTCTAACCATGGGAATAAAGGTCTATTAAAATGCCATTTTACAGTCCCTTCTCATTCTAGAGCTATTTGTATTTCATCTAGTATGAATCCTTTCTTCTGTTCTGCTGTCTTGACTGTCATGCTCAAAAAGCACTTCACAACCTTCTGGAAGAGTCATTGGAAGAACTAACTACAATGTGACCTGGTAGACACCTAGAACCACTTCTTAGTGAACAGTCCCATACCATAAGAAAGTATAAACCAGAAAGATTTTGTGCCTATTCTTTTAAGCAGTAACATTCACAGGACTACTTCATTCAATAAAAAGAACAGAAGTGAGCCTGACGTGTTCTGATGTTTGCTTTTTTTAAAAGAAAGCTTAAAATAAAATATTATAGCCAATGTAATCAATGGCATACTCCAGAAAGAAACCAAGTCACACAATGGAAGTCTTCATATAGCAAGAGACCACGGAGCTTATCACTAACTGTAAGGAGCACAACATTATGTACAGGAATATCTGTAGGTAAAGTAAATATGATATGATCTCATGATCATGAAAACTGCTTTCTCTACTCCAGATTTGTTAACAGCAGAGCTTGAGTCAGTATTACACACTGTTTCATTTCTCAAAGTGTTCCTTTCCCCTTGCAGAGCTGGAAGAATTGGAATTGACATAGAAATCCCTTGGTAAGCAGTGGTGCTTGTTGCTGACAAAGAAGTAGGTTTTACTGACCGTGACTGTTTCAAACTGACAGCAATCCTTTTGCCAAAACCTTTATACCTGCACTACAGAAGCTCAGGGAGGAGATGCAAAATAATTTTGGGGTTGTCTCTAAAAATAATAGATAATCCTTCACAAAAGGAAGCCACCTAAAGATTCATGGCATTCTTTACTTCAGCAGTACAAGAAAACGAAGCAGAAACTGCTCAAGATCATCAACACAAGCCACCAGCTTTCAAGAAAGGCCACTTGAAAACATTAAAAACTATCAGGTCAGAATTCAATGTTTACCTCCTCTCTGCCTGAAAGTTATTTAAATCCAAGACGACACTATTTGAATACACATATTTGCATATTTGCAGGAACTCCCTAGCTGATTTTGAAAAAAATAACATGAAATTTTAAGTAAAATCATCCTAGATTAAAAAGTGGTATTCGTTGGGATGAATTTCAGGAAGATGGGAACAATATTTGTATGGCAGTTCAAATATTGTGAGGTTCTTCCAAAATCCTAGTTTAGTGTGATAATTAAGTAAACCACACCTTCAAAAAAATCTGAGAAGAAAATTAAAATGCTAGCCTCAATCCATTGGGATTAACTGATCATCAGTGTCTGCAAGCCAGGTAAGTTGGTACCAGTTTTGCTCTGTCACCAGTTCACTGTTAGAGAAGACACTTTAATTCAGGGATACAATTGGTGAAAACATCTGTGAGAACATCTCATGGAGTAACTCCTCAATCAGATCATCTTATTTTGGATTAAACCTTGAGATTCTCTAGCTGATTCTACATCATTATACAGAAACTCAGAGCTGCATTAGAGACAGTATACTGCAGTCTCAAATTCCATGGATAGCATGCAAAGTTCTAAGCAATATTAAACCCCAAAACAGTTACCTTTGTGATGTAGAACTTTTTCAGTCCATCCAAAAATGATGTAAAAATGGAAGCAACTTGTGGTTTAAGAGCATGACCTTTGGAAAAAAGCAGAAAAAAACATGTTAAAGCAGTCCATATTCTTTAAAATTTTTACTTCAAAGGCCAAAAAAAATAGCTTGGAACATAAAGTTGAAAGAATCATTTGGAGCACTTTGATTGTCATAATCAAAGGAACCTTTCTCAACTAATTTAGGAGAAACTTTAAGAAAAGGTTTTTATTAATTTTTTAAGAGGCATACATGCAACTGTGCACAAATACTCCATTTGACACTTAATTAAAGCTGTCCTAGTTTAGATCTTCACAAGTATTCTGCATATGGAAAATTTTGAAAGAGCACTTCATTAGTTTCATACTATAAGACTAAGCAAAACCACTGACCTTTTTCTTAAAGTTATGTCATAACCATTGAAACCAATAGCAAAAAAATGGTACAAGTTAGGAGTTAAGCAATTTTTTCCTTAATGGTTATGTCACTTGTGCAAAATTTTCTACATAAAGTTAGTAATTACTTCCTTAATCACATATGGAGAACTAAAATTACCAGGGTACATAAATGGTGTCTTGGAGTCTGTTAAATTAACATCTCTGCCTCAGGACTAAGCTAAATTGAGATGAAAGCCTTTTACTGTTTGTTCCATTGTTTTCAGTCACAAGCAACTTCTGAACTCTCATTACTGCTTCATTTTAACAGTCTCGCATCTGGTCTACACGCTGTGAGCCCAATTCATAAAAAAAGTTATGCACCATTTACATGATACTTCCTTCTAAAATACTTCACAAAGTATTTCCCCCTGAATAAAGCATGAACTTCAGTACTTCATTAGTCTCCTTTCCTCTTCAGTAAAGAGAGCTCTCACTGAAGATAAGAGTAAAGCCCAAGAACTATGTCTCTAAGCACACTAAAGTAAAGACACAAAAAAGCAGCAGATAAGAAAAGGGCATTAATTTATTAAACCACAATCCATAAAAACTGATGATAATTCTACTTAAAACCACAGGACAAATTTAGAGACTCCTTGGGCATCTTTTACTGCATAAACTACAACCTCAGGTCAAAGCCAAACCCAGTGTTGGATTTAAAGCTTATAATTGGTCAAACATTTTCCCAATTGAAAAAAAAGGCATCCACTTTCTATTACATATGCTTGTGAGAATGAGTGCAACATGAAAAGATGATCAAATTAAGCAGTAATGCTTATTAGCCTCTCAGGGTTACAGATACGTCTATTTCCATTTGAAACAAAGGTCAGCTTTCTCATCATCAGATTAATACCAGTTAAAGTCAATATTTGGTATAGAGAATTCTGTCCAAAACAGATTTCAGAAGCTGTCTTGTTGTAGTAGTATTAACAGAAAATTTTAAGGTCACACTCCACATTGTAATCTGTGCACAATCAAAACTGGATGGCCTCAGCAAGTGCTTCAAGTTCCATGACCACTAGCTTTTTGGGTAGTAGAACTTCAGGTTCTCAACAGTATCCTCAACCAGAACATATCTTTTGCTGAAATTTCTACAGGTGAAAATGACAGTTTTCCTTAAGAAGGGCTCAAAAATGACTGCTCTGTACATCTGACCTTGTCCCTACTTATTTCTCTGGATTTTGAAATACACTAGAAGCTTCACTGACTTTAACCTATAGCTTAGATCTGTTTGCACACATCTAAACAAGCAAACAAAAAAACCCAACAAAATAAGCCCTCATTTTTGACAAATTCCATTGCCCCCCCCCCCCCCCCCCCCCCCAAACAACCACTGCCATATTAGAGATTTTTCAAAATAAACCACTACTTCTCAGGAACACAGCCAGTGATGCTATTAGGAAATGTAGACCGACCTATTTTACTCAACTAACTTACCTACAAAATAAGATGCCTGTCTTCTGAATCTCACCCTACTTTGATACCTGACCTGTCATTAATATTCTTCACAACAAAATGTTTCAAGCACCATACTAAAAAACCATCATTTCTACTCCTTTAGAGGAAAATAGAAGCAGTATCACCAGTATTTTAACCTTCCCAGTAGGCTGTGCACTTTTAATGGAAAGATTGCAAAAAATGTTATGCATCTATATATGCAGCATGGCTTTCTACTGACTGTTATTCTCAGTAGCATTTTTCCAGAGGAAGAGAGACTTCCATTTCTGAAAGTACAAGTTATAACATTAGGAATTTAAACATAAAGATCATCACCTTCTTTGTCTAGCTTTGAGGAAATGAATTCCCAAATAAGATGGACTTTTTAGACTTCTTTCTAAAAAGAAAAAAAACAAAAAATATTCATTTGAGAAAATCTACTTACCAAATTGAAACTGTGCGTTGTCGACAAGGCGAATTGATGCAGGAGCACATCTCTTGGGAGCAGTTGGGGAAATAAGAAAAATAAAGGATAAAAAGTCTATGAACAGATGTGCTGAAACTCACGACAGTGACATTTTCATTTAAAAACTGCAAGAAGTAAATTTGGTATCAGAGGTCCACGGCCATTATCATCACTGAAAAGTGGTGATGATAAACTTGTTTCCATTTGAGAAGCAATTTCTGTTAGGTATGTTTTGATACAATGCATTGAAGATATTCAGTTTAACGTCAAACCAACACGGACATAGTCCCAAGATCTTTGTAATGTTTAGAGTGCATTTCTAAATTGCCATAATGCACTAAAATATCATATTTGATTAGTATATCAAGCTGATAGTGCTCTGTAATCATAAATACATGTCATTACAAATCACTGAAAAGTATCTAATTGTTCCTAGTTAACTCCTGTAGATGGCTAAATAAAACAGCTGCTCACCGGCTTTCCTCCAAAAAGATAGAAGCAAGAAAATTTGTAGGTTGAGGTAAAGTAAAAGGGGGAAAAATACAAACAAACCACCCCAAACAAGACAGGAAAACAAGTAATGAAAAAGCAATAGCTCACCACCAGTCAATCAGTGACCAGACATTCCCCAAGCAACAGTAACCCCTGAAAAACTTCCCACCAGTTTCATTGCTGACCTTGACGTTATGTGGTATGGAATAGCTGTTCCATTGATTTGGGTCACCTGTTTCAATTGTGTTCCCTGCAAATTTTTTGCTCACCTACAAACTACTTGGAGAACAGCACTAGAAACGAGCCTTGTCAATGCATAAGCACTGTTTAACAACAGCTAAAACATCAGTATGTCATCAACAGTGTTTTGGTCACAAACCAAAAAATATCACCATATGGGCTGCTATGAGGAAAAAACTTTGTCCAACCCACTGTACTAATGTTCTGTGAACAGATAACAATTAAAGTCTGTCTGGAACCAATCCAGACTGCACTGCACAAAAATCTGGAGACCAGTAAGAGTAGTTGCCTTCAACTAACAAACTTCTGGGTGATATGTATATGCTCACAGCCTGTAACCTGAGATGACAGTGTCCAATCATGCAGTATGTAGCCATAGAAACCCAACAAAGTCTGAATTTTAGGCTAGCCTTCATCTAATCATGTGAATATAAAAGTATCCCCCTATCACTTAATTTGATATATTCACTCTGTATCATATCGTTAAAGCGTACTTGGTCACACAACTGCAAAAGAGGGCAGAAGGAAGAAATAAAATCTTACCTGGCAGGCTGATAAAAGAAGGCTGGAATGAGAGGTTTTACTGACCCCCACCTAGCCTACAACTTGCAGGTTGGTTATTCTTATGTTAAAGACAGCTTAACAAAGACCAAAAAAACCCTCAGTTTTTCAGTAAGAGATCATTGTAATTGCTACAAGAATACACCAGAAGAAAGGAGTAAGAAGTTCAGGCTTAAATAAGCAGTAAAACAGTAGTAGCAACAGAAGTTTAGTAACTGAGCAACGTAAGCGGCTAACGCTTTTTTTTTTCTTCTAACCCCTTACTTGAGGAAAAAATGCTAGCTCCTTAATTGTCTTAAAATGTTGATAAACTGTACAAGTAAGCATTCCTAGGTTGCTTAGATGCCTTTAATAGGAAGAACAAGCACCAGCAGTAAAAGCATTTGACAGAAGGACTGTGCTGATAACTAGCACATACATGTCAGTCACATACCAGTTTGAACAATTGGGTTGGAACATAAAGTCATTAATCTAGACCCATCACTGGAAACACATAAAGCTGTATTTAGTTTGGCATTACCTAAAACATTTCTGATATTACTTCCCCAAGTCAGGGTATATATTCCTCCATTCACTGAAATGATTTAGTACATTTTGCACATTGCCAAGGAAAGTTAGTCTGGAGTCATAAAGGAGGCTAGCCAGTGCAAGACTTGCTTAGAAGCACAGGTATTGAGAAAAGCATTACATAATTTGGATACCAATGTCCAAGTTTTGCTACCTGAAACCCACTTTTCTATTGTCTGACCACACTGTTCAGAAGGCTCTACTTAATCACTGAAGTACAGTTCTGCCTCAGAATATCCAGCTCACTTGAACACAGTGCTGCACTTCAAGAAGCATTCTCTGCACCCTGCATACACAGCCACAGCCTTCCACTGCATGACTGTTGTTCCTTCATCACTTTGGAATCAGAAATCAACTGCTCTTTACTTGTCTGCTGCAACTTAATTTCTTTAAATACTGGTCGCTTTTACATACTTGTGAATAAAGCTCCAGATAAAGCACTCCACTGAAGGAGATAAAAAGCCAAAATCTCTGTGCTGGGATATGCTAACACTGGAAAAAAAAAAAAAAAAAAAAAGTGACTGGAAAGCATATCCACAATTTGGCTCAGAATACTGAACAAATGAAAAGTATGCTCAATCCTTTACTGCATCATTTCCAGAAGCCTCAGGGGCCATATATAGTTAAATCATTCATATTATCTCAACTCCTTTCCAGTAATCAATAATCAAGACTAGAGCATCAGCACACTCCCCTGGACAAGGTTAGAACTAGCGTACTTGCATGAACTCAACACGAAGCTTCTCCTTACCTGCTTTGCCACTTCTCTTAGGCAGGCCACACCTCGCTCAAAGTTGGGAAAGACCACAGAGCCATATTTCTGGTATTCAGGAAGAGGCCGAATCTTTACCGTAACTTCAGTTACCACTCCCAGAGTTCCTTCAGGAAAAGAAAGAAAAGCTCAGTTGTAAACTGCAACAAGATGCAATTCTTTCAAATCACCCAACAACTGTTCAGCAGGATGTTCTCAGTTAACACAAGTTAGAAGTGCCAAAAATTCAGTATTGCAGTAAAAGAGAATTTATTCCTGATAATTTATACGGTGAGTTCCTACAAGCAGCCTTTAAGTTATGATGTTTGTTACTAGATGCATATAGTCACTCCACAGATCTGTTTTAAGCATTGTTCAGTTGCGTAACTTAAGTCCTAAAAAAAAAAGCCTCACTGTATTATCCCAACACACACAAAAAATAATGCCTGCAGAACACCATCCATAGACACACTGGAAGCCATAGCATTAAAGAAGCTCAAATGAGCAAGCCATTACAGAAGCTGAAGTAAGTGCAGTTACATGAAATTACCTTCAGATCCCATAATAAAGTGATGGATATCAGGTCCAGTTGACATGCGAGGTACTTGACAGTTTTTTTCAACTACTCCTCTGGGAGTTACCATTTTTATATGAATCACCTGTTTAAGCAATAAACAATGACTATACATACCAGCATTAAACATTTTTGTACGACATTTATTTTCTTCAAGATGCATGTTATGCTTGATGCAGTTCAGCTCTGCAGACTTTATATATTCTGTAGGCAGTCCCAGAAACTTTTGGGATAACCTGAGGACCATTACCAACAATTGTTGTTAATGCAGCATGCTTTGCCCACACAACAGATTAACTAAATTCTATGCCAAATCAAATCAATTGTCGGCCATGTGCAGACAGTACCAATTAAAACTGTTTTGCTTTTTTTTTCCCCTCAGCGTGGACAGTGTTCTCCTTGAACACCAGCATTTAAATTCAGAACATATGCAATTCTTCAGAAGGAAAAAGAAAAAAAAAACAGGCTTGCAGCAGAAGGAATGTTCTTTATTGCTTAAGTTTTCCATTAGAACTGCTACCTGATGAAGCTAATCTAATTCAGAAATCAACTGTGACAGAAATACCGCCAATAGGAAGAAAACCTTCGTGAAACACACTGTCAATATTGTCCTCCATAAGAATGATACATACACAAGCTATTTTCCCCCCCATACTATTCAATTCTTTCTAAAAAAAAAAAAAAAAAAATCCTTCCCTGGTGTGTAAGTGAAACTTTCTAATACAGACAAATTAGTGGGATTTCAACTACTGCCTTTAAAACACTCGGTTAACTGAGTAATTCTCATCCTTTTCAAGAACTTCATTATATGCATCTTATAAACTCTTGATTCTGCAACACATGGATTTTGGGGAGCACACCTAACAGTGCTTTTAGATATAAAAATTTCTCAGATGGTAAACATTCCCCAAAAACTTTTTCACCGTGACATCAGGAAGCTCATGAACCGCTCTGAATCAACTTTGAAACCAGTTTTCTCCTAATGAAAATTTCAGAAGTTGCGTTTTAGCCTGAAGTTTTGCTCCCAAGATAGAATAACCTTCTGTACTTCATATCTTTCTGCAGAAGCAAAACTACACCATACTGTAATGCTTCAGGCAGTAGGGTACAGATGATACTTCGTTAGCGCTAGCAGTTTCAACAAGGCATACTGAATAAAAACTATATTTTCTGCCAAGTTAATTCACTGATAGTAAAGTGTCATGTCTGCCCACAGAACAAAAGTGTTTTGAATATAACGTGATGAAAAAGCCGAGGTGATAGGGGATACACTACAAAGTGTATGCTGCAAGAAAAAAGGGGAAAAAAAAACAAGTAAGAAAGGGCTACTATGAGGAAAAAGTTGAAGTTCAAATCAAAGAAGGAGAAAAATCTGAACAGTGATGATTTGACTTCAATATATTCACTATAACAGAAAAAGCAGATTTAATTTAAAAAAATGTTTTAGAAATAAATTTATTATCATTAATATAGAGATGAACCATTTTAATGCTTCCAACAATTAAGAGTATAATACTGCCATTCCTGATCCCTTGCTTCCTTCCTTGTTGCTCTGATATACCATGCAACAGAATTACAGTTCACTCTTGTTTGCACATAGGGTCAATTAGGCTAGGCTACTGATTTGAAGAAAGCCTATTTAGATTAGGGAAGTGAGATGGTAGAAAGAACAAATCATTGGCTGTCAGTGTGAATTCATTCCAGTGGACAACTTTAAGAATAGTAGGAAATAGCATGCACTGCTGGAAAAACCCTAGAAATTAAACAGGATTATTACACTGAGATTATCAGTGTGAACAGTGGAAGAAAGCAATAGGGTAAGGTAAATCAACGCAATTCCTCAAGCTATCTAGTAAATAGCAAACTGAACTTTCAGATTAACAGTAATATCTACTTGTACTAACACCAAAAACAAGCAAACATCAATCTCAGTCAAACTTAGATGCCAAAACTGTATCACTGATTAACAGAACAGTTTCCTCTCCCTACTCCCTCACATGAGTTATTACAAGAGTTAAACCTCCTATCAGGAGAATGATTAATTAGAACAAGTATTAGAAATATTTACCAGGTCTTCAATGTTTCCATAGATGTTTTTCTTCATGCCTGATGCTCGTGTTGCTACCCATCCTCCTAGTGAGCTGAACTCCATGGAGTCTGGTTCATGGCCTGTACAGAAGCCACTTTCAGAAAGCTAAATAAGGAAAAACACATTTTACAGAGACTGCCTTTGCTTAGTACTACAAAATCTCAGTATTTTAGGTTTGCTTGTTTTAAAAAGTAGGGCTGGAAGAGTCCGGAGAACTACAGGCCTGTCAGCCTAACCTCCAGATCTGCCTGTTTCCTGCAGTATTTTCTTGGAGAAGTTGGTAGCACATAGCTTAGACAGGTGACCTCTTAGCTGGATAAAAAACTGGCTGGACAGTCAGGCCCAGAGAGTGGTGGTGAATGGAGTTAAATCCAGCTGGCAACCAGTGGTGTTCCCCATGGGTCAGTATTGGGATCCCTCTTGTTTAATATCTTTATTGATGATTTGGATGAGGGGATTGTGCGTACCCTCAGTAAGTTTGAAGATAACACCAAGGTGGGAGGAAGTGCCGAACTGTTTGAGCATAGGAAGGCTCTACAGAGGGATCTGGACAAGTCAGAATGATGACCTGAGGCTAATTACGTGAACTTAAACGAGACAATGTGCTGGTTTCTGCCCTTTGATCACAATGACCCCACACAATGCTACAGACCTGGTGAAGAACAGCTGGAATGCTGCATGAAGGAAAAGGATCTAGGAGCATTAGTCATCAGCCAGCTGAACAGTAGTGTGCCCAAGTAGCCAAGAAGGCCAACAGCATCCTGGCTTGTATCAGAAATAGTGCAATCAGCAGGACTAGGGAGGTGACCATCCCTTCATACTCAGCTCTGGCAAGGCCACATATTGAGTACTGTATTCAGTTTTTGGGCTCCTCACAACATGAAAGACATCAAAGTCCTGGAGAATGTCCAAAGGAGGGCAGTGAAGCAGGTGAAGGGTCTGGAGCACAGGTCTCATGATGAACAGCTGAGGGAACCGAGATTGTTCAGTCTGGAGAAGGGAGGGTTCAGAGAAGATTCTGTCACTCTCTACAATGACCTGAAAAGAGGCTGTGGCACAGTGGGGAGTCAGCCTCTTCTCCAATCTAACTAGTGACAGGGCGAAATGTAAAGGCCTTAAGTTGGAGGAGGGAAGGTGATGCTTCAACAGTTGGACTAGACAATCTTAGAAATGGAATATCCTGATGATTCACTCAATTATTCAGGCACAAATTTTGTCTTTGATACATAGATGAAATGCAAATTAATTCTGCTCCTACTGTGCATGTGCTGTGCTACACATCAGCCTGTAATACTTCTCCCCCATATTTTAAAACTAAGACCCCTGTTGTTTGTAGGAAGGTGAGAATTCAAATACACATGGAAAAAAAATATAAATAAGTAACTGCCAACTTTGCACAAATGCTGCCAATAAATAAGGCATTTAATCTCTTGTTCTTTCCATTCTAATGTGATATGCAGCAGGTCTGCAGAAAATGTGAGCAAATTGCCTGTACTTAATTCTCTCAAGGAGTGATGTGTTTTAATACACAGCCATCTGGTTGGGCTTACTGTATGCAAAGCTGTCAACTACTTGTGATGCAGATCATGCATTCCTGTACATTAAGTAGTCACTTGTTTCTCATTTTTCTGTATTAGCTTGGCTTTGCCATCTGCACAGCACCTGAGGTTGATTGGATGCCCTTAGAATTGCAACACCAAACCTGTCAGGCAGAAAGAATTAAAGACCCAGAACTCTCACACTGATAACTGTGTTAGTGTTTGAGACTATCAATTTGCACTGGACAACTGAAAAAAATCTATGTCCAACTAGACTGTTGTAAGCACAACATGTAATGTGGGTCATTAACTACATTCTGTAGCACAAAGTGATTCTAACTTCAGTGATTGAAAGTTATTTCTGCGTAACATTAACAGCGATTTATCGAGCCCATGGTCCTTTCTCTTACTGGAAGAATTTGTGGCTTTAGATTTTTATTGATCACACTAGGGAAGGGTTCCTGCACTCTCTTATCGAGCTAGAGAACAAGAAGTTTGCTTCAGTCACAGCTTATCTACTTCTACAATGTACATAAACACAAGCACAGCAAAGGACAGTGCTTTTGAATACTTGTAACTCACTGGGCACGCACAAAGCAGCAGACTGAAACTCTGAACAGCACTGTATAAATGGTATGCACTAAGGATACTTACAGGGTACTGGAAAGAGAGACTGTGCTATGTACTTTCCAGATGGAATGGCCAGTATGACCTTCTCATCCAAAACACAAGCATGTACTGGCTTTTCTACAAAAAAAGTCACTATTCGCTTGATAATACTTATAAAAATAGTAAAAAACAAAACTGTTCCAGCTTCAATACTCTTCCTCACCTCTGATTCTCTTCTGTTGACTATTAATCCACATTCTTTCCTGATAAAAGCAAGCAACTTGAGGCTCCTCTATAGAGCACATTGTAATACATGAATTTGAGTATACCTTCTCATGATACAGAAAAGCATGTCTTAATTAAGCTACAATCACGCAGACTTGTGAAATTCATATTTATTTTTAATGTGCCATTCAAAAAACACCTTTTTTGTACAATATTTAGTTTTCTAAATCTTTTACTTATTTAGAATTCAGCACTTGATGCTAATTACAGTTGTAAAGTTCACAGTAACTGTGAACGTGTTAAACTTCTAAGTAAGGACAGCACTCAAAAAATCAGAGTAAGGGGCATCACACCTTCTCACAGTTTCTAGATAACGCTGGTAAAGTCAAATGCAGCAACAGAATTTGAAACTTCTGTAAACATCCAAGGAGAGAGAAAATTCATGTCAGCACTACCTCACAGCATGGTTGCAGCAGGAACACAACATAAGATCCTTTACTTCTACTGCTAATACAGTCCAGCCTTAAAGTAAAATTCATTTCACTCTTGCACTTCCTGATTACTGCTGCAGCAAGACAATTTCTCCAAAAAAAAAAAAAAAGCCTCTTCCACTCTAGCTTTTACTGCCACTCCAGCAGGGACTCTGGCCAATTAACACATTCCACCCCCCTGCCACCACAACTCAATTTCCTCCCTTCAAGCCCTGCCCATCTCATTTAGCTGTACTTGCCACATGTGCATAGTATTCACCTTTACTCCAGATTTTGAGGGCTTTTTCTTCACCCTGCTCATCTCTATTTTGCTCATGCTGCTGCAATACAGAAAACCCTCCATGCTCCTGAGATCCTTCAATCCAAAGCTTACTTAATATTAGCAAGCTGCAAACCCAGCAGTCTTTCAAAGCAATTCCCTTTGCTTTTCCCTTCTGCACTGTCCAAACATACGTAGGTCGCACCAATAATAATGCCTCCTATTTATTTCCATGGAAACTACAACAGATACAAAGAGCATGACACCACTGTTTGATAGAGAAGATTCTCAGCTACAGAACACTATTTCTCAACAGTCACTGCCAGTGCTATGCATTTGCACTAGCAAAGAACAAAAGTCTGCAAGTCATGCTCGTAAAAATCTGCATGGCTGTCTGGAATATGGCCTGTCTTTCACATTCCTGTCATCACTGCTGAAATGCACCACTCAACATCCTGCTGTGCTTATGTCCACTGGTTGGTTTCCATAAGTGTTCAGCAAGCACCAGTCAATGTCAGTGGGTGCAATTAAGTCCGCATAGAAGAATTTAATGACACATTTTTGCTTCCAACACACTTCCACCTCAGGCACCACTTTATCAGACTGTCCCTCTGCTGCCATCTGTCACACAGCAACAAAGGGTAACAACAGCGAAGAGAAGGTTCAACTTTTACTGGTTGCTGCCTCTGCCATTACGGGCCAACATAGGAAATAGGAAACATTACTTTCAGAGCAACTCTTCTATATCTGCATTCTATATGTATTTCAGTGGACGCTTGCATTAACATCACAACTGTGCTTGTTTTATGTAGCATAATTTGAGCTTAACCTGGAGTCTTCGTTTTAATCACATTCCACTGACTAGTTCTGTACTTCCACATTGGACAATAAGAGTTTTTAAAATATAAACACACACACACATTATGTAGGTGATCTGATTTGGTATTCTTTGCTCACTGAGAAAGTTGCACAGAAATTCCAAATGTATTAATAGTTGTTCCACACATAGTAACTTCTGAAAGAACACTAGTGCATTTTCCAGTACAGAACAAATGGACAATCAGTACTCTTTTCATAGTCCAGAACCCAAATGAAAAATTCTAAGCTTTCTGACCAAAAGGATTCAAAGTGGACTACAATAGCAGTATTATAACCCATACAAAGTGAATACTGTTCTTTACTCTGAGCAAAGAGAAAATAAGTAGCATTTGAAGGACAGAATAGTAACAAAATATCACAAACTACCACCCCAGGAAAACAAATTAAAAAAAGAAGATCTTTTACAGAGAGAATATACTCAATTTTCATTTTAGTTCAAGCTTAAATAGTAAAAGAATTGGAAAAGTTAAAATATTACATTAAATGATATTAAAGAACAACAACAAAAAAAAAACAAAAAACAAGAGTTAGGAAAGATCATCTTTCTGATAATAAACTGCTCTGTTGTTTAAACAATTTTTTTTTCCCAAAAATCATCTGGAAAAAAGTTGCTCAAATTGAAAACAGCCTTCAAATCTCTGCATAGTTGTAAAGTGCCCTTAGGTACTGAGTTACTAAGTTTAGACAGCAATTAGCTGTCAAAATATTTGAGTCTTGGAAGTTAAGCAAGCAGAACTGCACATCCCAAAAAACAGTCAACAAACACCTACAACCTGCCTGATCATCAAGGAGCACTGAGAAAGACCCTGAGTGGGTGCTCTGACTCATCCGATAGACTGCAGTCACTAGAGATCACTCAGAACCGAAGGTGATGTAATTTTTCACTGGACCTTTATTTCAGTCCATTCTCCTTCCTTTATGCTACTTTTTCATAGCTGGTCTGAAGCAGCAGTGTCAGTAGCAAGTCTGTTATAAGCTTTAACCCTTCTGAAGTCTCTACCTCTGGTCCAAATAACTACAGCATGTACAACAGAATGAGTCTAAAAACTTCGGATGGTATTTTGTACCAAGTGTCACATCCTACAAACACAACAGCATATCTAAGGCCTGAAATAGAAAGCACAGTGTTACAGCCTACAAATTACTACACTTGCAGGTGTACAAGCATTTTGGGTCTACAGCTAAAAGAAAAAAAATGTAATTTAAAAATGTGCATCAAATATAGTTTTCCATGTGATGTGATTCATAACCAAGAATATAATAACCATAGTCTGCATGAAAACACAAGAACTAGGCTAGAATTCAGTGGCCGAGATAAGATATGAGGAACAACATGGAATAACATGGAAAAATACTAGATATCTCAGAACATAAAAAATACCTGTTTTTCCAAATCTTGTCCAATAATGCCAGCTTCCACACATGCTGTTAAATTCTTCTCATCTATCCATAGAATTCGATTCTGTTAAGAAGTGAATCAAAACTAATAATCAGTGTTTATTTCCTCCTCTAATGCTATACAGTCAACAATATCTGGACGTACAAGTTAACATTAACAATTCAAGTTATTACAGCAGCAGAAGCTGAGCCTCCCCACTCCCTCCAACAGTTAGACAACAGGTTAGAGTTTATACAGCCTCTGCAATAAGTAACATTATTAATCAGCTCATACTGGAAACATTCACAGAAGCAAAGCAGAAAAATCAGAAAGAACTAAGACAAAAGTACTACAAAAATTAAAATACAGTATTTTTCCAAAATGAGTGCAATTTAAGGTGCTAGAGTCTGAATATCTGGACACGAGGCATACTCCACGATAAGTACTCTTGAATAAACTCCCTAGGTTGAACAGATGGCACTGAAGTACTCCAGCTCAGCTGTGGGATTTTGACACACTAAATTAGAAGTAAAAATATGGTATAAGATGTCAAAGTATGGAAGTACTTAAGAAATTTGAGGTACTGGGAAAAATTATACCTTTTTACCTGATGGGAAACTCTCCGACCCATCAGGATATTCTATGAAAGGAAAAGAAGCACTAAGCATAACTAGTAACAAGGACAATCCACGAAGAAGAAACTAACAAATCTGGGCTTAGCTCTGTTTATAGAGAATATTCCACAGAGGCTTCAACTTCAGTTCATCCCTGATAAGTGATTATAGAGTTACTTACTGGGATTGATAGTTCAGAAAAACAAAACAAAAAACCCAAACAGTATTATGAATACTATTTAGATTCATCAGTAGAAAAGGCAACATGCAACAACCCTTTACTTTCAAAATTCTGGAAAAAAGACTACAGTGTAAAAAGCAATATTAACACTGCTTAATATGACACTATTTTCATTTCTATAATCTATGTGCCATGTGTCTGTCTTCCCTAAATAAAGCTAGCATCACTCACTTTCATCCAGAATTGCTATCTGAAGGAGTAACAGATGTATAGTTTTATATAAAAATACATAGTAATCTTTTATTTCTTCATTGAAGGCTGATGGATATAATTTATTATTATTATTACTATTATTTTAAAGTCTGCAAAAAAACAAGAAGATTTGCAAGAGCAGAACTTCCTATTGGCCTTTCACTTAACTCAGACAATTGCTATAGAGAAGAATAGTAACCTCCTCTGATTTTCCCTTACATAAAACTGTACAAAGACTCAGCATTAGGATTTTTTTCTAAGTACATAGGCTATATGAAGTACAGGACTAACTTCAACAAAAATATCACTTAAACTGAAGTACCAATTTAATGATTATAGTACAATTTAATACTTCCATGTTTTCTTGTTCCTAAAAGAAAGAAATGTCATTCTCCAGTGATTCCTTTCTCTAAAGTAACATAGAACGATTTAAATTTCTACATGTTTTTTTCCTCGAAATGATACATACCATTTGTGATGTATCCAGAGAGACAATTGTTCGTTTTTCTTCTTCAGGGCATTCAAGGGCACTAGAGACACTTGTTCCTCCTGAAAATACAGGATGAGTATTGTGACTGTAAAATTCTCAGATGACTTCTCCCCCACCTTCCACGCAGTGATCCTTTTTTCTCTCTCCTTTCGAATATTGAACTTATTAAAGATCACTTTTCAAAGCTAATGATTAGCATTCTTAGACTGTCCCTGCTCCCAGAATGAGAGTTGCACAGAGTCATGGAGTGATGGAACAGACAAAAGGCTTCAACAGCACTTGATAACAAATCATGAAATCCTGACCATCTCATCTGCCACTGTAAAGCCTGGAATCTAACTTTAAAATTAGGAAGGTTAAGAAATCAAGTCATCCAAGAAACAGAGATAGGTGTGGTTTCTGTATACTTTACTGAGAGCACTAGAAAGACCACTACATTTCTACCTAGAAAATGGGCTGAAGAGATCTACATAATTCAGGAACACTATACTTACCTGAAAGCAAGTAAGAAACTGAAAAAGGTATAACTATAAAAATTGATGAACAAAAACATCAAACATCTGGAGGTTTCTAGTGTATCTTTATAGTGTGTCACAGAACAGTCTCCAAGAAATTTCTGGCTTCTCAAAGACAACAAAAACCGTAGGAAGAAAAGAAAAAGACTAGAATGCTACAGAGATTCTCACCAAGCTACATGTACAATGCCAGTGCCAGCTAGTAAAACACTCTTCAAGAGTAGAACACCTGCCACTTTTGTTTCCAATGATAGGAAAGGTAGCATCTTTCATTTAATATTAACTCCTAAAACAACATAAAGAGTTGACCCATAGTTTAATATAACAGGCTTGAAGAAAATCTAAAGATTTTCCTGTATCGCAGTCAATGAATAAGGACAAGTCAATACTGCTGTTCTCTACAGTCACACTGCAGAGAAAAAAGTGCACCTGGGAAGCACTTTTGGGAGAAACAAACTTTGTTAGTTTGATACAATGTTTAAGGGACATCCTTCCTACAGAGGCTACACGCTTGCAGCATGATTACCAAGGCACCACCTTAAAGCACAGAATTAAGAGTTCCTGACAAAACACCTATCACAGAAATAAGCTTATGAATGTCAAGATCTCATGTCACCTGATGTTGAAGCCAAAAACAGATAGTTCACCTTACAAGATTTAGAGGAAGAAGTATATATAATTAATAACCTGAAGCCCCTTAGAAGTTCTCCAGACTGAGAAGGACTCAAGACCTACAAGAGTTCAAAGGCAAATAGGTAGATTTCAACTTCACATACACACTCCTCTTGCACTCCCCTAATATTCAAAGTGTTTTTACACACGCTGATTTTTGCTCAACTGAGTACAGCAACTTTTAATACTGCAAGATCACAGAAAATAGACAGCATTTAAAATTCAAGGGTTACTCCAAAAGTAATGCCTCCTACTGTATTACTAAAACCACAGACTTAAATTCATTTACAATAATTTTGCACTAGTAATGTTAAACAAATCTGATATTTAACACTACTTACCACCAAACGGTATTATGCAGAGATTATGTTTGCAGGCTAATTCCACAATTTTAACTACATCTTCGTGGCAAACTGAAAAAATTAAACAGGATTTGTGCTTGTTACTGTTATTTAAATATCACAGTCTGAATACTCAGCAGCTCCCTTTCTGACACCAGTAAGGAAGACGTTTCAAAGAGGCACTAAAGAGCTGGACTCAAAGTAGAAAGAGCTCCAAGGTACATTTTATACATAAAACAATTCCACTTTTAAAGAACTTACTATAAGCCTTTGTTTCCTGCTCACTTATTGAGACTTACTGGGAATTCTCAGGGTAAGATGAACTAACAAATGGGTTAGAATTGAGCTAGGCATCCAGGCAAACAAATTAAGATTAAACCTTTATGGAAAACAGATTTTCAAATCCATTTTAAGCTGAATTAATCTTTTCTGAGAGTTGAAAAACAATTTTTATCTTCCTGGATGACATTCAGCATCAGAAGAAGGGCTGGTGGTCAGATTTACTTTTTCAGAATGCACTATGCATCTGGTCAAAGATGAACCAGAAATGCTTGTGCACTAGCAAGGAAAAGTACCACCGTGTAAAGACCACATATACGTGTACCTGAGTCTGTGCAAACAGAGAATGAACAGGAATGAAAAAAATAGGCTTACAAACTCTGGCTATTTTGCTCTTGCAATAGAGAGCAGCTTTAGATCAATGTAGTCAATCATTTTACTCCAGCTGCTTTCAGAGCTGCACAAGAAGTGGTGATTAAGTGTTGTCTATGGCACCACAGCTGTCGTGTCAGTAACTGTCCTCAAATATTCAGATGCATCTTACAGTGCCATTTTAGGCTACCCATGTGATTTTTTTCCCCAAATGAAGTAAGAAAACTGAGCTAAGAGTAATCTTGGGGTTTCTAATACAGTATAGCTATTCAAAGCACCAGAAAGTTATAAAAACAGTTGGATTCATACAGCCTAGGTGCAAGATTTCTTTCACTAGCTATTGAAGAACAGCACATGGAAAGTAGATCTTAGTGACCTGAGAAACACAACTCAATTAGAAAATTCACAAAAATGAGCAGATGAAGCTTTATCAGTTAAAGTTTCCATATTCTTCTACTTGACAAAAACTAGCATTATTTTCTGCTACATTTTAAACTACAACATTAGTGATTATTCTACTTTAAATGGGTCTAGCCTGCACTGCCATTTCTTCAAGTCAGTCACCCTTCATAAAGTGTTTTGATTGGAGTTAACAGCTGTTACACCTTTAAAATATTATTTCAGTACAGTATGTTGTAAGACCAAAATTTTTAATGCAAACATTTAATCACCCTTCTACCATCTCATACTTGTTTAAAAAAAAAAAAACACAGCAAGATCTAGTCTGCCATTTAGACAGCTATTTATGGTGCATATACAAGCACACATCATACTGTGCTTACTGAAGTCACAAATTCAGCTGTCATCTGAAATTTCACTTGTATTTAATAATAAATTTTACTATTTTACTTCCCTATTAAGTAATGGGACTTCATGTTACAAAATCATGATTACCATGCCCCCCAAAAATCCATTAGGGTCTCTAAAGAAGAGCTTGGCCAGACAGCTTCTCAATAAGAAGAGAGCACAGGAATTTAGTAAACAGATCAGAAGGAAGGAGGAATAAAACATTAAGCTTACCAGGCCATACAACTATATCAGGAATTCGCTTAAACATTCCTTCCCTGAGTACAAATATCTCATGTAGGCAGTGACCTGAAAAACAAACGATAAGTAATCAAGTTCAAAGAGGAAGCATCTGAAGTACAGTTGTATAAATGAACTTCTCTTACCATGAGCTCTGAATACCCTATCTTCTGCATCCTGTGAATATGAGATTTTAGTGGCTCTAAGGTCCTGAAGAAATTCTTCATTTACAATAGGTGGAGGTACATCATTAACATTTAAAGATGCCTATAACACAAGAAAATATTGCCATTAAAGATAAGCTCCCTCTTAGAGCATTTATTTACAGTTAAAAAAAATAAAATGGTTTACCATTAACTTAATACCAAAGTACAGCTATTTAAGTTTAGAAATACAGAACTTATTTGTCTTATCTTCAGCCATTGATCCACTTGCCTTGCCTAGTACCCATCTGACTAGATGCACATACAGTTTTATTCCATAGCACATTTTGATTCTTTTTTCCTGACAAATCTGGAGAAGTGAACAAGCTTATTCTATGTTAGTGCATACTAGGTAAAATACTTGTCTTAATGAATTCAAGATTTAAGACAAACAACTGAATTAAGATTTAAGAGAACAGTACTGAAGACCCTTAAATAGATAAAGTTCAAAATTTCTCATACAATACAAGAAACACATATTTATGTCATTTACTTCACTTTGTGAACATAATTGTAATGCTTGTAACTACTTTGAATGTTGAATAGTGAGATCTGAAGAATCATAAAATGCTCTGGGTTGAAAAGGACCTCAAAGATCATCTACTTTCAACCCCCTACTGTTGTTCCAACGTCTGAGTTCCTTTATGCTCTGATGATAACAGACAGTGAAAACAGATACAGTGTGACAACCTGCAATATAAATCACGAACTGTGAGATAGATGTGAAAACGGAGAACCTCTGGTATTGAGAAAAGCTATGAGAAGTACAGATACAGACTGGAAACTCCAAAGAGCCCTATGCTATGTCAAGATAGTCAGCATGGTTCAGACCACAACAACAGGGGTGTAAGACATAACAAAAAAGAAACACTGCTGGCAGATATCTTGCACGCTTGCTCTTCAGGACACACTGTGAAATCAAAATACCATTTGATAATCTGCCCTTGTCCTCCAATTCTACTTTATTCTCTATATTCTATACACACAGGACTCCTGGTCATGATGAATTAAAGCAATTTTGCTGTGAGCAGCTGCCAGTTAAGACCAAAGAAAGCATACAAGTAAAAATATATGTGGAGAAACTAAGTCAGCATCTGAAAGAACAAACATAGCAGAACACTGAAGTGCTTGAGTTTTTCAAGCCCAATGAGATTACCTGCTTCAGAGAAAACACAATGTTGAACTCACTTAAGAAATGGGTAAATAAAACTGTTGCCCAAAATAGTGTCTCTACAGTAAATGTACAGGAACAACCTTCTTCCAGTGCTGCTTTGGCAGCTATCTTGTCAGGAACCTGCAGACTCAAATTAATTATTCTTAAATGAGGTGAGTCAGTCTTGAAATATTTTGCTTGAAAAGCAAAATATGTATGTTTCACAAAACCAGAACATTCTGAACATGCTCTTTTTTTTTTCCCTGAAAACATTTAGCACAGTCTTGAGTATCCTGATAGCCAGGTTTCAGCAGTCAAATGTGAAAAATATTGCTGTCAAATTAGAACTTGGATAACATGAAATACACTGAAAACACAACACAATTTAGTGTCACCCTATCTTCTATATTTATTTTCACAAATAACCGTTATAGTTTCATGAATAATAATTCCCTGTGGGCTAGCAGTTTCCACAATCTTGAAAAAAAGCCTACAAACAAGGACTAAAATTTCCCTTTGTGGGAGATGCTTAATCCTATTAATGCACTACCAGTTGACCTAGAACTACAAGTTGTGCTAAGTCACTGGAAGTTTTACATAGTAGTTCTATACCAGATATAAATTCTTAGCTGTTAGTACACTATGATTAAATCAATTTCATGCAAGGTGACCTTCAGAACAACAGCTGAATCACCCTCAACAATCCGGTCTTGATCATCACCAAGACTAACATTTAAAGGAACTGATTTGGCTATTTACTTACTCTAGAGGTAGTTTTGTGCTCCAGACTTGCTCCAAAGGTTTTTTCTATCCATTCTTTAAAAGTTGGTAATACCATACCACCTAATCTGTACCTGAAAAGTCAACATTACATAGTGTCATTTTAAATTAAAATAATGTATGTCAGATACACTTCTATTGATAAGTACCAGTAGTAAGTTTTAAATTCAGTTCTTCATCTAAAAGGCTGCAAAGTTTTGCCCATTCAGTTTTCATGAAACTACACAGTTTCATTGCATTTAAGTATTCTGTACTTAACACAAAAACAAATCAGATGTTAGTACCTCAGACATTATTTTCTTTCATGACTGTTGGGAACTGAGGCATAAGGATTTTCAGATATCCCACCCCCACTTTCATTTTTAAGTGACGCAGAAAGCAGTGTCATAGTCTACATGCTAATTACAGAAGGAGAGCATGTATGTACAGACACACTGCACCCAAAACTAAAGCAGTCTCAATCACACAAACCCAGCTCAAAACCCCTATCACAGTCTCAAGAAAACCAGTGCTAAAGGTTCCTCTCATCCTCAGGATGCATTCAAACCCATCAAGTGATGTGATTATCACAAACCTGTTGGCAAGAGCCACAACAGATAGAAGTTGCAAAACAAGTGACAAAGAAGATGGTCATGGTTCTTGCATGTGGTATGTACCACAAGTGAGGCAGGGCACACACTTAAACATTAATGGGGTGGAAACTTGTAAATTGCATACATTTACACATTTCATATATGCTTATAATATATGCACAAGCATTCTCCGAGAAGAAAACAATTACCCTTCTTCAGTATAAAGAGCTTTCAGCAGTTGAAAATTTTATAGCTTGTATGCGGATCAATATATTAGGCCCCACAGGTCTTTCTTCTATGACAGTTTAATTATTATATCTAACCATAACCCTGTGCTTCACAACTACCATTTAGTAATCTACTATGCAAAAAGAGCAATTTGTTTTGTTTTCTTATCTTAACTACCTTCTAGTTCTCTCATTGATAAAACAATCAAAAACCTACTCGATTCCTAGAGACAAAAGGGTACAAACACACTACAACTCAGCTAGAAAGGCTAAGTTCAGTGATCCCTTCTCTGACAGCTTTTATCGTATTATGTATATTTATACAGAACAGAATGAGTTCTGGGGAAAGGCAAGTACAAAAAGCAACAAAAGTTTAAAGTACAAGTCTAATGTAAATTAGGAATCTGCAAAGGTACAGAATGTCTTGGTTCAGCTTGGTGCTTCTTCCTCTCCAGACACAATTTTTGGTATTGCCCACCTATTGCTATAGCTTTCTCAAAGGACACAGTAAAGCTGACATAATTCTAACAGCTAACTCAGGGCAAACAAAAGTCCCAGCAGAGAGGAAATTGGCAAGTTTATTGCACAGAACGCAATTATGACTAGTGACTCAAGGGTAAGCTTTGTACATATGATGATGGTAGAAGAAGTCCCTGAAAAAAAAATCAAATAAGAACTGTCCTCCCTGGAAAAACAGGTTTATTTGCTCACTCCAGCATCTTCTGCTTCCGGTGTGATGGTATAGTTGGTAACGAAAAAAAGATAATCTGACAAGTAGGAAAGCACAGTCTGCTGGGACAGTCAATGCAACTTCCATAAAGACAATTCCTGTTTCACTAACCCTTGGAGTTCTATCAGAGCATAAAAATAAACTAAACAAGGAGACTGCAGTGAACATTACATTCTACGTCCCTCTCTATTTCCACAGAGTTCTACCTCAACAGCCATTAAAGAAAATATGCTGCTACAGTACTGATGGGAAGGTTCTTCTTGAGGCTTAAGACAAGAAAAATAAGTCTGTCCAAAACAGGAATGCAAATTGCCACATTGTTACTGGGTCCAGTTTTACATAAAGTCTTCATCAGTGATCTGGACTTAACAGTGGACTCTCCAATCAGGTGAATGATAAAACATCATTCCCATCTCTTCTAGAACAGGGAATAGTACCCATCAGTTCAAAAGCAGCCTCCAGGGGGAAAAAAAAAAAGTACTATGCTTTTGCCTCTTTCAAAGTACCTTGTATGAATTCTCTATGAATAGCATAAACAACCCCAGATAAAGGTGAAAAGATGAGCGACAGAGTAACAAAGGTCAGAGTCTTAGCAAAAGGAAAGATCACCAACATCTCCATACACAGTATAGAATGAACTCACGAGCCTAAGATAATGCTTTGCATTTTAACCTGGGACTGAAAATTAAAAGATTAATGATTTGTGTTCAATACTTGAGCAAGACTTTTTTTGCAGGCTTGACTCAAACTAGCTCATGCCAGCTGTGCAGAAAATCAAAGAACAATGAGATTTTCTTCAGTACAGTGTCCCAACAAATTCATTTCTCTTTCCTATTATTACCATTATTTTTCTTTTAACAAAAGGATATTATTTTTAAAACTGAGAAGACTGTAAGACTCCTTTCATTTCAGGTATAAAGGAGCAGTAAGATATCGAATGACAGGCTTGAAACTCACTGAAGAAAGAAAAGAGATCCTGAAAAATTAACTTGTCTTTGCTGAAAAACTATAGATGTATTTTTCAGAAAAACAAATTTGCTGTGTAAAGGGCTAGAAGACAACACATCAGAGCTGTATGTTGCCACTACAAAACATGCAACTGCTCATTCATTTTGATTTTTAAGCTAAGAATGTACAGAAACTACAAGTGTACCAGTTAAGAAACCTAAAACAAGATTAAGAGTTGAGTAAAGCAACTTGCTGATGCTCACGAGACTTTCAAAACTGGAACTAATCCATAGAACTCCTCCATGTTTTCTAATGTTTAGAAGATGGTACAGACTCTCATTCTACACTCCAGGGGAAGTTTCACTACTACATACAGAATTCAGTAAACCCACACAGAACTAATGACCTGTTCTATAAGATACAGGGAGCTTTCTGCTGCTTTCACCTTAGCTGAACAGTGCAGTTTTACAACTCTTTTACAAAAAATTACTAATAAAATACTTTACTTCAGTGATATGATTTGCCAGCTTACCTCTTTCCTGTGAATTCTGCTTGACCCTTCTTATTGAATATGAATTTGGAGTCGTTATATCCCCATCCATTCCACTTCAGAATCTCTTGTCTAGAAAGGGGAAAACATACATGATTGAAAATGTTAGCACACTGTAAGGCCAAAATGTTTGTATGATTTACGATTTTACAGCTTTGAAAGCATATCAACTTAAGAAGTCAAATATATATATATCAAAAGTACAGAACCTAATACATGTAAAAATAATTTGCAGTCATAACCATTATTCCTTTAGATTGCATCCTAAGGTTTGAAGGACAAGATGCTTTGTGAACAACCAGCTGAAGTCAATATAAACTGTACAATCAATATTTTTGAATCAGCATACTACATTTGAAAGATGTAAAACCTCTACATCACTACTAGAAGTAGCAGTACTACAAACAGGTAGTAGCAGCTGAAGAATGAAAAAGATGCAATAGCTCTAGATATCAAGAAATGCACTAAACTTCAGTTAAGCCTGACATCATTACTGCAACCCCATTACATTCGAAGCATTCACTCAGTGAGGCAACTGAGAGACACTCCCATTAAAAATATACTTTGGAAAACTGAAAAAACAGAGCAGAGCAAATAATATACCAAACACAGTGTGAATTATCTCAATGTAATGAGACCATAAGAAAGGTAATCTGAAAAAAAACAAAACACAGTTGTAAAAATATTATCACAAAACTGAGGTGTCTAAACACAAGCACTCCAAAACAACCACAGTAAAAATCATCAGCACTGTATCAGCGTAAACACATTGAAGATGCAGAGAAACACAAAGAGTAATTACATATCAGTTAAATTTTGCTTTAAAAAAAAAAACCCAACAATTCATTTAAATTAGAAATGAAATGCTAATGTAAAAATTGAATTAACAAAAATGCATCTTAAAGAAGAACAGATGATATATCTCACTGTGCTACACACAGTAAACATAGATCTTACTCTTTGACTGTATCTTAGAAGAGCAAGAGAACCATCAATGATCATTTTTGAGAAGACTTCATGGCTCGAAGTCACTGCCTGAAAGCAGTTGTAACTGTACATGCAAGGTAGCTGGGTGGTGCTGGACTACCAAAGGCCTTTATAACAGAGAAAACACAAAAGCGAGCTCCTGAGATACCATCAGTGCTGTACTCAAAGTTGAGTTTCTCCAGCTGCCTGTCCACAAGGCTTCAAGTAATCAAATGGAAAAATGGGGTCTTCTACTACAGAAGTTTGACACAGACATTTCAACAAGCCTTTGATAAGCTTAGCATTTCCTAGGCAAGCGTTCTAGGAACTTCAAGCACTTAGCAACTGATGCATTTGTGAAACAACCAGAGCGTGATGCTTCTGCACGCTGAGGAACTGACTGTAACACTGCCACCAAATTAGGCTGTTTCACGAACAGCTGTCTAGGACTGCAGTCCTCCTCAAGGCTAACTGCATGGAGTACTTCTGTACATCCAATCTCTAGTTTGCTCAATCATGTAAAGTCAGAACAGACTTGATATCAATCAAATTTGAGGAAGGCTTAAGCAGGTTCTCTTTTCAAGGCAGTATCAAAAAACACTGCTAACTGTGATGTGTGGAACAGGGCAGAGAAAGCAGCAGTGAGGCTAGAGACAATCAGACTGAACGGGACACAAAAGGGCAGGCTCCAGAGGAGCCAATGATTGGGGGTAACCAATTGAGTGCTGCCCTGGGACACTCAACCACCCCGATATCTATTTGGATAGATGAGACCTCCAAAGCCCAGAGGGGCACAGTGAAGGCACTGAACGGAGACTCAGCAAGGGGCTCCTTCTGCTAAGCCACCTGCATTGCCAGTTCCTGGCCCTTCCTGCAGGCCTGCTTTCATAGGCTGGTGCTTTCTTCAGGTTTTAAATCACTAAACAGAGGGTAAGAATTTCCTAACAGCTTTCAGGATTAACTATTTCTGAATGAAATAAGTAAGTAATGCTTATGGGTCGCTCTGAAAGATAACACAGCTCTTATTGCTGAGGTGAGACTAATTAATTTAAACGCTAATACAACAGTTGACGTTTGCAGAAGAACAGCTGGTTCTGAAACATCTCAACTACTGCATAACACAGAGTCAGGCAAATCACCTTTTGCCTAAAAGATGGTTTTGTGGCTTGTGACAGGCAGACACAACAGAAGTTAACTATAAACATCTAATTTCTATATTCAAAGCTACCCCAAGCAATTCTGAGGTTTCCCTTTGGAGACAGAAAGGGCTGTTTTGTAATGAGCCACTGACATTTATTCTTTCCTTTGTTACACCACAGCAGGGAGTACTGCCAGCTTGAAGACTGCTATCTGATTTACTTACAGTGGCTCCTAGCACTTCTCGCCTACACAGTAGCAAGTTGGAGGAAATACTGCACGTGGCTTCCTAACAAGCAGCCTAAAAACATCCAGAATATAAAATGAAATGACAGATTATCTAGCTCTGAGTTACAAGGCCACCAACATTTGCTGTTTTTCTTGTTTTGAACTCAAAGCTGCTAAATTCTGTGTTGTACCTAAGCTGCTTCATTTAAAGATCACAGCTCTTCTATTCGGGTCTACATCAAGCTTATTAGCCCTACCTTTGCATTAAATATTAGCAAGTGATCAGTTCTCCCTTGCTTCCTAACTTTAAAGCCAGAAAATCAGTACTGAAATGAAATGATAAATGTAAAAATGTTAAAAGCAAGCTTTGTTTTACATTTCTTTTTATATTATATACATACACATACACACCATATGCATGTAAAATAAGCAATGATATTGCCTGAAGGGAAAAACCTGAAAGAAAGCGTGTTACCATGGAAACACTGACAATAGGAGCAAGTGTTGTGAAAACAGTGTGCTAAGGTTAATAGAATTCAAACCTTTCCTTACAATGCTCTGCATTGAAACACTTAGTTTGACTTGATGCAATAAGAATTACTCATTTTTATTTTTACAGCAAAAGCTCTTGGACAAATTCTTCACTTTTCTGAAGAGCTGGCAACAGGAAGCTGTGCAGATCACAGCACAAAGATAGATAACATGTACCTAAAATAAGCATGCTGAAGCCTCCAGTGAAGGTATTTAGAATGGCAGGGCAGTCCACCAGGGGACAGGCCAACCTCCCAGCACCCAGACACAGCCTGCACTCCCACAGCCCATGGCTCTGTGACAGGCTGCCAACTGCTTTCCTTTCCCTAGAAAACCCAAGCAACAGCACAGGCCCTCCTGCAGGTATTAGAGTTGAACACCCAGAAGTTCAATCCCCATAGGAATTACATCATGCATGCTATTTTCCAGTGGTTTAAAATGAATGGCACAATTATATATCAAATCATCACACACAACACATAGAACTGCCAGGTAAAAAGAAATTTTTCTTTTAGAAGAAAATTTTCTCCAGCAATCAGAGCCTTTTATCTTCCAGGGTCTAAACCAGATGGATATTACAAAATCAGAAGCACACAGTTTTTTCCACTTCCAATAAAGTTACAAGACCACATTCAGAGAAATACAGAAACCAAGTTGATGAATGAATTGCAGTTTAATAGCATTAATTACTTGCATCATTACAGGGACATCTATCCAAGCACAAGGATCTCAGCACAACTTCCCCCTCACTTCTACAAAACCACTTGAAATGTAGCACATCATACAAACGGAAGCAAACAGGCTACACTTGGCTAAATGGGCAACGGCCATTTCCTGCATTTTCTTCAGAGAAGCAGCCTTAAGTCTGTGCCATTCAACCAGCTGCACCAATGGGACCCAGCTAGTGCAAAGCCAAAATGCTCACGGCAGTGTTCTCACAATAACCACCAGCGCTTTCAATTCAATCATCAGCTGTTGCTTAGCCTGCAAACATCACACACACAAAATAAACAGACACTCCTGTTCTGCCACACAAGAACAGCACATTCTTGGAAACGACATGTAAGTGGCAGTTTCAATAGCTAGCACATTGGTTGAACCACTACTGTTTGTCTAATGGAGCAATGCGGAGAAGTCTTACAAGCTGTGAAGTTCTTCCAAGACTGGAGCAGGCATGCAGTAAGATTCAGGTAGCATTATGGTGCTAAGGGTTTGCACCAGGTTGTTATTTATACAGTAACTCCTCAAAGCCCACTTTAGCTGGACTTCTGGCTACTAAATCAGAACCATTCCCTTAGGCGACATCAGGAGCTCCACTCCCCCCGTGCTGCAGCAGTCCCTGCATGTGCTGCACATAGTCCCATCACTCCAGCACCAGTTAAGAAAGCTTCTGGAGGCAGCAGTAAATTAGAATTAAGTCCCTGGAAATTAGGAAAGGGAACATAGCCCAAGAAATCCCTTTAATAACTGCTATATGAAAGCATCATTTATCTGGAAAATGACATGCAGAGGCAGGGAATATCTGCTATGTTTGTCACTCTCATGTCCTCCCTCGCAGGGAGCCTTCCCTGCAGCAAACCAAGCCTGAGTGCAATAGCTTCTGAAGGCCTATAAGAGGCCTGTTTTAGTAAACTTAGACACATTCCAGTTCTGCAGCCTGTTTTCACATAAACCTCTGCAGCTGCACACACATCTACTACAGCTGCCGTTCTGTTTGCCAAGTATCTGCTACAGCAACATGAACCTTGGTTCACATTTACAGCTTAAGTCCACAGAAAGCTGCAAGCATAGACAAAATTTAAGGCACGGAAGACTTGATGGGACCAGGGCAGAGTATGGCGTGGCTCTTTTTTTGTTTGGTTTGCTTTTGTTTTTATCAGAACAGTTTAAAAAACAAACAATGTTAACTCTTCTTACATGATGCCAACATTGACTACTTCATTACATTTTAATAATAAAGCTCCAAGGAACAAGGAAATTGGTGCTTCTCCAGTGTTCTCTTGTAGAAAGCTTAAGTAATTTGGTGGATTAAGTGAATTAAAGATGAAACACTATACTCAGTCTAAGGAAAGCCAAGATACTATACCTACACTTCTGATACTCTTGGCCAGATCATTCTCATGCAAGGGAGTACCTGACAAAAAGCTATTTCTATTCCATCTACTACCTCCACTGGTTTCTATCTTGTTTCTGTCTTTGGTGTGACAGCCCTGCTGCAAAAATGCATGCACGTGGTTACTTCCAAGCAGTCAGGGAACAGGCACCTCAACACTTTTCAAACACTAGAGATCAATCATGTAAGGAATATTTCTCAGAAGCTTGCACAGTCAGGAAGTCTGCTTCACTGTCCTCAAAAATCCCATTTAACAAAAGAATCAGCAGTCTGCTGTTAATTTCCTCAAGCAAAATAAGCTCAGCTTCTGGACAGGACCCTTACCTTGCGTAGAGGACTTTCCAAAGCAAATGCATCAATTAACTGCTAAAGAACACTTTATGGCTTCTACTGTCAACACAGAAACCTTGCATACAACAGCTACTTCTGGAGGTTACACATATAACAGATGTCTGTGGTTGACTTCCTGGAAGGCACCGTGGCCTGGAGTAAAAGTTATTATTGTAGTCTTTTGCATTAGCAAAGATTGTTCTACTCAACTTAAGTAAAACTTAAGTTTAAATAAATAAATATGTATACACTCAATTTCTTGCGTGTAAGAGTTCAGATCTTAGCAGATATCAAGAAATTGATCTAAAAATACAGTTTTTCACATTAACTACTTTTCATGTAATACTCTATATTGTAATTCACACGTTAAGCATAGTTTAACTTGTATCTAGGTTTAATTTTTTTTTCTAATAAAATTTAACTAATGGATATATTCACCTTATTCACCTTGGTTTACTCAACATGAAAAGACCTAACAGGAAACTCATGTTTATTTAAATGAATTCACTTCTGACATTTCTTCCATACCATCTGACTGATAAGTTGACTACTTACAGTGTAGTAATAGACACAAATTGCTGTTGCATATTATGTCACATTTGCCTTCAAATTATGGCACTTCCTTTTATCACGTTACTATTTACATGTGAAAATCTTATCTGCTTGTATACTTCAAGAAATAACCTTGACAAACAATTGCTTGCTTTGATGCAATCACAAAAGCCTGTGAACTGCCACACCTTCCTCAATGCAACATGCTCTTGCTCTTATGATTTGCTAAGATTCTTTCCTTCTATGCCTGATGTTTCCATTATCTTAAGCTCAGAAGTCAGCTATGCCAGGATTTAGTTCAGCATCGACTTTTGCTTAAAAACATCACTGCCTAAAGAGTTAGTGCCATCAAACACTTAATAAGCCACATATGAAATCTAACCTTTCAAAGTTCTAAGTTTAGTGAGAAACATCAAGATATATAAAGAAGAAAAGCTAAATTCTGAGCACAGTTTCTTGCAACAGGATTTTTCAGTGAGTAATTGCATTCCTCTCCTCATTGATGAAGGTATTACCTCACCTTGGTTGGCTCTTACTTTGCACACATGTGGTGAGCACCACAACTCCTGCAGCCATCCTGGTGGGAGAGCAGTCTGTGGTTGTGGCACTGAGGGACGTGGTTAGTGGGCACGGTGGGTGTGGGATGATAATTGGACTTGATGATCTTGAAGGTCTTCTCCAGCCTCTGTGATTCTATGGATTTAACTCTGAGAACACTCCCTGTGCTCCCCAAACCTTCTTCATCCCCTGGTGCTTACCTTAAGCTTCAGTGTTACCAGTCTCCAATGTAAACAGATCCTGAATACACTTGAGAACAAAGAGCAATACCAAGTCTTTACAGGTTTTAAAGTACTCAAGCAAGCATAGAGGCAAAGCCATCACTTAAATTTACATGACATAAATCTTTACTGCAATGAAGTGTTTTTAAATTAGTGGTATGATAGGATGCCTTTGACCTTATCTGTTATGTTCAAGTAGCATCTCTAGGCACCAATACATGCTTTTCTTGACCTAGAGTTAGATGTTAACAAGATACCTTGAGCAACCCAGGTTTGAACTTGCTAAAGAGTGGGGGACTGGCTATGCACTCATCCTGTGGATTACACTGGATAACACTGTGCCCATAATAACTAGAAGAAAGCCACAAACGTCTTTTCATCCAACAGGGGAAAAAAAAAACAACAAAAAAAACAACTTCCCCACAAAAAGACAGGAAAGTGAGGAAATCTACTCTGCTTTTTCTTTGCTCCAGGACACAAAGAGATAAGCTTAGTAGATGACAGATGAACATTTTATTACATTCAATCAACACTCCCTTTTAAACTTTGAAGAACTTTGGCCCTTGTTAAGTTAGTTATAACACAATCTACTACAGCTAGATTAATTCTAGTGCTCCATCTCTGAGGCACTCCTATTTTCTGGCATACACGGAAGTGATTCCATAATAACTGTGTCCAGAAGAATTGCAGCACTTGACTGTTTTCAAAGTGATACAGTACAAGTTGTACACTTCATGTAGTTAATCTTCAGAATAACTGTATATAAAGTTTTTATCTTAAGCCCCACCAGTAAAATGAGTTTAATAATAACCAGCCACCAAAAGCCAACAGAAAAATGTTAAGTTTTGAAAAAATACTTGCAAGGAAGAATTACTTTCCAATTCAAGCTTTTAGTTAAGTTTTTCCGGAGGCACTTCATTTTTAAGGCTTGAAGACATGGATGTTTTTATAACTATGACCTCCATCTTTCACTTCAGCACTGAATTAAAACCTATAATCCAAAACAGAAACGTTGTGCCCATAAGTAACACCTCCCTACTCTTACAGTACGTAAGAGTCACCACTCATAAAGTACACTCTCACAGTGCATCCTCCCCTAAAGAGAATGCTGCCCTGAGCACAAGATAACTTATCTTTTTTGATAAGCATTTCCTCTTCTTTTTTTCTTCTGAAAATGACTTATCAAAAGAAGAAAAAACAGGAATCGCACTGCAATCCTTAAACACATCCACATGCAAACATACCAGCTAGCCTTCACAGGCATTTTGAAACGGGGACAGCTTGATGAATACCCACAGAAACTCTGTACATTTTACATATTCCCCTTCCTCTCCTCATTGGTGATGAAAAATGGCTGGATAAGATCCTTACTAGTGTGGTCTTCAGACTGTCAACAAGAAAGCAGCATTTCTGCAGGTCAGTGTCTAGTGACTACTAAACAAGCATTAAGGCATTTTTTTGGTCACAGCAAGTCATCTACTTTGCAGAAGAAACACTACACAAAGAGAACGCAGCTAGATCTGGTAGAATTGCCTGTCAGATGCTTTGACTATTTCAGACACTGCAGGAAAGATGCAACAGGCCTAACGAAGACAAAAATTTTTGAATAAAGTACCTGGGCTGCAGCTTTGCTGGCAAAAAATTAAATTAATAACTCAAAAGAGGCAGAAAAGCTGAATTGTCATAAACAGATTTAATAGGACTGAAAGAAGGAAGCCATTTGGGTTTGAACTATTCTAATACTGCTGGAAAAAAAAAAAACACACAGAATCACTGTGTCATCTATAAATCAGTTATTCTCACTAGATATATACTTTTTTTTTTTTTTTTAAATCAAGCTGGTTAGCAATATATAAAAACATGATCTTCAGGATCTTCCCAAAATAGAAAGTCACATTAGCTTTCAAAATCCATACTCCTCTTTCCCTGGTAAGCAAGAAAAATGGCTGCCAAGTCCAGTACTTCATCTCTCTCAAGATGCAGTTACACAAAGATTTGTGGAAAATCACTATCAAATTGGATAGACTAAACAATTTAACTTGCTATTAACACAAAATTTAGTACAGACTGATTTGTTTCAAGCGCAGAGCTTGTTACAATGGTGTGAATATCTATACAGATAAAAGAAGTTACCAGAAACACAAGTTTTATTTTAAGCAGTTTCAAGACCTTGTAACCTACTCCAAGACCTAAGTCGAAAGTACTCCAGCATCTTCCACTCTTTGATTGCTTAGCTTCACTGGGGTCAGACGCCCTTAAACTGAAATAAAGAAGCACTGCCAGAGTAGGTCAAGTACTGAACACGGAATAGTCCTCTGTCAGCAAAAGATATTTAACCAGCTGAGTTACTAAGCAAAGAACCAAAGCTCCTCAGACTCACTTCTACACTTTAAAAATCTATTGTATTTAGCCAGCTCATCTTCTGTATGTCGCATTGCTCAGTAATCACAGCCTGAAATGCAAATTCAGCTATTATTATTATTATTATTATTTTTTTTTTTTACATCTAATACATTTACTACAGCCTTCAGACACTTGAACAAGCTCTTTTAGATATCTGAAGTTTCCTTATACCTGACTACTGCTTCAAAATCCTTGCAGGAATTCTAGACTCAGCCTCTTACACCTAATATATGACCACAGAGGATGGTGTTTGGTTTTGCTTAGGGGCGTACCAAATGAAGGAAAGCATATATTTAAACAATGACTTTTAATTACACAACTGCCTAAGAATTCCAGCCACGCCTAAGGCAAAGAATTCTATTAAAATGTCCATTGCATTCATTGTAAGTCCTAGCCTCACACAAGTGTCTTTGTACTACCCAAGCAAAACCGCCACACAGATAAATGAAAGTAAGTTTAACTAAATGCTGAGTATCAAGCACTAAGCCTATCCCCCATGTGAACCTAGCTGCAAAGTTAAGTAGTCAACTTCCTAAAATTCCTTACTTTTGGCAAGCTTCAGATAACTGTTAAAAGTCATTGTGCAGCATTCTTCAAATTCATCTCAAGAATCTGTTTACCTTCTTATTCGAGCAAGAGCACTTTTCGTAAAATCTAATAATTTCTGAAGTTGTTTGCTTTAAAATGTTCCTTTTTTTCCCCAACATAGTTAAACTTCCTCTTCATCTCGAAATCTTGCTCTAACTCTCCTAAATTCTCTCTAGACTTCTCTACTACTCTTTAACTTTTCTTTATTATGCCTCACAGAAGATCTCTACAGCTGTGGTATTCCTGGGGTTGACTTTCTCCACCTTCACTAAGTAATCTCAGCCACCCAGACTCACCTACGGTGGCATGAATCCTTCTGCCCAAAACTTTCTAAATCTTATGAATGGGTCAACCAGCTCTAAATTAGCTAGAAGTCACTAGAACAGAACTCAGGCATTTATCATTTGCAAGCTTTAAATCACAATTGCTAACAGAGCTTTTATTTCCATACATACAGAAATGTTGAGCTCTAAGTACACCAAGACACCAATGATGTGGATGATCACACACTCCAGAAGCTCCCTTACGCTATCACAGAATCCCATAGTTGTATCACTTTGACCTTAAGATCCCTGAAGCAATGTAATTTATTCTTAATCTAGAACAAGTTAATCAAAATAAGAGTAGCCATTATGCTCCTACAGCGAATACTAACAGTGGAGAACAATGCTGTTGAAGAGCAAGTGTTACGTTCACCATGCCCACTAACAGTGGCTACCCTCAGGTAGATATGCACCTTCATATACTGTGTTTCTGCTGCTCTTCAAAGACGTGGGAACCTGCTCCAGAAATTACATAAAAATCAATTTCAAGTAAATCCTTGACAAGCAGCTGAATCAGTATTTTTCAGAAACAATGATTTCTTCCTGAACTCAAACAAAAGAAAAACTCAGTACGGAAGCCAACGCTTTTGGGAAAACCGGCTTCTGTCAGTGAGTAGCACTGCTTGGTGCATCCTTCACTGAGGGCTAAATGCTTTCAGTTTGTAACGTTTGGCTTCACGCCTATGACATCCCAGTCCCCACAGATCAGGCAAACTCAGTTCAGGGAACAAATAGTCTGTTAGAATAACTCAGACCATTCCTTTTATCTCATATGGCTTGCCTGAGAAAATGTTCAGAGCAAACCACCAACTGAATGAGTTTTCCACACAGGAGCAATGAGTCACACCTGCTGCTTGTCCTGCCAGCTTCTTGGCTGCCTCCATACAGCCAGTGCCTGTGCACTGCTCTATGGAGAGTGGTGGGTTACCAATAACCTAAGCCATGAGATGCTCTCACAGGACAGCAAGGCAACATGCACACAGCAAACTGGCATCAGAATGTGCATCACAATGCACATGCAAGTCCACTCCTCCAGAAAGTGGACCTGACAGCAATAAGTTACTTGAAATCATACCTACGTACTATAACTACAACATTTAATCCACCAGACAAATAAATCCAAGAGCTGGTGAACCAATTTATTACTAGATAATTCTACTGTTTGTCTTCCCTCGGTCTCACGTGAAATGAGATGCTTCACTTACAGAAAGAGCATAAGATATACTGACATCCGCTCACCTCCAATAAATTCAAGACAGAGCCCAACTTACAAGTGCATTTTAGCAGCTCCCACAGGAAGGCCTCACATATCCGCGAGCCCAGGGGCAGAGAAAGCCCGCACACAACCCCCCCTCTTTAAGAACTGCTCTTTTCATCACAGCATCCCCAGGTCCTTCCCAGACACCGAGCCTCTCCTCCAGCCCCGAGGATGACAGCGAGCGGCTCCCCACGCTCACACACCGCTCATCCCAGCAGCCAAGCGCCGCTCTCCCCGGACTCCCCCGGCGCCTCCCGCCCCGCCGGGCCCGCAGCCCGCTCCCGGCCGCCCGTCCCGCCGAGGCCGGCTGCCCGCAGGGCCCCCGCCCGCACCCACCGCTTCTTGGGGATGGAGCCGGCGGCCGGCCCGGCGGAGCCGCCCTGCGCCTTGCAGGGGCTCGGGGAGAGCGCCTCCTGCCCCGCGGCACGCGGCGAGCCCCGCAGGTGCCCGGAGATGATGCGCAGCCGCCGCCGGGCGGAGGCCGGGGACCCGCCGCCGCTTCCCGCCGCCTCCTCCGCCATGGCACTTCCGTGTTGTGCCGCCGAGCGCTGCCGGGTGAGGGGTCAGGCGGGCGGAAGGCGCGGCCCCGCGCTCCACGAGCCCTGCCGTGCGGGCGGCCGGCGGCGGATAGGGGCCCTTCCCGGCGGCAGGCGCCGCCGCCGCTGGGGGCTGTGAGCAGCCGGAAAAGCACGGGCCTCACGGGAGACGTTTCGTAGCTTCGGCTTCGACTGTCGAGAGGCTGTCTGAGAGAGACAGATGCTTCTATAAAGCTGCCTAAGTTGCCTAAGTTAATTATGAAATGCTCATTAATGGCATCAGCGTGGGTGACGCGTTTAAGAAATAGGCTGGCGAGGTGACACAGTGGCTTACAGGTGTTACAGATGTTATCACGAGCGTTGACAGGCGCAGCAGTGTCCTAATGTGAGAGCAGAGGCTGCCACTGCTCCAGGCTCTTTTGCTGAAATACAGAGGTAACCTGTACCGCAGTACCGATCACATTTATCTGCAGTGAATGAATACAGCAGAAGTAATCGACCTGCGGCTCTCGGTGCCGTGGCAGATTTGTAGTTCAAAAAAACCCATCCAGCAGAGCCGTTTCACGTTTTATGTGCGCACTGAGCAGCACAGACCCCACAGTCGCACACCCAGCCCCAACCTGCTGGCCCCGTGCACGCAACCCTGGATAATACCAACATGCCTTGATTGTGTCCAAGCTTGACACAACTCTGCCTCTCGCTCATGCATCTGGTTCAGTTTATCTGACAGTACTCACACCTCAGATCTGCTCAGAGATCTTCAAATATGTAAAAGATTGCTGCGAAGTAAAAGGCAGCAGTCAATCTGCCCTTCCTGTCCATGCTGTCAGAGAGCAGTAATGAGCACAAATTTCAAAATGCAACTTCTGTATTTATACTAGGCTACTTTCCAGTGGCAGTGAAAATGAAAAACTGTTGTCTGCCTAAGAACAGAATGAAGTCACCTCCATTATCTTCAAGAACAGACTACACACCATCTATCAGTAAAACTAGTTCTGCTCAGAGTGAGATGATCATATAGACAACCTCCTCAGATAAATTCCAACATCTCTCTATAAGCTGAATTGCCTCACACAGTTTAAGTCCAGTCTGTTATCACACAGAACCTACTTTGTGATTACCTTTTGCAGTTTGATGGCACCAGTCAGCTTTGTGGAAATATTGAAGAGGAGTGCAAGTATCTATGTGATTATTAACACTTTCATAATGATATTTTACCTATCGCTGCTAATTTCTAGGTCCATTCCTTCCTCATTCACCCTATGCTTATTCTGTCATATATAAACGGAAATTACATGAAAATTCATAAAACTCTTGCCTCATCCTCTTTCAAATCCCTTTCAAGGACCTATTTCTCCCGTGATACTTCAGCACAACACCCTCCCATTAGTTAAGCAACTAGCAGAATGTTCTCTAGGGAGCACCAACTAGCAGAAAGTTCTCCAGGGAGCAGTATGTAGAGGACAAGCAGAGAGACTTTGGTTCAGTTCTCTACTTCACATGTAATATCGGTGCCTCTTTGAGTTATAGCTCCTCATATAGAAGCAGGGATAACAGGGTCTCCCTGCAGAGATTGGCTGGAAGAGAAATATCCCGAGGACTGTATGACGATATTGGATCAAATATTTTAAGACTACTAGTTGAAAGCAGTGCATAAAAGCCAGGTATTACTGCTATTTGTTTTGCTTTAATTCTCACCATGATTAATCTGATGCCCTTAGTGTACTTTGACTACAAAATAGTCTATAATTTTCCTGGGGTAGGAATCAAACTAGTTGCAATGGAGTCTCAGCTTTAGGTTAAGAGTCTGATATTACTGTGATACAAATAGCTGTTCCAGCAGTTTGATAGTTTGGTTATAGAGTTAAATTCCCCCCCCCCCCCCCCCCCCCCCCCCCCCCC